>JAENHJ010000328.1:1200000-1800000 GCA_025330945.1 Mucuna pruriens | reverse complement strand
TAATTATATTAACAAAATCAATAACAGAGTGATTTAACACTTTCACTCACCTATCATCAGCCAAATCCATCAAAATTAATTTTGTTTTTCTTTCATCATTTTCAAATATTTTCTCAGCAAATACCGCAATAAAAGCACTCATAACATCTATATCAGAAAAGGAAATTACTAATTACAAATAAAGGAAGAAAATTCTTAGAGACATCTCCAAAAATGATATATTAATTCCGAATTACTATTAGAAATCTAATTATAGACGGACAAGTCTAGAGGTATAATGCGAGGCTATGGTTTTTAGTGAAATTTAAAATGGTTGGCAAGGATAAAATCAAAAGTAGATAAAAATGTATTAAAAATAATAAGTATCTTATTAACTCTCACTAATAGTAATTTTTTTTTGTGTATTGGTGTTACACAAAGTGAGAAAAAACTAACAAGTAATTGGTTTGAGTAACATTGACTTCGGTTCCTTAACTTTAAGTACGTGATCAAGAGTTTGAATCACAATTGAATGTATATGAAAAAAAACTTTTCTTATTCTAGAAGAGGACAATTCACTTATAAATATCAAAATATCTTATAAGTTTTTTTCTCAAAGATTCAAATTATTTTAAAAAAAACTTCACAAAGTGATTATTTTTAAATATAATAATTAAAAATTGTAAATATAATCAATAAATTTGAAAAATATCTCCACACTCTTTGTTCTTTGTTTAGTTTTGAAAATATTAAGAGGAGAAGACGGTGCCTCAATGAAAGACAAGAAAAATCTTCAAACTCAAGTAACATTTATAACTGATTTATATTTACTTCCCTCTAATGAAGCAAGTGGAAGCTCAAATCAACAACGTGTGAGATGGGAAACGAAACTCGATCTTTATGTACTATACCAATCCCTTGAGATTTCTTTCTACGATTAATGCTAAATATATTTTTTTATCCCTAATACAAATATTTTCCACATACTGAGATTTATGAAATATTTTCTTCGAAATCCAAATGCTATTGTTTTTACGATCATTTCTTTCAACAACACATTCATTTTTCTTTTGTCAGGAAGTTCAACAGAAATGTGTTTTTGGGTCCAATTGATTTTTGTCCCCCTTTTCAGGGTCTCCCTTTCTCACCTTATGGTGTAGAAAATGTATAGTGGCCCCTAAATGTTAATACTAATCAAACAAACATCAAGACATGGATCAACACACAAAAAGTAGAACCTCGAATATGACCTCAAGTGAAAGGCCCATACCCTTTGTTGGGTTTCTTTCACTCGTCAATTGATTCGCTTGGTCTCCGAGAAAAAAAAAAAAAACTAATTAATCTTTTCCTTATTAGGGTGTCTTTGGTTTTTATATTTATATTTATTTTTTACACCTTGTATATACTACCTAAACTTCTCACCACTAGAAATTCATTTATTTAATATATTTCAATTATAGTTGTAAAATATTATATTAGTTTCACTTTATATTTTATTTTCAATAGTCCACAAAAAATAATAAAAGCAACATAATCCTGTTTCCATAGTTTTTACGTAATTTATTGAAAACAGAAAATAAAGTAAACATTTTGTAACTATTAGTAAAAGTACATTAACTAACAATAAAAAGATAATGAAACCACACGTACCATTACCTCTTAACCGAAAGTAAGAGATTAATCTGTGGAAAATTGTGAATAAAAATGATTAAGAGCATGTTTGTTTGACATATTTTTGCACCGCCAACGATGCTTAGTTGTGGTTGTGAACGCAAATTGAGTGAAAAGAACTCTACTTATTGTTGATTTGGTCAAACACGGGTTGGCGTTTGTTTGTATCTAATACAAAGAGGCCTTTCATAAGGAGCCAGGCTTCACCAAATACCCAATCATGTGCCACTACTTATTGTCCTAAATGTCATCCATAGGTACTTATCTAGGTATGCCTTCAACAGCATATTGACGCATGCTAATGATGAAAGCTTGCAATGATGCACATGCTATGTCTCCAACTCCATGTTTTAAGATTAAATGTCCAACGCAAGAGCTTGAAGATACTTAATTTGGAGGCATATATAGCATTTTTTCCAAAACAGGATATAACATGGAGGAAGGACATTTAAGCAAAACACAAAATTAGATTACTTTTTCGATTTGGGTTTATATGAGGGATTGGCCACCAATTGGTCTAATTGGTAGTGATCAGAATTATATTATTTTTTATTATATATAAAAAATAAATTAAAATATTGTTTTTATCTTAATTATAAAAATCAAAATACATTTTTAAATGTACTAATTCTTTATTTTTTTTATACTCTTGATTTATTGTAAAATTTATTATCGAATCATTTTTTTTACAGATATTTATTTAGTATTTTTATAAATAAAATTTAAATTTGTGATATTATTAATTAAAATTAAAATATTCAACTATTTTTTAAAATTTATATTGGATTGGAGCTAATATTTCGTAAAAATATGTGTGAATAAGAAGATGGATAGTTTATAAACATTTCTTTTAAGTTTTGAGGTATGATATAATCGTGGTGAGTTACTTAAATTTTTTTAAAATAAAAAAGAAAAGGTTGTGCCCACATTTGATGATTATGTTATGGGAATCACACCTTCTCTATGAAATGACATACATGGCTATGGTTGTTGAAATTGAAATCAGTGCCTATAGGGAATGAAACTTTTCTATAGGACAATGGAGATATAGGCCAAAGTAGTTGTAATTACATTATTATTAATTAATGATTCTGGTTAATAATAAAGTGAAGAGAGTTGCGAGGGAGAGAATGATAGGGCTAAAGGAGGCAGAAAGATGTGAGATTGATGAGAAAAAGGAGGATTAGGAATGATGTTAGAGATGGAAAGGAGGTGGGAGCATGTGAGTTAAAGGTCCACATGGGTAGAAAAAAGCACAGGAAAAAAAGTGGGGTAAGAGAGGTTGGTCGAGAATAAAAGAAAGCAATGGTGCAGAGAGAGGAACTAGCAGCCTCACTGGAAGCATAAAAGAAAAGCTACCCTTGTTTCCAAAGAAATGAATCGTAAGTTTTAATTCCTCAAGTGTGTCACTCAACGTGCCATCGTGCTATTGCTCTAATCAGATTGTTGTCTTCAGTTGAGTTTGGCAAGTAACACACCAACTTACTTTCCCAAATTATTAGTATCGGTAATCATTTTTTGCTCCTAGATTTTGTAATTTTACGTACTAAAGTAATTGCTGTTTAAAACTAAACTAATCATCCTTTAATATTTTTAAGGATTAAAATGATATATTTTTTGTACTTTAAAGGTTAATCAATTAATAATTTTTATGACCTAATTACATTTATTAGGCAATTAAGAGTTACACGTGTCCAATAATACAGCCAAAAAGACATTAAATATAAGGGTATTTATGAGTCAGTTTGGCTGTTTAAAAGAAAATTAAAAATTAAATCAATTAAAATTGTTTGGTTCAATTTTTATAATTATTTTCATAAAAAAATAACCAAATCATAATGAATAGGTTGGTTTAGTTTTGAGTTTATTTGATCCAATATTTTAACAAAAAATATTTTAAAAATCTTAAAAATTTTGCATTTCTTTTTTCAACAATACAAATCTAATTCAGAATCAAAATTTTAAAATATTTAAAATCTAAATTTAGACCTTATAACAAATAAAAAAAAAATAGAAGAAAAGGAAATAATAAAACTATAAAAAAGTGAATAATCGGATTGAGAGTTTGAGTTGTAAAATATAATAATAATACCCAAATCAATTAAAAATTGAGTTTTATTGATTTGGTTCATATCAAACCTAATGAAAAATTAAATTAGTTTGGTTTAAATAGTAAATTTGTATTAACATTACATGAGTTTAAGTAAAATTGAGTTTGTTTCTTAAACAAGATTTTGAATTTGTATCTAAAAAATGAAAAAAATTATTAAAAAAAAATTATTAAAATTTTTTCAACATAAATTAATTACAGAAAAAATCAGTAGATATTTGGAATGAATATGATAATAACTAAAAATAAAAATAAAAATAAAAATAAAAATAGTGAGTTTGTGGAATTGAAGCAAAGAAATTAAGAAGGGTAACTTGGAGAAAATAATGAAAAGGTTGTGATTAATAATGAGCTGTGACAGGCTGAGGCATGAAGAAGGTACATAACTAAACTGACTTATTTCCTTCCCCACATGCACAGCAGGAGGAGTGAGAGTGTCATTTCGTTTGCTGTTTGGTAAGCTCGCTCGAGGGATAAAATTATTTGTCGGATGAAGGCCATGTTTCAATCACGTACCTAGCAAAGCAAAACACACTCTTGTTGTTATAAACTCCCATGATGTTACTAGTTAATGTCCATCTAAACTTACCTCCGATCGATCGATGCAACAATGATGTGTCGCCTCCACAAGCAGTTTAACGTGGCCCCCACTCTGTGGTTGCTTTGTTTGCATCTGAGCTAACGTTCGAGTGACAAAAATCCAATGAATGGAGAGTTAGGTTCAAAAAGAAAACTTGAGGTTGGGGTCGTATCAATGTATGTACCCACCCCCTCCATCTACACTTTAAGGAGGAGTGTGCAGGAAAAAAAAATAAAAAGAATTCGTTTTTACTGCAACTTTGCTTTCCTTGCAGTTCACCACATGGAAAAAAAAAAAAAAAAGAGAGGAAGGGTCCTTGTCCATTTTGAATTCAACAAGAAAATAATAAAAATGTTCATAATCATTACCAAGCTAGAATTTTATTTTATTTTTCATTGCAATGCAAGCAAACAGAGTAATAGCAGTATTGCATTTTCATGGTTTAGTAAATATACATAGTATGGGGAATGATAATTAAGTCAATGTTTGATTTGGTTTATTTAAAAAAGAGTAATCACTTATGTTTGATATATTGAAACCTTAAAGATTTTTACCTTATGATTATTTATTTATTTATTGTCACAAGTAAGGGTCCATTTTAGTTAAATGATAATAGATTTTTACACTACTAATTTATAAGATAATAGTCTAGATATGATTATAAAATAATTAAAAACTTATTGTATTTAATAATACTAACAAACTTACACCATAATCTTTAATAAAAAATATTTTATTTAATAAATTTTTAATCAATATTGTTAATTAAATCGTTCATAAAATCCTAATTTTATGATACATTAATTTTTCTTATATTATAAATTAAAATACTCAATTCAAAAAATATGACTCTTATTTTCTTTACTCTCTGGTATGACATTTTTAATATATTTTTCTTATTTATTTTTTATGTATATTTTAAGCAATAAACTCATAATTTACTCTCTTTTAATTTTATTTTTAAATTAAATTTTAATATTTTAAAATTTTAATAATTAAAATAATGTTTTAAATTATGTATTATAAATTTAAAATATACTTTATATATTAAAAATACTTATTTATTATAAATTTTAATTATATAAAAATAAATATTTATCTCGTAAGCCTAGTAAAATACTAGTATAAATTAAAATTCACAACCATATAGATGTGACATGTCAGTAATATCATAGTCTAAAAACCTTATTTGCAGCTTATTGCGACTGCAATTTGGGGGTCTTTTTTGAGTAGTGCAAAATCAGTAACTGACAGGAAATTTAAAATGATACTGGTGTGTTAGTGGAAGTATACTAGTATAGATAATGCCTATACATATTAATAATATATTATCCAGAGTAGAGTACAATACATTAGAATAGTTGAATACCTGCAGGAAATAATATAGCATTATGGCCCACTAATCAATTTTGGCCACGCTCTATACTCTATACATGTAGGTGTGGCTTCATAAATCTGCTAGGTAGCACATGGCATTTGGACCTTCGAGGCTTCAACTCCAATAGAGTGTATAGTATAAGTCAATATATTCCATCAAATTGCACTCACAAGTCACTACTACCTCCCTCTGTGGCCCCTCTGCAACCACTTTGAACGGGTTTTCAGACGCTCTTATTAATTTCACTGGCTCCATGCCTTGTCTTCCAATCTCAATGTATAACTCCTAAACAGGACATATAGACATGTTGAGTTATTTTTATGGGGACAGAGAAGGGACTTCATAGAGCTAGTTTTTGGCTTTTTGTAGATGAAAAGATCAACGGATAACGGAACATATGTATGTGGATTCAATTATCATACGTAGGAACAATCATCTTTAGTATTGAGAAATTATTACATGTTTGGGAATCATATTTTTTAATTTTAAAAAAAAGTTAATTACATGTTACAAAGAATGCATGCTTGGTTCACGTTGATTGTCCAGAAGAATCACATTGAAAATACTAGCTAAAGTAATTTTAGGTATATATATTCTCTTGTTGGGTTCTATGTTCAGAAATTGATTCTAGGTTTAATATTAATTTTGAGTTGAAGTGAATTTAAGTAACTTTTGTATTAGATAAAAAAAAAATTATACTAAGTTTTACTATTAACTTTTAAAATAAAAACATTCAAATATTGTTTTCATTACTTTGAAATTTATTTTATAAAATCAAAATTTTCAACTCAAGCACATTAAATATATGGTTGGTTGTGTTATTCCTAGAAAAAAATATATAAAAATCGAATATCTATATAGCTTCTATGTTGACGTGGAAATTAGATACGAAAATTTTTTTATGCAATGAAAAACCAGAAATACTATAAGATCGCATTATTCTAAATCATATAATAATTTCTCATGAGTAAGAACAATTGTTATATCGACCGAAACAATTATATATTTATAGTTCTAACTAAATTTTATGTTATATATAACTATTTTTATAATTTACAATTTTTTTTTGATAAAATTAGATTATATGTGACGTGGAAATTGAGTGAAACAGTGGAGATGCATTAGTCTTGAACTATATAATAATTTATTTGAAAGTATAGAACCTAAAATTTAAAAATAATATTTTTCATCACAAAAATCAGATAATAAAAAGCTATTTCATTAATTTTGGGATATAATTTTGAAATATGTGCATATAAAAAATTAAAAAAAGAAATAAGAATTGGAAATAATTATATATAATTTTAGAAAAAGTGTAATTTTCTAATATTTAAATAATGAAATTGGAAATTCAAATAAATAGTTGACAGTTGTTTTTAATAAATACTATGTATGATCTTGTCAATTCTCAGGTTTCTTTGTTGTTGTTTTTTTCAGTTATAAAATTATTTTTATAATGTACAACAAACAATTTTTATAAAACTATTATAATACATTTCTAAAAATCTTTAATGATTAAGAACCTATAACTTTCAATAATGATAAAACAATAATACAAGGAGTAATGTGAAAAATTAGAGTTGAATTTGTTGAGGGAAAATGTAGAAATCTTTATTCTGTATAAAAATTAAATTTAAAAATATAACGAGGGAACGAAAGATATATAAAAAAACAAAGAAGTACAACGTATTGTTTCATTAATATATTATGTATTTGTACAAGTGAATGAAGGAGTATAAATGTTGGAAAAATCATGATTTTATAATTATTTATATTATGTCTTCAATATCATATCCCTATAAAAGAATATAGATTAGTCGATGAACATCTACAAAATAATTATATGAATCACACTTTTTTTATTTTTCCTTTTTTCTAATTAAAAGTTAACTATTCAATAAAAAAATGTTAATTAAAAATAAGTATTTGACTCTCAAAAATTAGATACCCCTTCACAAGTAAAGAGTGAAATTATGCATGTTAATTAAAAGACTAATCATTAACACTATATATAATATTATATACGAAATGTTTAAATTCTACTTCATTCATTTTTTTTAATTAGTGGTTGTAACAATAAATAGAATTTCCTTCGGTTAAAGAGATAGTGTTGTATGAATTATGATCAAGTGTGTGCAATAAGTATACATAATACATAATAATACATATACTGACACACATGTGACAGTAAGAAACTGATTGTTGGTGCATATAAGTTTATCTGTATTCCGTATACATTAAATATTAACTCCAAGAGTGCCTTTTTCATATGAATGCGAGTGAGTGTTATGGTACAAGATTTATTTCCCTAATAGTATACTTTTTAGTGGACCTTCGTATCAACAAGCAAAATAAATTATCTTAAATGAAACTTAATTTAATGTAACGAACGTACTGAAAACATGATATATGAACTGAACCAATTTAACGAAAAAAAGAATAACATTACATGAACTACAATGAAAGAAAGAGTACAAATAATTGTTCATATTTTTATTTCACAAAATCGTGAAATTATAAGTTGCACTTGTACATAGTATTTTAAAAAGTTAAGCGGAGATTTTTATATTATTTAATCCTCTCTTCATTTCACTTTAATTGATCTTTAATTTTCTTCACATGTATTAAGAAAAACAGTTACCTTAAATAATAATATTTATTAGAAGTAAAATTGAAATAAAAATTTTAATATTTAATTAAAAATTGACAGCGTCAGTAAATATGAAAATTTTCATATGTTAATTTGAAGGTAAATCAATATAAAATAATGAATGTAATTTACATATATGAGTACGCTGACCCTTATAATGAAATATAAAAAATTATTTTTAATTTTTATATTCTTTATCAAACATAGGTAAAGTTCTTTTATTTTTATATTGATAAATTTTATTATTAAAATTTGAAAAATATGTGAATTTAATATTTTATAATTTTAAAAAACATAAAAAAATTTCGTATAAAAGACACTAAATTCATATATTTTTGAAATTTTAAAACTAAATTTATTAATATAAAAATATAAAAAATCTCAATTATTTTTAACAATTTAAAATAAAAGTAGATGCATGATTATTGTTGTTGGATGAAAATGAGGTGGACATCGCACTTTTCAAGGTCCCACTCAGTTCAATTTCAATATATCAAAAGAATTATAGTATGTGTATAGTAGTTTTCAATTTATAATTATCATAGGATATATGTAAATATGATGAGTATTTACAAGTAAAGCGACACACAAATAATTTGATAATGTTTGTTCTTCAACGGTGGTTAACTAGGTTATTGAGTGTGTTTGTTTTATATTCGGATAAATTTATTTTTAATAAAATTAATTTTATATCATTAAATATAATTAAAATGTATACCTAAATTAATTATAATAATATATTATATTAAAATGTGTACTAAAATAAAATAAAAACTATGAAAAATGTATCAAACAAGCATCAAATATGTGTTTTGTTGGAACATGCATCAAGCATAAATTTTTTCTATTGGTTTTTAAAAATAAATTATCTGATAATATTATTGGAACAAATAGATTAAAGTTTTTTTTTTATAGAAAAATGGTTGTTTTTATAAGTAATTACAAATAAAATTGTTTAATCAGTAAACAAAATTTCAAGTTAAAATAACATATTTTTCTGTGAGTTGAGAGATAAAATAAAAATTCACTATATATAAATTAAAATTTCTAATATTGAAATAAAAAAATTAATAAATATTCTTAGAATTTATATAATAATAAGAATTTCAATAAAAATAAGTTAAACATCCAAATTAGTTTTTTTATATATTTACATTCAACTTAAGTTATAAATTATGTACTGAAGTATACTTTCATTTAGTCATAATTTATTATATATAATAAATTAATTAAATTTTACAATAAAATCTTAAAAATACATTAATAGTAAATTGTGATGGAATATTTTATAGCACCATTACTCTCTCACGCAAGAATCCTTATATAAAACCTGCACAATTATATTTCTTTTATTGTTGAACGAAAATGACATGGATGTTCCACTTTTCAAGGTCACGTCACTCAGTTGGATTTTCAATATATCAAAAGAATTATGGGATATGTGTTTTCAGTTTATAATGATCATGGATGTAAATATGATGGGATTCGATATTTACAAGCAAAGCGAAGTTCAAATAATATCATTTGATAATGTTTGTTCTTCAACGGTGGTTAACTAGAGCATTAAGTCTCTCTGTTTTAAATTTGGATAAAACTGATTTTAACAAAATTAATTTTAAGTTGTTAAATATAATTAAAATGTATGTTTAGATTAATTACAATTACAAATTTTATATTAGAATATGGATTACGATAAAAAGTAATTATGAAAATTTACCAAACATTAAATATGTGTTTGTTTCTAGTTAAAATTGTTATTTCTTGTGAATCAGAACTTTGAAATTCGTAATCTCAGTTCTACTTGATGTTAGAGTTCACACTTGAGGACACCGCGTCCTTTAGAATGGGAAGGTAAAAAATATATATTATTTTCTCTATCTGTACTTTATTTGCTTCGCAGGTAGAAAATTTTGTATTTGTTTTTTTTATCTGATGATTTATTTAAAATATTGTATTATTAACTATTTTTATGTTATATATATATATATATATATATATATATATATATTTCTCTCTTTTGACTCATAATTTTGGATATGCTTTGAGGTACTGTGAGTCTTATACATTGACAATAAAAATAACAAAATATATTATTATATGTTAACAAATTTTAGATGTATTATTTCTTTGAAGTGTTTTCATTATGTTTTACTGAACCAAAACAAGGTAATTCAAATCTATATTAAACCGTTGTCTATTAAATAGAATATTTCAATTGTCCAAATGTAGTTCAAAATATATCGTACAATATATACAGTTGAAAAATAGATTGTCAAGTTAGTAAAATTAACTTGTTGATGGATCAAATTATGAGTAATAATTGACTAATCTTATTGAGCTTTACCAAGTGAAAACTGTACACATGCTTCAACAACATAATTAGAGTGTAAATATCTAAATGTTTACATAATAATAGTCTATAAGCACATGGTATAAATATTAATTAAAAAAAACTAGAGTGTACAATGTAAAGGGCAACGGATATATTAAACATGCCACTGGGACTAATTAGGGACCGCTAGCGCCTGACCGAAGGAGAGATGGGCCCACCATATTAGAGAAGCTAAGCTAAGTTGCATTTGCATGTGAAGTAAGAGCCCAACCAGCTGGACATGTCCACTAGGAGGCAAGGTGGGTCTCTAACATAACTTTCTTTTTAATCGGTTGAGGTTGAAATTGGTATAGAAGAAGAGTTTATAATATTTATACACTCCATAATTAACGAAAATTTTTAACTTTTTAGTTGAATTAAGAATTAACAATGGATCTAGAATTTACTCATTCTTTACTTCTTCTTTTTTTAAATATATTTTGCATAAATCAAATTTAAATTATCTTTATAAATTCAACGTGTTGTTAAGTGAATTACATAAATTAAGTTATTGAATATTAGTTGATGTTATTCTGATTAGATAATTTTTCAATAAATATTTATATTGGATGCTAGTTAATTTTTTTTTATTTTTTTCTTTTATGAATATTTATTGGCAAATTTATCTAAATAAGACCCTATGTGGTGATGCTATTTCTACTAATGTTATGTTACCACTCAACCCAATCTATTCTACCTTTCTTTTCTTTTATAATTGGGACCATGTGGATCCTTCCTCCCTTTTTATTCCACAACTCTCATGTTATGCTACCTTTCCTTCTTTTCTTTTTTTGTTCCTTCAAACTTTCGGTCCAATTTTGATCTGTAATCTTTTTCCTTCCTTGATTTTTTTAAATTCCTTTATCTCCAACAGTTTTATATAGATCTAATGATGAGGAGTAAGGAGTGGCCTCATCTAGATGATCGAATTGATTGGCTTCCTACATAGTTCAAACAAATCACACTTTTTCTTTTTGCATGTCTAAACCATTATTTAGAAATTTTTTGTGATATTGGCTTAAAGGAATACAGAAAAAGCTAAATCTGATAAAAGGTTGCAATAAATTTGATAACGAAAAAATTTAGACGCAATACTTTAAATGTATTTAGTAATGTTTTTTATTAAAAATAAAAATTTGCTGTGAAAATGAATGCTAACTTTTAATTATTACTTGAGTTACCCAACTCTAATTTTAATTTGAAAATGACATAAAAAAATATCTAAAATACTGTACTTTAAGGTTTTGTCTATTTTGTCTATTTGACAACTGAAGAACCAACAAGTTTCCTTTATACGTGATGTAAAGGATAATGATTGCAATTGATAGAACGAAAACTGGTTCATTGAAAAATAATAGTAAGGACATTTTACATGTGTAGACAAAATAGAGTATTTTTTTATATACTTCCTATCTCAATAGTCACTAAAGGCATACAAAAATATTGTTTCATGTATTATTTTTCCAAAAAAGTGCACAAAGTGTGTTTGTACACCAAGGTGGGTTATCTCCTTGTAAGTAAAAGTGATAAAAAAGAGATACTTCCAATACTAGAGACAGAATACTAATGATATGTCGGAACAATTAGTAAAAGTCCATCTCGAGGATTAGTGTACAAATTCACACTACAAACAACTCCATCAATCTATATTCATATAGAAGTTGAGAGAATTCATACAGAAGGTGTAAGCTCATATAAATAATGGACATTTTCATTTTAATATGATTTTTTTTTCATACTTAAAGACCACATTGGAACATATCTTGATTAAAGAATATAATTAACATTGGTTGAAAAGGTATGTTATCGTGTATAGTGGTTATAACTTATAAGGATGAAAGGTATACTTCTTATACCTAAAATGAGTGCATGGGAAATTGGCATTGGATTACATAAGCACATAGGTGATGGCTGTGTGTGTGGGTGAAGCAAAAGTGGTATGAGTTGTGAAATGTGAATGTGTGTTATAATGGTGTATCTGGTTCCGCATCACGTGGCTTTGTGTGTTGTGATATTCCTTTTTCTTTCCTACCTTCTCAAATCTACGTCCCAACTAGATTACATTCCATTCTGAAAATTCTCTAACCATTTCTCCACCTCCTAGTCCTACTTCTCTGCTCTTTCTCTTTTACTTTTTTCTTTTTTCCTCTTTAATCCTGTAAAATGAAATTCATAAACCACAATTTCAGAAATTAAAAACCATAGTTACCTTAAAAGTAGACCAATGTGATAATGCTGGTGTTATCATAGCATTCTATGTTTCGGTTGTAGGTACTTAAAAAAAACATTAAAAATATGTGTTTTTACTATTATTTATCATTAAAATTAGTATTAACTATTTACATAAGATAAATATTTATTTTATATAATTAAAATTTATAATAGATTCTAAAAATTATTATATTAAACTTAAAAAATTAAGAATTTACTCATCTTTAACCAGACTAGATTTATAACTCTTCAAACATTAAACTTGAAATATTATGGGATAATCAATAATCAATCAATTCACACACTCTCAAAAATTAAGTTGGAGAGGAGAAAGCGTTTGTTTGATCAGATAATCCATAATTGATTCAAAATAAAAAATAATTTAAAAATAATAATATAAAATAATTTAAAATTATTTTCATTTTAAAAATGTTATAGTTTATTTTAGAAATAAATATAAAAAAAAGAAATTAAAAAAATTAAGTATATAATTAAAGAAAAAATAATGTAAAATATATCTTACCAAAAAGAAAAATATTAAATTAAAAATAAAAAAATAACCTTCAAATTATATTTTCTAATTTATAATATAAAAATAAATTAGAGCGATAACTATGTTAAAACTTTTATTACGGAGTTATGTTACGAATAAGGGAATGAGTTGGAGGGTAAAATGGTAATTATGATAGAAAGAGGAGGATTTTATGGTGAAGTAGAGGGCCGTTGTGAAAAGGAGAGGGGCAATATGGGAAAGAGGGTCATAAAAGAGCTCGAGGAGGCAACCGTCTGGACAGGTACATTACAGTGAAGGCAAAGGGAAAATGATAGTGGTTGTTGTCCTTACAGTTGCCTCGAGCAGCTTGGTTGCGAGCCCCTCATATTTCCGAAACTACCCTTCCCTCTCTCTCTCCTCCTCCAACTATAACTACTCTCTCTCCTCCTGTAGTAGTCACTGCAATGCTTTCTTTCCTTGTCCTCCGCACACAATGCCAAGGAACGATACAACACAACACAGCAGAAACATTGCGCCAATTGAATTGAATTAAATTAAATTGATCCCTTCACACTTAGCTCAGTCACACCACGCACTCACTCATTCACTCACTCTCGATTGCATAAGGTGGTGTAGCTTCGTCGTCGTGATGGTGGAAGCAGGTGAAGATTGTTGCGTGAAGGTCGCGGTCCACGTGCGACCGCTCATCAGCGAGGAGAAGGTTCAGGGATGCAAGGATTGCGTGACCGTCGTGTCGGGGAAGCCACAGGTGCATTTACTCTCCGCAATGTGATTGTGATAGGGAACTTCCACTTGCTTGCTTGCGTTGTGTGTTTTCCTTGCTTTTTTCACGTTGCTGATTCTAGCGACCGGAGATCTGGATCCGAGATAATTAAAGAATGGTTATCGTGAAACTAGACAACGTATTTGTCAATTTCGAATTGCTTCTATGATCTGATATGCTTGCTTGCTTGCTTGATTGGGATGCTTTTTTCTTTTGTTTGACTTCTTTCTATTTCGGGCTGGGTTGGCTTTGGCCTTGCGAGCACGTTTTGTGGAATGGCTCAGTTTATTAAACTTTGTTTTTTTAGTTTCCCACAGGTATCCCAATCCTGGTCGAGTCAGTAATGTAGGTGGGGATTCGAACATTGGTTCGTTTCGTTGTCGGGACTAGCTTCTTCTGCTAGACCTGTGGTTATGAAATGTTATTTATGATTTGTGAATGAATGGAATCCTTGAATTCAAATATTATAAAATATAAACTTAGTTATAAAAAGAAAGTAACTCTTTGTTTGTGTAAGTGTGTTGTTTTTTGGGTTACGTTGGAGATGTGAAGTGCAAATATCTTGATAAAAAGGGGGGAAGGTGACCTGGTGGAAGATTGAACTCTGACTCAAACACTGCATTCAGGTCTCAAAGCTTGAGCTGGTGCCAATTGAGCTACAATCTCGTTGGCAGAATGAATTCTTTTATTTTAGAGATGATGGAAAGTCCTATATCACCTGTCTCAATTTCTAGGATGCAGCTTATATATCTGTTAAGCAACTTTACTTAAGATGGAACCTAACAAGAGATTGCAAGCACATTGTAAATGACAAGCTAGTGTTAGTAAATTAAAGCAATTCTTTGGTTTCTTGGTGCCATTTAGAGTCTATGGCTCACATCAGTAGGAAATCACATGCTTTCCTACTTCCTAATTATGTTAATATTTCTACTCCTGTATTTGGTAGCAATATATCAGCCTTTTTTTTTTATCTTAGTAGGTCAAAGTGATGAACATATTACATATATGCCTTCTAAATCCAACTTAAAAGTATTACTGATTGTCTCACTTTAAGGGAATTGATCATGCAGTATATTTTCCGTGCAGACTTAATGCATGGATGAAAATAACTTATTATTTAAGTCTTTAGATATCTGCCTCTGAAATAGCATAGCACAGTAGTATCGTTAAGTAGCTTAAAAATTTGGGTGGAATCATACGCTATTGTGACTCTAATACAGGTACAAATTGGTGCCCATTCCTTTACATTTGATCATGTTTATGGGAGCACTGGTTCTCCCTCATCTGCCATGTTCGACGAATGTGTTGCGTCCCTTGTTGATGGTTTGTTCCAAGGATATAATGCTACTGTTCTCGCATATGGTCAGGTATAGTTACAGCTAAAGGAAACGCAAGTTAAATGCCATTACACTTATTCCTCTTTGGTATGTGACGTTTTCACTCCATTGCAGACAGGTTCTGGGAAAACATACACCATGGGCACTGGCTTTAAAGATTGTTACCAAGAGGGAATAATACCCCAAGTTATGTGTTCCTTGTTTAACAAAATTGACACCTTAAAGCATCAGATTGAATTTCAGTTGCATGTTTCCTTTATTGAGGTCAGTTGATAGCTTAGCTTTGATAGCCTAGGTTTCAAAGTTAAATTGTGCTTTAATATCTGAAATTGAAAGATTTCATATTTGTGAAAAAGATTCTTAAAGAGGAAGTAAGAGACTTGCTGGACCCATCCTTTATGAACAAACCAGAAACTGCAAATGGACATGCAGGGAAAGTGACTCTTCCTGGGAAACCACCAATACAAATTCGTGAGTCATCAAATGGTGTCATTACACTAGCAGGATCTACTGAAATCAGTGTTACAACGCTAAAAGAAATGGCTGCTTGCCTAGAACAAGGATCATTGAGTAGAGCAACTGGGAGCACAAATATGAATAACCAATCCAGGTTGCTTATACATTTCCCTTCTCTTCTTTTAACTGCATAAATTCATTTCTAATGAAATATTTTTCTCTCTCACTTTTTGGATTCTTAAACTAATTTTGGATAAATATGCTCGGAAAATATCATTAGAGCATGAGCTGTACAATGTGGCATTTAGATAATAAAGCAAAAACTAACATAAGATTTGGTGTATAAATTACTTTTTGGTTTTAAACTCTTCAGATGGCTTAAGCTTTGCACAATCAGTCTGAGCTTTCAATTGTTTCCTTTAAAACCAGCTCCATATCAACTATTTTCTATTTCTTTTAGTTAAGGGAATGACTAATAGCTGGAACTTTTGGCATTGGAATTTATAAGAATGCTTGCAGTCTGCTGCACTTCTAATGATTTTGTCAATGAATCAACTAGAAATTTACTTGTTGGCATCAATTCATCCTTAAGGGTTAAAAGTTGTGCATCAAAATGCTGTTACATTTATTATGCTGGAGTTCTCTTCTATTATTTATTCTTCTTCTGTTATGTGTCCAAACAGTCGTTCACATGCTATCTTCACCATCACATTAGAGCAAATGCGGAAGCCCAATAGTCCTAGTGAGATCATTTTAAATGATACAATGAATGAAGAATATCTTTGTGCCAAGTTGCACTTGGTAGATCTTGCTGGATCAGAACGAGCTAAAAGAACAGGGTCTGATGGTCTGCGTTTTAAGGAAGGTTAGGCAGTGACATTTTTCACTTGTATCACCTAAACTTGCTTTTGATCATTATGAATTCTCTAATAATTTTTTCTTTCAAACAGGAGTTCACATTAACAAAGGCCTTCTAGCGCTTGGTAATGTTATTAGTGCACTCGGTGATGAAAAGAAGAGAAAAGAAGGTGTCCATGTTCCTTACAGGGATAGTAAACTTACTAGGCTTTTGCAGGTTTGAGATCCATATATGTACCTTCCTTCTTGCAGCTTATACTCTTCTATATTATGATGTTAAAAACATTCTTTCTTTTATATAAATATAAATAGGACGTGTAACCCTGTTAATAGATGTATTTCCCCTTGAGATCCCTAGACTGTTTGAATCATTGGCCCAAAAATCTAACAAAATATACAGAATCCAGTTATACATTTGATTTATCTTTTCACATAGGCCTTTGTCTCAAAATCTAGGATTTTAGTAGGGAGAAGAATGAGTGTGCTCTGCATCTCTCATTATTCCAAATTCTTCAGTGCAAAAGCTCACTCATGTTGGATCTGGATTATATTGAACTGGAATTTATGATTTATCTTCATAATTACAGTTCCCTAGAAGAAAAGAGACAGTTATTATTGAGTGAGAAGAAAAAAAATAAAACAGGAAACATGTATATGAAAGATTTATAATCAAATTTTCTCTATTTGATTTTTCTTAACTTAGTTATTATTATTATTTTTTGTATTTATGGATAAAGTTAAATTTTGCAGGATTCGCTTGGTGGTAACAGCAGAACTGTTATGATAGGTTGGTTTTTTCCTTGCATCTATCCCAATCAATTCTACTTTTTCCCCTCCCATCATTGGCCTTCAAAAGATAAGCTTCATGTAAACATTTCTAATCTTCATGGAGCTCATGCTTAATAATTTGTATTTTTTTCCAATTTCTTCCTGAAATCAATATTCAAGTTTATCAACTCAGTTGTCTTTTGTATGATCATAAGCACCAGGGAGGAAAGAAATATTAGAAACCAATTAAAACATGCCTTAGTAATGCATATAAGCTCAGTGTTTTGGATTTTGCATTCTCAAATATTTTTTCCCTGCTCTGGGAATGATTTTGAGAAGATTTCAACCTCTCCTAACTTCTCAGTTTATCCTAAATAATTGATACTGACAAGTATTAAAATGCTGTTAGGCTGTACTATTGTGTTCTTGTTCTTTCCCCCATCTGTGTCGGGTTGCATCATAGAGAACCTGTTGTTAAATTTATAACTTTTCTTCTTACATAAACAAATATTTTTGTTCCAGCCTGCATAAGTCCTGCTGATATTAATGCTGAGGAAACCCTTAACACTTTGAAGTATGCAAATCGTGCACGCAACATCCAAAATAAACCTGTTGTAAGTATCTGAATAACTTTAATGTTCCTTTTTCATTCATCTCACAAAATTGAGATAATTATTTGCTGCCTTTACTATAGACACTGATCCTCATCTTTTGTTTATTCTTCCATAGGTCAATAGAGATCCCATATCCAACGAGATGCTAAAAATGCGACAACAACTTGAGTGTTTGCAAGCTGAACTTTGTGCTCGTTCTGGTGGCTCTTCTGAGGAAGTTCAGGTAGTTGGTTTCTGTTAAATCTTTGGCAATGTCTTGCATTAAATTTAATATATTTCCTACAATAGGTTACTAGTAACATTGACTGGAATGATTTATGATGCATAATTGGAGATCAATCAATGTTCATCATATTGGTTCTTTAAAAGAAAAGGATACTAGCCTTAACTGTACCTGGGCGTTGGGCCTGTTTCTACATACACTTCTAATATATAATCATTTTATAATTGATTATGTAGGTCCTCAAGGAAAGGATTTCTTGGCTTGAAGCAGCTAATGAGGATCTTCGATGTGAACTTCATGAATACCGTAGTAGATGCTCTGTTGTAGAACAATGTGAAAAGGATGCTTATGTATGCCTCTGATTCTTCTTTGACTCAACAATTATTTTTTGCTCAAATTTTCAGTGCCTATATATGTGCTTGCATCTTATCTTGGTATTTGCATTCCCCTACATGGACTGGTTTCCATTATTATAGCCATGTGTGAAAGAGAGTTCAGGATATTAGCTGCTAGGCTGTACATTTTAAGTTTTAAATTTTCATTTTTCAGGATAATAGCACATGTAATGTAAAGACTGATGGGCTTAAGAGGGGCTTACCTATCACAGCCTCTGATTATCCAATGAGTGAAACAACAGGTCAGTATCTTCTTTGACCTGAATTTAATACTGTTATACTCCCAATTTTAGTTCTGCAACTTGCTTCAACTTGTTCTGTATCACTGTCTACTACTTCGTATATTTAATCAAGTGTGATTATTAGAACGTCTATGATTCCGTACAATTGTCAATTTTAGCAGGGGATTCAAGGGAAATCGAAGAAGTAGAGAAAGAGTGGGAGCATACTCTTCTGCAAAATAGTATGGATAGAGAGTTACATGAATTGAATAAACGCTTGGAGCAAAAAGAGGTTGTAATACTGCACATGTATAATTAAACACATTCTGACATATTATGCATCAATCAATAAAACATTTAAATGAACAGAATTATGAGTAACTTCTGTTATATAATTTGATTAATCTTACTGCAAGAAGTTTTGTTTCTGATGGTTGATCCAAATTCAAATAATAATCATGAAAGAAGCATTGAGTGGTTTTCTTCTCTCTTTTCGTTTATTAATGTATGTATTGGGATTGATGTCCACAGTCTGAGATGAAGCTTTTTGGAATATCTGATGCTGAAGCACTCAAGCAGCACTTTGGAAGGAAGATAGTGGAACTGGAGGATGAGAAAAGAGCTGTGCAGGTTCAATAGAAGTTCTGCAAAAGTTATTTTGCTCCTACAGAAAATTCATATTTATATATGTGCCTGATTTATGTATGCAGCGAGAGAGGGATCGTCTTTTGGCTGAAGTTGAAAATCTTGCTGCCAATTCTGATGGACAAACGCAGAAATCAGAGGATATCCATGCCCAGAAATTGAGAACACTTGAAGCCCAGGTGAGGAGCCTTTTTTATTTCCATTTATTTGTCCTTTATAAGATTTGAATTGGAACAATTCTAAATTGCTAATATCCTTTCAAAATATACAATGCTAGATTTTGGATCTGAAGAAGAAACAGGAGGGTCAGGTCCAGCTTTTGAAGCAAAAGCAAAAAAGTGATGAAGCAGCGAAGCGATTGCAAGACGAAATACAATCTATAAAGGCCCAAAAGGTTGATTGTTGTACTTTTTCATACCATAGTTTTGATCACTCAATATACTATCTATTATACACCGAACAATGTTGCAGGTTCAACTGCAACAAAGGATAAAACAAGAGGCTGAACAGTTTCGGCAATGGAAGGCTTCTAGAGAGAAAGAGTTGCTGCAAGTATGTCGAGCTTCCTCCTTTTTTTTTATTTAATTTGTCGATGATACTCCTGATCTTTATCTTATGGTAGAGAAAAATTCACCAATTAATATTTTCCCTAAATGAATCAATTGCTTCATTATCAGTTGAATCTTTCTTTATAAAAATGTAAACATGAATTAATATTTAATTTATAGTTTGAGTCCAAATGGTATGTGCTGCTCCAAGATTTTGAATAACTTAAATTCAAGAGGTAGAATTAGAGATTGGCCTTTTGATGGTTGATCGTGACTAATCCAACTCTTAAACGTTATTTACTCACCCGTACTGCATATATATTTATGACCTTGTATTAAATATATCTTTGCAAAACAGTTAAAGAAGGAGGGAAGGAGAAATGAGTTTGAGCGGCATAAGCTGCAAGCTTTAAATCAGCGCCAGAAAATGGTGAGTATTTCTAAGTTGTTGGATGACAGCCTTGTTTTACTTGTTAATATTGTCTTGCTTACTTTTCAAAATAAATCTTATAAGTCATATCTGATTGAACTCTGCCAATATCATTGGCAAATTTGAGCGATTGCAAGTCTTTATCCTAAGATTTCTGTTTAATATATGATCCTGTCAGTAATTTAAATATGCCCAATTTTCAGCAATAGACTAGTTACTATGATCCACAGGATTTGTGTGTGTGCATAGGCTTCAAATTAGATTTTTTTATTTTTTTAAATTCGGGATAAATATTATGACTGAGGAAATTGTGGTGGGACAGCTTTTTTATCTCCTCAAAGGCCTTTGTTTTTGCTAGTCTCTGGGGAAAACAGGGGGGAGTCCCGCCTTTGCTTCATGAAAATATGCTTTTATATTTTTTTTCCAGGTTTTTAATGAAATAAGTGTAATGAAAACTAAAGGAACATTTTTATGGATTAAAATCTACATAGAATAGAAGTGCTTATGACTTCAGAGTTTAGAAGTCTACTATATGGTTCATTTAGTGGTAGCCCTACTGGGTGAGGTGTCCAAATTGCTGTAGCATTGTGTTGGTGCAGTAAATTTAAGCACCAGAGTGTAGGTATGTGGAAAATATTAATAAATATAGAATGCATGTCATACCTTCATTATTTAGACATTCTTTTAGTGACTAATATTCACTCATACATAAAATTAAACCATGTCTGCCTCTGGAATTAAGTAATCATAAATAAATCTGTTTCTGAAAGCTAAATAAAACATTGTTTTATGATGAGGTTTTAAAAAAGCCAAATCAAAATGACATGTCATTAATATATCTGTTTTCTGTTCTTTCTACACAACATGCATAACCATCAATTTTATTTTTGACTTCTGTGGTTATCATGACTGATACTTTTCATAATGAAAATATTATATTTAACGACTGAATATTTCCTTCAGGTCCTTCAGAGAAAGACTGAAGAAGCTGCAATGGCCACCAAGAGGTTAAAGGAATTGTTAGAAGCTCGTAAATCTTCCAGTCGGGACACTTCAGGTATGATTTGTTTTTAGCACATAATATGCTCATTTTTAATGATTGGCATGTCCTCTTGCATGAGACATGGGAAAGTTTCTCAGATCATTTGAAATGGATATTCTTTTAAAATGCCTTAAGTAGAGGAAACTGTCTTTTAGTTAAGAACATGGGAATTTTAGCGCACTAACTTTTCTCTCTTATTATTCTAATTCTAACTATATATCATCTTCCAGTTGCAATGAATGGAAATGGAACGAATGGACTGGTAACAAAATTTCATCTCCTTAAATTTGCTTGATTATCCACGCTAGTCATAAATAAGTAAGTTTGAGTTGATTCTTTAGAGCAATGAGAAGTCCTTACAACGATGGCTTGATCATGAGCTGGAAGTCATGGTAAAAGAGCATGAAGTTCGTTTTGAGTACGAGAAGCAGAGTCAAGTGTATGCAACACATATTCCCGAATTATTTATCTTACTGATTGATCTGTATTGTAATATTTAATATTGTGATGCAATCTTCAGGCGAGCTGCCCTTGCAGAGGAGTTAGCCATGCTAAAGCAAGTAAACCAGTTTTCTGCCAAGGGTCTCAGTCCTCCAAGAGGAAAGAATGGATTTGCTAGGTCTGATTTTTTTATATAAATATAATTAAATTTGTTAATGCTTACCTCATTAGTTTTGAATTTTTTTGGCTCTTTCAAATAATAACACATGCATTTTAAAAGGACAATATTTCTCTCTTCCTGATTGCTTTTAACACCTGTCATTCTTCTCAGAGCATCCTCCATGTCACCAAATGCAAGAATGGCCAGAATAGCTTCACTTGAGAGCATGCTGAACATATCATCTAATTCACTTGTGGCAATGGCTTCTCAACTTTCTGAGGCAGAAGAACGAGAACGGGCCTTCACTAATCGTGGTCGTTGGAACCAGTTGCGCTCAATGGGAGAAGCCAAGAATTTGCTTCAATATTTGTTCAATTCTGTTGGAGATGCTAGGTGCTTTGTTTAACCTAAACATTTTTAATCTTCTCTCTCTCTCAAAGAAGAGAAATGTGCATTAGTTAGAGTGGCCAAAATTTTCATGTTTTTTTTATCTCCATATCCAATCTAATTCAATTCAACAAACACTTATTTTATTTATACCAAGGTCAGTAGTTCATGCAAAACATCAGAAAAATAATTTACCATATTTTGTCCATTTCTTTTTTTTATTAATGGAATAAAGTAGAGAGAGAGGAGATGGACTCCAAGATGCACATAAAAAATACTTTCATGGGTATACCATTTACGTGAGAGTTTGTTCTTGGTCTCTTTCACATCCATAGATCTGGCTCTGATATCTTGCTAATTTAATGAGTCTGTTACACTAAATATTTACGTGATAGAAAGGGGAAGATTCCTTTTAGGGCTTACAAGTTTCCCTTAATACCTGGAATCTTGTTGCTAGTTTGATCTTGATTAACATGATTTTTGCAAGAAATTGACAATCAATAAACTAGCAGGAAAAGAATTGCTTTGAATTGTCTTTCCCTTCCTGTTTAAGGTCAGACTATTTAGCTTGTGAGTGTAATTTATTTTACTGACCATTCCAAAATGTGTGGAATGTATATAATATTAGTCATGTTAAATTACAACATAAAGTCATTTTTTTTACTGTGTTTTATATGTCATGCTTGCATATAGTGTTGAAATTTAAACTGTTAGATGTTAAACTGCAGGTGCCAACTGTGGGAGAAGGACACTGAGATCAGGGAAATGAAAGATCAAATCAAAGAACTTGTAGGTCTATTACGGCAAAGTGAAATCAAGAGAAAGGAAGCTGAGAAGGAACTAAAAGTGAGAGAGCAAGCTGTAGCAACCACATTGGCTACACCAACTTCTGTAAGTTCTTATCTGCTTAAGTTTGAAGGAATAAACAACTAAGAATTAAAAAATAAAGAAATAGTTGTAGTGCTGCTGCTAAAAGGCTATGCCAACTTCTGTAAGATTTTATCTGCTTAAGATTCAAGCAAAAAACAACTAAGAATTTAAAGATAAATAAATAGTTTTAGTGCTGCTGCCAAAAGGTCAGGTTTAGCCACTTGATAGAGTTCAAGACAAAAAAATTAGGCTTGTGAACAGAAGAAATTAACCTTAGCATAGCACCTACCGTTCTTGGCCAAACCCATCAGCATCTTGATGGCTGTGTTTTCTTTGAACATGAACTCTTCATACTTGCAAACCAAATAGACCAAATTTGAAGCTCAAGTTGAATAATTGTCCACCAGTACCTCATTATAAGTAAAAGCTGGGCCAAATACTTTTATTTATCATATGCCAATGATCTTGTAGCTCAATTAATGCCGGCTCAAGTCTTTAAGACTTGAGCATGATGTTGAGTCTCTCCCCTAGGTCACCTTTTCCTCTCCCTACCAAGTGCTTGCACCTCCATGTAACAAAAAATTCAAATAACTGAAACAACTGGAGGTCAAAACCCACAGGATTAAATGCCACGTAGACATGATCAAGGCTATTGTTGGCAGAAAATGCTGAGAACATAGAGGAGTGAATATGGAGTGGAATAGGAATTGTTGATTATAATGGAGGTAAAGTCATTTTCTTCTCATTTTCATACCATATGAGGAAAGAGCAAAATTCAATGTAACCATAATCAAATAATTTTTTGGTGATTAAAAGAGCCTAAAACCCAACAACCCATGTTTTGTTGTTCTAAACAAAAGTGATTTTCTTTCCAAATATTCTGCCTCCCTATTCTTTTTATCTATTCATTTTCCATTCAACAAAGCGCACTCTCAATAATTCATTACCGATCGCTAACAAAATTATTAAAATACCCCTAAAATTAAACTATAAATCTATAATATTATCAAAAGTAACAAGTTACTAATCCTAATTGGTAAATAAACTTAGATAAGTAGGACCCGTTAAGGTCTTGGAATCAGCCCCATAATCAAAATAAACCAAAATAATAAATTTCTTTAATCTTTAAATTTAAGGGAAAATTACATTCCCTTTTTTATTTGAAAAACTATACCAAATTAGAGATGAAAATGTGCTACACTGGTTTATTTTAATTTCAATATAAACAAGCTAATTAATAACAGTGAACAACTACGAACAAGTCTCTCAAGGGCAGTTTTCCTCTCTTAGTGGCTCTTAGTGTTCCCAATAGCTACTTTTTAAAACTCCAATCAGTTTTGGGATTTCACCCAAAATTTTCATTGGTTTTTAAAATCAGAAAGCCAATAGTAAGGGTTCAAAACTTGCCCTCGGTGACACTGAGAGTTGCGAATAAAGAAAAATTGTCCTTAAAATCGCACTTACAACCTCTTTAATATTTCAAAATTAGAGAGTAAAGCACTGTAATTTAGACATCTCTTAAAGGAAGTGTAATTGACTCTAAATTTTGAGCTTTTTTAAGTTTACTGTCATGTGCATCAGAGGCATTTTGTAGCCTGATAAACAAATTTGAATCTGAAGGTTATCTTGCATAATTTTAAATTTTCTATTGCATAGTAGTAGTGGCAAATTACAATTAGGTTAGCATTACATAAAGGAATGCCACTAACACTCTCTTTTAAGCACTCTTTAACACTTTCTTCACGTACCAATATTGAAGAATGTGTCAAAAGAGTGTTCAAATGAGTGTATTGGTGGCCGCCCTCTTACTAATTATAGAAAGCTTATGATTCTAAGGTTTTTATATAGCTTTGTAGTGACTCTCACTTAATGGGAATTCTGTCTATTATTGTCTTGATGATATCTCTGTGACTAACTTTTGATCGGATATCTTTTACTTTTGTGAATCATAGTAATTGTCATCAATATATAGCTTTCATAGTAAGCTGTTAATTTATCATCGCTCTCTTTCAACAGGGAAACTCTCCAAATTCATTGAAACACTATGCGGAAGAAATCAAGGAACCTTTATCTCCAGAGTCTGTGCCAGTACAGAAACAGCGCAAATATATGCCAGGCATCACTAATGGCCAAGTGAGGGAATCAGCAGCATTTATAGATCAGAGTAGAAGGGTAATGTATTCTCCATTTATATTAAATTGGTATATGTATTTGCATTGGGCTAAGGATGTGAGATTTGCTATCAATGCAGATGATACCCATTGGGCAACTGTCAATTAAAAAACTAGCAATTATAGGACAAGCTTCTGGCAAGCTATGGAGGTGGAAAAGAAGCCACCATCAGTGGCTATTACAATTCAAATGGAAGTGGCAAAAGCCATGGAGACTTTCTGAATTGATTCGACACAGTGATGAGACAATCATGAGAGCAAGGCCACGTCCGCAAGCTTTGCCACATATCATGTGAATCTGAATGTTATTGTGATCATCCACTTGCTGTGGCTTAGTGTTCATTTTTTTTACCTACAAGAATGATCCTAGAAATAAGGCATTGGAAAGAACCAAAAACTAGGTGCAGGTAATAACCCTTTATATTTATTTAAATAATATCAAGCCAACCCTTTCATAATTATATTCTTCCTTATCCTACTTTTGATATAATTATTTATCCACCCCTATATATAGTTTATTTGTAGTTTAATTTTATGCTAATTATTATATATGACTGAGTTATAACTATCCAAAATTTTTCTTAGTTTCTTTTATTGGTGAATCAAGATGCATTGATCTGACATTCTGAAGTTACTTGTTTCTAGTTGCAGTGTAATATTAATGGTTGCTGACAATAACATTATATATACTGCCCGAGTGTTGGAAATGTTTCCGTTGTTTGCTGCATATGGAGCATCTTGTAAGGTGTGTAAAAATGTTGCCTGACGGCTACCCAAATAATCAAGAATTGGAGATAGTTGCTTGCTTGGAGGCGCTGGTGAAGGTGTCTGTTTATACCAACACTAGAAGGGGAAAAAAGGAAATATTCTTTTGGTAATGTGTATTGAGTTTCTTACTTGTAAGTTGTAAGTTTCTATGGTCTTACTGTGTTTGTCAATCATTGATTTTTGTGGATAGAAATACTGTAGCGTTCCTCTGTCACAAAGTAACAGAAGGAAATTCTTCTGTTTTACCTCTAGGACAGGTCTTGTGTGTATAGAACATTAGTTACTATATTGAAAGAGATTGTAATCTACCATACCAGAGTTTGTAGCAAGGGAAGGATTATAACCGATATATGCTATATACACACACTTGATTGGGTTACGTAACCAATATTGAACCATCTCGTATATCTCCCGCTATATATTTTTTCTGTACTGCTACTGCACATGGATTTATTATTTAACTTTATAAGTTTTACTGTGGCCAAAGTCCAAGCCAAAATGACTTGCAGGAGTGGTATTGAGAAATTCAAACATGTAATATTTATATACTCTCTTGTACAAGTGTTCCATACTACCGATTGCCGACATTGTACAAGAAAAATCAACCACAACAATAAAACTCTTATTCTTCGAAGTGATTGCACAAGGAAACGTTATTGTTCATTTATACAACAGCTAAGAAACTTGGGTCTTCGGCTGGAAACATTTATTAGGTCTGTAAACAATTCTCCCTTGTATGTCTGATTGGGTGGGAAAAAAAAAGAAAAAAACCTCACCAATTTATTTAAATATTTATAAAAAATATACTATATTAATAACATCAATAAAATATACTTAATACTTGTGTTTAATTTTATTTTACTTATATATTACTTTTGATTTTATTATTTAAAATGTTTTGTGAAAATAATCATATTTAAAAATAAATGTTTTTAAATATATAATTAAATTTATCATAATTTATAATATTTTTTAAAAGAATAATTAAAAGAATAAATTAAGAGATGAGTTATTCCATATATGTAATAAAATATGTACAATAAAATAGAATATTTAAAATAAACTTTATGAACTAATTTTTGTAAATAAAATTAAATATATATATAGAGAGAGAGTAAAATGAATATATTTATATTTATTAAGAGAGAAAAAAGAGGAAATATTTACATATTTGAGAGTAGTAGTGTAAAAGATATTTTGCTAGTAATTTTTTTTAACAAAACATTAATAATTTTTTTTTAAAAAAAATATCATGTGTTTGAATATGCAGGAGAAGAGAATATAACTTTTTAACTTAAAAGGAAAAATGATATAATATTCAATCTCTTTAATGAGAAAAGTATAATTTGCTCAATTTGTTTATCATAATTAAAAAAATGACATTATTTTCACATTACTTCTTATGAAATGGTGGAAAAAAAAGGAGTGAATTTTCACCATATTTTTTTATGAATTCTTAAAATGAAACACAGTGAAAATAAGGTATTATTTTTGTAATTATTACATAAAATATATAAACTTAAAATGAAAGCAAAAAATAAACTAAAGATTATACAAAAGGTATTGTTGTCCCAAATAGTAATAATCAACACATTGGAGTCAACATGGACATCCCAAGTTTACTCGGACAATTCTTGTATTGGTATGGTTTACAACAATGAAGTCTTCAAAGGAAACAAAGTTTGGCAATTCACTCCACTATGAGAGTAGCATGACTGTTCCAAAGATCAAAGTATAAGGCAGTGAGAACTCAGAAGTTCGCTCATTCCATCAAACCATCTTAAAGATGCACAAAAAAACGTAGCATCAATATGGAAGATGGCAACCCTATACTGAAGCACAGGGATTAACAACACCAGTATGCATAGTGCTCCTCTTTGCGATGGTTACTAACGAGGCCACCACACTTCAAACAGATGAAGCTGCTTCCATCAGAAACTGCATCCAACACTACTTGCATCCTTCCACTTTCTGCCAGTATGGAAGTCCCATGAACATCTGGGGTAATAGATGGGCTGCTAATGTTATTGGCAGGTGCTTCAATCACTGCAGGCTGAGCTTCAGCAATTGCACACTCAGCAAACAAGGATGCCAGCTGATCAACCGCGGCATTCTCTTGCAGTCTATTTCTATACAGCTCACGAGCACGATGCAACGACTGGAAAACAGCTTCATCACCACCTCTAGTTTTCATTGCTGCGACCACCTGTTCCAGTTGTTGGTAAATATCAGCTACCAAAAACATGTGCAGATTTAGGGAGTGTTTGGTTTGTTTCCTATTCATTTTTAGTTGATATATGTTTCACTACTTATTACAAAAACACCACATTGTTATCACTTTTTTCTTATGTTGTCTAAATTTTACGAGGGAAAACAAGGCTTTGTTATTTTCACTCTTTCCTTTCTATGAAAATGGAAAACAAATAGCATTTTGTAGTTAGAGTAATGCTAGATCCTTCTACAAATCTTTCTATTACTTCATAAAGTATTAAATGAAGAAGTATGTATATTTGATGTCTTGGAAATAGAAAACACATTCAACACTTACCGTATAAAAGAAGTAATTCCTGCAATTATTAGTGAAAACAGATCAACTAAAAATGAAATCAGATAACAAACCAAACACCCTCATAGGTTTTCTCATTTGGCAAGTATATTACACTTTTTACAAGCATGATTTATGTTTCGCACATCACAACAGGCAATATCCTCTATGGAATGGTTGATTCCACATCACTTTTAATTATCTAGGTTTTAGAGACATCGGAATTGAAGATAAAGCTGTCACATGTCCCCAAGCCGTTCACTATTGGAGTATTGAACTGTGTTATGCATCAGTGAAAATTTGACCTCCTGGAATGTATGACTAAAAAACCTCCTACCAAGGACAATGATTTGATTAAACACTCTAAATATGTAACAAGAACTCCATTTTGATTATGCAAGCAAAGGCTCCATTAAATAAGTGAACTTATGTTTCCGCCCAATGTGCCTCACAGATCAAGTAAATATCTATTTAGGTAACACTATCTTGGTAGTTTAGGGTACATTTGGGAGTTAGAAGAGGAAGGAAGGAGAAAGAATCAAATAAAAATGAAGGGAGAAGGAAAGGAAATGTACAGGAATAAATTAATAAGTTTACTTAACCATTGTTTAGATGTTTAAAATCCTACAAATTGGGGAACTTTAAAATGTTCATAAAATTTAGTAAGGGAGGGTTTGTGGAGTTGAATTGTAAATGGATAATCTCACATTATCATCAGAGATACATAACACTCCGAATGTCCACACAGAAGTCCAGGAGAGGGAGTAGCGTTTATTAGTGCAAGAAAAAAGTCATTTTTTTTATTCATAGCTCTGTCTGTGATTTTTTATTATCTATTTCAAATCCAAAATAAGCACATCCAAATTTGTTCTGCTTATTTTGAAGAAATAATCACTTACTTTTGCCACCATTTTGAGTGTGTTTCTGATAAATAAACGATTATTTCCTAAAAAAACTAATCTATACCAAGCAAGAAATTAAGGTGCGCTACTAATTAATTAAGGGAAGTTGCCAGCAACTGTTTCACCATCTTAAAATTTGGATTAAAGGTCTAACTCATCCCAACAAAACCAACTTATAAGGTGAGAACTACTTAACCCTCATAGGCAATGCTTAGGCCATATCTCTAGTCAATGTAGTATCTCAACAGACTTCACTTGATGCCAATTGATTTTAAGATATAATCTAACACGGTATCAAAGCCTATAGTCCATATTTGTGTATCGCCTAATGCCTACATCAATTGCTTGGATACATTTTTTAAATGCTCGATGAGAAAATCCACTCAATACCAATTGATTTTAAGAAAAAACCTACCAGACCCTAAAGCAAAGCTTTCAAGGGAGTTTGGCACACAAGACAAGTGAGATGTCCCAGCATCAAATTTCAAAATCCCTCAAATGTTTGATGTAACAAATAAATTTTCTTTATATAATATAAGAAACCCAAGAATTCGCAGGTGCATGCTAAATTTTGCATCAAACTGGCACAGTGGCACTAGACCATTGGGAAAACAACAGCATACAGTATTCCCCTAATTTTCCAACCAAATTTTTTTTCCTATTTTTTCTCAATTTCATTCATTTAGCAACTTATAAAACAGTGATTCATTCCATAACAATTTTAATTCGAAATTTAATTTCCAACCCTAGAGCAAGTTTTGCAGACTCAGCCAGTTTGGTCAAGAACATAAAGCAAATCATCAAGACTCTGAATATTTACAAATGAAAGACAGAATACATGCAAATTGCAAATTAAGAATTGAAATGAAGAGAAAGAATGAAAGAAAATTGATGAGAGAAAGAAAAATTACAGCTTGGAGGGCCTGGGAAGGGTTGCCTTGAGTGATGAACTGGCGAGCCAATGTGAGCAATTCGCGAACGGCGTCGTTTTGGCATGAACTCGACGCCTGCAAGGATGCTTCCGCCTCTATCATTTCTGAGTCCATCATTTGATCTTTCCTCTTATCTTTTATTATTCTCTATCTATCATTCCAAGTAATATATCATATCGAATCAAAGGCTTGCGTTTTGATACTTTTTATTTAATCTGAATGGAATTTGATTGTTTGATAAAAATGAATTATGAGTAACTGAACTAAGGCAATTAGCAAATGCAGGTGATAAATATGTACTACTTCTACCACCTTCTGCTGCTCTGTCTTTTTCTCCATCATATTAGTGATGTCAGGTTTCGTTGGGGATTACTTTTTCTGGGCTTACATCCTTCCGTTAAGCCCAAAACTTGGCCCACTTCCATTAATCCATGACCAGAAATTATCATGTTCATTCCTAAAATTATCAAGTGTTGTCGCATGATCTGAATCAAACAAAATTTAAAATAAATCATAAAAGTCTAAAATTTTTAAAAATATGTAAATAATGTGATAATATTAATATGATTAGAGATTAAAATAAGAATAAATAATTAAATTTAAAGATTTATTTAATATTTTAAAATATTTATTGATATTTTTTTAATTTTATAAATTAATATGACCACATCTTCTAATTTTAAAGAACATAATGATCATTTACTTTTAATCCATAGGAATTGATAAAATTTTTAAATTAAATGTATTTCCTCCTACTTCTTTTTTGTTAACTTTATTTAAATATTATTTTTTCTTTTTTCTATCTTTTTATCTCTTTAAATATCTTTTCCTTTAAATCATTCTTATTATTACATCTTTCCTTTCTTATTTTTTAGAGATGTTTTTTTTTTCTCTTCAAATGTTTAACTTTTTCTTCTGTGGGACGCTCTTCTTAAAAAATATAAATTTTATTACTTTTAATTATCATACACAAAAAAATTGTACTCTAATTTTTTTGTTACTCAAACAAAGTAAATCACTTACCTTAGTTAAAATTTCCTCTAAACTATTTTATTGGATATACTTTGGGACCTAGTGATGTACCATAATATATATTGAAAGAATGTTCCCAAGTGCTTAAAATGAAATACAAGTTTAATATATGTTTTTATCTCATGCTAAAATGTCACAACTAGTTGTGACATGTATAATCATTACATTATGAAAGATTGCACAATGGTAAGAGTCATTTGAATAATCTAGCACAAGTATAATTTTTTTTCTACTATTCAATTAGAGGAGTGTGTTTAGCAATTAGAAAAGTACAAGTGATAATAAAAAATAGAGCAAATTAAAGTATCCTTGTACTTGCCACCTTAATTTTTTAAAATATTACATTGTCACCACTTATGTATTACACTAATCCTCTTAATTATTTAAAAATTAATATTATGTACCCTTGCAAAGAAGGTTATTATAAAGGTTAAAAAACGGAAAGTAATGTACAATCTAAAAAAAACTCAAGAATAAGATTGTTGGGGGGTGAGAATAGGTCAAGCGGGTTGGCTTATATAAGGCTTGACCTGTTTAGTAAAAAAGTCAAGATTAGGTTTTTTAAAATGTCATTTTAATTAAAATGATCAAACTTCAGACTAAAAAAACCTTATTATGATTGATAGATTAGCCTGTTTATGTGTGTGTTTATATATAATATTTATAATTTTTTCATTTTTTATGGGTTTCTTTTTTAGCTCATTAAGTCAAAGATTAATCTCATTTCACATATTTGTAGTTGTTAATGACTCGAGGAAAAATGTTAATATTTAATTCATATAATTATTAATAATAAGTTTTTTAATAAAATAATTTTCATTTGAAATTATTTGTAATGTGTTATGTTATTATATTTTCTATAATTGAAACCTAAGTAAATCAAAATAGGCATCCTCCGAATATGCATTGTATTCTAGTTTTCTGCTAGGACATGTAGTCACCACATACCTCCGTGCACATCTACGCATTTTTGTGCACCTTTGCACACTTCCACGTACTTGCTTTTTTAAAAACATTAAGCATAAATTACAATAGAGACATAATTGTAGATTATAGACGATAAATTAATGGCATGAACTCCCTTGTTCAAGGTCAACCCTGAGCATAAGTTATTGTGACAATCACCCAACACCAATGATAGAGAGGAACCCACATAAATTGTCACATTTAATATTTTAAAAAAATAATATATATACACAGGTTCATCTCTCCAATTTAATTCTTAATTAATTAATTATAACTTTCTAATAATTTGAACATTAATTTCTATTAAAATATTAAGGGGACTTCATTATTTCTTAAATTTGGGACAATAAAACTATTTTTCCCTATTTTTAAAAGACATAGAAAGTTTAAAAATAGAAAATAGAAAATATCCACCAATTTTAAGCTTGTAGTTCTTGATAGATATTGATCATTGCTTTCAACAATAAATACTTCGCACCTATATTATGGATATAAATAAAAACTAATAAAAAAAGATATACTGATATAGATAATGGAGGGTAATTAAGTGAATTATAAAGTAAATAGAATTTCAATTGCAAAGCCGATGTATGATCCAATTATTGGCAATCACAAGTTTGTCTTTCTAACTCAAAATTTTATTTTATTTCTTGTAATTGCAAGTTTGCAAGTCATATATTAATTGTTACTGGTGAAATATTCTTAAGACTTAAGTTCTTCATTTTTTTTATATATTTGATTCTTTTAAGTAAATATTTTTCACCATATTGTTATTGTAATACTTTTTGGTGTTGGTGTTGTGATTTCTTTTATTTAGAAAAAAATCAAATAATAATAAACAAAATAAATTATTTATAGGTTAAATTGCTTAAACTTTATAGTAAATTAGTTTGGAAAATTAGAATAAAAATGTAGTTGGTAGAGCCATAGTAGAAGAAAGAAGATTGTCGAAAAAAAATAATTATAAGTTCAACGACTGAGAAGAATAAAAAATTCTAGATATAAATTTTCATAAAAATATTTTAATCATAAAAATTATATTAAATTCTTGATTTTATGTTTCTAAAAATACAAATATAAGGTATTTATATTATTATTATTTTAAAACATCAATAATAATAACAATAAAAGGATAATTATGGGAAGGATATGCTAGAAAACATTCTCGCTAATGTTATCATTAATGTCTTGAAATGTAAAAGAAAATCATTTTTATAAAATTTGTGAAATTTTTTAGGTGATTGAAGAAAAAATATATATTTGTAAAATTATATTTTTCATTCAATGTAATAAGACATATTATATTTTTAAATTATTTATTTATTTATTTATTAAATTGATAATCTAATTCATTGATTTTTTTAAGCTTATGAAATTATAAGTTTATTTATAGATCTTCCTTATAACAGGTGACGTATGTAAGTTTTTAATATGGTTAAATTTTTAAACAAATTAGGTTAATCCTTAAAAAATTGACCATGTAGATAAATTAGATTCAAACTTAATAGTTATAATGTAGGTTAGATTTAAATCCACCAAAATCTGGTTTTCCGTAATCTATTTTTATGGATAATTTATTTTAAAAAAAATATAGGTTTAAATATGTTTATTAAATCCTTACCACAGTTTTATTTTAATTCTTGTAAAAAAAATTTAAATTGTTGACATTTTTATAGTAATTTTTTTAGTCATTATAACTAATTCTAGTTAGTTTAGTATTGAGATAACTAATAGAATAAATAATATTTATTAAGATAATTAAGGTAATAAATTAGGTATATAATTCAATTGATTAATATATTTAGTATTTTATATAAATAAAATAATATAATGAACAGTGACTTACCCATGACAATATGTTCAGCTATTTTTTTAATGAACAATGACTTATTCTGTTGACAACAAAAATCTTTATTTTCACTTGTTAATTTTTTTTTAATGACATCTGATCTCTCTAGATTAGATTTGTGCAATTTCTTTTTTTTTTTAAGTAAAACAAGTCTCTCTAACTTTAAAGTTAAACAAATTTAGTATTTTTTGTTAATTTTCTTTTATCTAAAATACTTAAAATTTTATTTTCTATTTAAATACTTGAAAAAAATATGATGACTTTTAGACATGAAATAATTTTAAAAATTTTAAAAGTAATTTTTTTTAAAAATCTGATAAAATTTTAAAGATTTAATAAAATTTAAAAAAAAAAACTATAACCTTAAAAAAAATATATAGTATATATCAAAATGCTACTATTTTAAGTCTGTGGGAGAAGTCAGATTTCGCTCGACTTCTCATTATTTTTATGTTTATCTATTTTTGTTTCTAACGTTAAGAAGTTAGGTTTGATGTGCTCAACTTCTCAACCTGATTTTTCTTAACTTATATTTAATTTTTTAGATTATAAAATATAATTAATAAACTATTTCAATTATTTTCATAATTAATTGTGTTAATTAAACTTAATTTTAAGAAAAAATACTCATTATTATAATTAAAATATTTACTGTAATTAATTGAAATAATAATTTACATAATTGTAGTTACTTTTGTTCTTTAATCGAGCCATCTTTATCAACACACTATTGTTGACAATTTTAAAAATAATCATTCATTATTTTCTACAAATTTAAATGAGACTATACAAAAATTTCAACCAACATAGCAACGTATACAACTTCATCAAAATCTTTACCGTGTGAAATTAAACACCACTAATTTTATTCTACTGTTATAAATTTTGTTTAATTTAGTTATAATTATTTTGTCAATTACAACTATGAGTATTATTATTTGTTTAATTAAGATTAATTAAAAAATAAATTAATTAGTTAATTAAATTTTATTAATTTTATTTTTTGTTGTAATTATCTCATCTTTATTTAAATTAATTATAATGAATTTTTTAATTATAATTGTGAATATTTTGTCTTAAAATTAATTTTAATTAACATATTTAATTAAAAAATAATTAAATTTATTTATTAATTTAATTTTATAACTAATAAAAATAAATATAAAATAAAGAAATCACAGTGAGAAGTTAGGAACACCAAATCTGACTTAACATTAAAAAAAAAAAAAACAATGAGAAGTTGGAGTGGCATAAACGACTTCTTTTAGCAATTTAAAATAGTGTCATTTAGGTATATAAGTAGGTACGGGTATTGGGCATATAATTTATTTTGTAAGATTATTTTAAGAAAAACTAGAATTTGAAGAGAAAGAGATTTTGAAATTTTGTTTATTTTGAGTAAATATTGATTTTTTAATTAATAAATTTTAAGTGAAAAAAATGTTTAAAACCATCTAATCAAATTAATTAAAGGATTAAATAAATTTTTGGTACTTATAGAATTTTAGATTTTAAATTTTAGTCTCGTGGTTACTTTTAGTCTTTTGTGCTTTTTTATTGTTCGTAATCAATTTTTATAAGATTAAATTCTTGCCTTTTTGTTATCTATTTTTAATCTCTCGATAATTAATTACAAGTAATACAAATAAACGAGAGACTTAAAATTAGAATTGTTTTCATAGAATTTGAAATTCCACCAGAATCAAAAGTTATTTTACTCTAATTAAAAAAAATAAACATTTGATAGGAAATTGAAACCTTAAACTTTTCTTAGTGCCTATGAATATTACATTGTTTTTATTTTTATGTTAAAATTTAATTTTTTTTTGATAAATTTGAATATAAAACATTTTATTTATTATTTTTTTTAAAAATTATTATCAAAATATTATTTATACTATTATTTTTTCTCAAATACATAAATATTTTATCATTCTTGTTTTTGTGATAAAATAATTTTTTTTATTTAACATATATATATATATTTATTTTCATAAAATGTATTTTAAAGATTTTATTCAATTGTATATATTTTATTATTATTAAAATTTTATCTATTAGTTTATTCCTTTAATTATTATTTTAAAAGATTATTATGAATTATACTCAATTTAATTATATACTTAAAATATTAAATTTAAAATATTATTATTTTTGTAGCACTCCATTTTTGTTCTGGTGGACATAACAAGATAAGAATCTCATACATCCTGTAGGGCTCCACTCCTGGCCAAATACATAGGAGGGATAGAAGATCCTGCACGCGTCACGCCTTCTTCGGTCCCAAGGTTCTCGCCGGCCAAGAATAACCTAAGAAGTAAGGAAACGTGATTATAGAAGAAAACAACAGCAAGCAAGTAGATGCACCACGAACTGACGTAGACACACCACGAATTGACGTGGACGTACCACGAACTGATACGATTAAGCCACCCGTAACATAAGGAAGGAATCATAGGGATAGGGATGATACACGTGGCCAAATCTGATGCACTGATTGGCTCAAGCGTGACCTATAAAAGGCCTAAGTACGAAGAGAAGGGGGTCAAAAAAATTAGACTAAAAAGTTGGAATTGAGAGAGGGAGAGACTCCCTTGAGCACAAAGCTGTCATTGAGTCTTGAAGAGCATTTGAAGCACTATCTAGGCGGAACCACCAGCGAAAGTAGAGGAGAGAGAACGACGTCAAAACTTTTGGATATCAAGTTAGTCACTGAGACTCTATAGACATATATTTCCCCAGGTCAGCATAGAATAACTTAGCATACCATAAACTGCGATTTACATCCCAATCTATTAAACTCTCCAAACACAAAGCACCAGTCATGTATATGCATTAGCCAATATGTAGTAAACACCTAACCAGACCGACCCAGCTCCAGGCATCCAAGAGTTGCATTAGCACCAAACCTGACATTACATTCATCACAAATTACCAAGTTGACACTTTGCCTAGCTGACTCCATCTCGGTCGCCTGCCCAAAACCGGTTGGCTGAGTCGATTTCGACCCCTTCCCAGCACTTGTCCTTAAACTCCCTAGCATTTATCCTTGAGCTTTTCAGTCATAGCCATCTCTAAACTGCCGTTTACGCCCAACTCATAGTCCATCTCTTTTCAATGTCATTTAGCCCATGGACGCCTAATGGATAGTTCATTCCTTCACACCCTTACCTAGCCTATGGATGCCTAATGGATAACCCGTCTCTTCCCATTTTTCAAATGCTTAGCACTCCCTCTCATACCATCGGGCCGACTCTATTTGGCCGGGCTGACTCCGTCTTGGCCGACTCCATCTCGGCCGACTCCGTCTCGGCCGACAACGTCAAATCATCCAATCCAACTCTACGGACGCCCCAAGGGACAGTCCACCCCTTTCCATTATCATTTAGCCCATGGAAGCCTAAGGGATAGTTCACTCCTTCCTACCTAATCATCTAATGTCTAGAATTACATGAACTTTGACTCCTCTGACAAAAAAGAAGTACATAGGAGCAAGAGGCACACTCTTGTCAAGTTATTCATCCCCAAAAATCCCAAAAACATGTATGTGTATCCCTTGTAAATGCACTTCATTCTTAGAAATGTATCAACAAAATGTAAGAGTCATCTCCATTCATGCACCTAGTTAGGACAATTATTGTGTGATAGACGTGTTGGGATACCCCGTGATCCGTACGCGTAACTGACTTCCAAATCCATTTCTTTGATTCAAAAACCAGTCTTATCCATCCAAGATTTCTCGGTATTTCCCATGAAAAATACCGTTGGTGACTCCAATAAAGTTGAGTTGGTCTCAACACCTTATTGGTCGAGCCAATTCTGACCCTATATATTTGGTTCCTTCCTGAAAGGGACTCGGTTTCGAGTTTTATCTCAATCGACGACCCTATGTCATGATTTTGGTCGCGACAATTTTTACAAAACATTTTAACATAATAAAATTAAAAATAATAGATATAGAAGTAAAATAAAATTAAACATAAAAATTAAGGTAATATTTAATTGTTTTATTAGTATAGTATATTTATAAATATTTAAATAAATTATTATTATTTTATATATTATTAATTATTATATTTATTAAATTTAATATATTTATTGAATTTAATAAATGTAAGGTTAATACATGAATATTAAACGTACAAATTTTTTAATGAATCTATTTATATTAAAAATATATTTAAATAAAATGTAATTATTAAAAATTAAAAGGTATACATATTAAAATAGATTTAAATTTTATTATTTATTTAAAAAATAATTTATAAAACATATTTTTAAATAAAATTCAAATGTATATTATTATAATATAAATAAATTAATATACATATATATATATATATATAATTTATCTCATAAATTTTTAATTATTATTTTAATAAAAATAAATAACTTCTTTAAATTTAATCATATATGTAAAAATATCAAGTAAGTAAATAATAAATTAATCAATTAAAAATATTTTATTGTACATTTTATTTAAAAATACATTTTAAAATCTTATGATAAATCTTTTTTAATCTAAATAAATAAATAATAATAAGTAGGTCTGACTGAGTTGGTTAATACAGTGTGTTGGTGTAGTAGATTTCGTAATAACATGTTTGATTTTGACAAATAAATAATATTAAATTATATATTTTAATATATAAAAAAAGTTATATAATACTCATATATATATGTATATATAGAGTAGTACACATCTCCTTTGAGAAAGTGTAATTTACTCTTAAAAAAAAAAAAAAAAAGCTAAGCAAACAAGTTTTATGTTACGATCGATCCTTTTGGGGCGGTTCGTTTAATATTTTTCTGTTTATTTTAAAAATTCTGTCTGCTCACCTAACTCTACCACTCTCTGTTGCGGCAAAAACCACAAACATACCTGCGCCATTGATATACCCCACTTAGCCTACTTGTTCATATTGCTGCATAAATGCCATTTTATGATAGTCACATTTACCCAATCAAGGTGAATATAAGACCATAAATTTGAGGTAATTGATATGAAAATTTTATTAATAAATAATCGATAAATATTTGTTGTGTCTAAATATCTATCGATCTTCAACTCAAATAAAATTTTATAAATAAATAAAAAATATATAGCCACATGTATGATGAATTGGTTAGAGATAATCCTTGAAACCTTTTCCCCCCAAAATGCAACACTATCATTTAAAAAATGACCCTCTCAAAGAGTCCCGCAAATGAATCAAGTTTGTTCGTGGCAACCCAAGTCGTAGAAAACATAATCCACTGTCATCTTTTGTGACATTTCATATATATATATAATTAGATTTCCTAAGAAAAAAACAAGGAAAAGGGTTCCCACTTGGGTTATTTGCATGTACCCGTTGACATTTAAAACGAAGAACAGTGGTCAGTGACAAGGCTGTTTAGATGAATATGAGGCTGTTAATTATAATATTATACATCGCTGTTCTCTTTTTGAGCTGGAACGCATGGCCATGCATGGCTGCAGAACTGCATTCGTTACCCATCAATTTCAAATTATGGGAGCAGTTGAGTTCATTTAATTTCCCTTCCCTCGATTTTCTCTTCCTTATCTTTTATCAAATGAACAGAAAATTGTCTCAATGTGTGATCAATCAGTGCTACATAAGATTGCGAAAGTTATGCTGTATGTTAATAAATTAACATTTATTTAGAAATCATGCATACAGGAAATATTGTAATTTCACAAATTTGTCTTTACTTGACTTGCCATGTGAGTTACTTTTTATGCCATTAGATTAGCTATACGACCATCATGCGGAAAAAGATAGTGTGGTAGCTAAGAAAAACAAATGTGGCTTTGGCACCGCCAGCAATTGCATTAATACAAATTTTAGGACCATATGCTTTGGAAAAGCCCCTTTTCTTGGCAATTTAGATTCCCTGCCTTTACGGTTCTTTGTTCGACCACCTTTTCTTTTCAACCTTGTAATGTTAATTAATGTTTGCAAAATTGTTCAAGTTGTTTGTTTGCCAACATATTGAAGTTGATTTTGAGATTAGATATTAAATTGATTAATGGGCATTAACATTAGGAATTATAATTAAATTGACTTGCATTTACTGAAATAAAGCACTAGATCGAAGTTTTAACTTGCCACATAGCATGGCTGATTTAATTTCTCCGATCCACCCAATTGAGAAACAGAAAATTATGATACAATGGCTATGATGCACGACTTGGAAGTAATAATTTATGAGCTGCACACATTGACTTGAAATATAGAAATTATCAGAACATGGATGGACACTGACAAAGTTCAGTTCCAATTATACATTACACATGCAAAAAGGTAAAGAAAGGAAAACAAAGAATTGCAACCCAAATAAATGCCTTAGGCATCTAAGGAATGGAATTTTGAAAAGGAAGCTTACAAGGGATGAGACTAGGAAACCACATGAAGGGACACATCCTAGGTGTTGCAAAGAACTGAGCACACTCAACCACTGATCTCTGAAAGGGAAGATCAGGAATACAATTGTTCCTAACATCAAGAACCCCTCTCTGAATCAGCATCCTACACAGTGGCCCCACATGTGTGAAATAGTTATCTGATAACGAAAACTTGACCAAATTCACCAATCCTGCACACACCACTTCTGGCACCATGCCATACAAAAGGTTACCCCCCAAATTGAGCACCTCCACCTTCTCAAGGCAACTAAGAGAAAATGGCAAAGGTCCTGTCAACTGGTTGTTGCCAATATCAAACACTCTAGCCTCTTCAAGAAAGCCAATCTCATAAGGCAAACAACCAGTTAACTGGTTGTTGAGTAACAATACTTCACTTAGAGTGGCCAAAGCCTTGGGAAGGCTTCTTGGAATTGGACCCATGAATTTGTTATTTGCTAAGGTGAGTAAGAGAATATGAGTGTTATCTAGATTATCAGGCAACCCCTGAGTGAAAACATTGTTGTTTATGAAAAGGACTTGGAGGTTTTGTGTGAATATTTGTGGTGGAACTGCCCCAGAGAAGAAGTTGAACCTCAAGTCTAAGAATGTTAAAGTGGTCATGCCTAGAACAGCAGAGGGAAATGGACCAGATAATTGGTTGTTGCTAACATCAAGCTCATAGAGGTAAGGGAGTTTGGTGATTTGGGGTGAGATGGTGCCACCAAAGTTGTTGGAGTTTGCATGGAAGAGAGCAATATCAGGGAGGCTATCAATGAAGCCATCAAGGGTGGAGGCAGATAGTTGGAAACCATTGAAGTCAATAGAGGCCAAAACAGTAGCAGAACTGTTGTCTGGGGGAGTGTCACAGAAGAACCCTTTGTAGCTGCATATGTCTGATCCTACCCAAGTTATGGTCACTCCTAGTGGATCTGAGGTGATGCTGGACTTGAATTTTTGGATTATTGGATACACTACTTCAAGTCTTTGGTCTGCAAATACAAGGGGAGAAGGTGAAGCTGGAACTGCTTGAATGATTGTTGAATTTTGACATGTTGTGTCCAATTGGTTGTTGCAACCTTTGCTTGAGCCACCACCACTTGTGCTCCTGTGGCCACTACTAGTTCTGGAATTGTGTGTGTGTATGTTGACATGATGTGGTGACATGTGGATAAGAGGGGACACCAAGAGGAGGAGCAAAGTTGTGACCAACAATTTTGCGGGCAATGGCATGATGCTACTCATCTTGTCTGCTCCTCAAATCTACACTTTCTTTGGTTTTGAAGCAAAGTAGGCAGAAAGGGATGCAGTTTATTAGGCCAACTTTCAACTCGCACTTCAGTAGTGTGTATAAGCAAAATGATTGGACGGATAGTAATCCATACTTTATATCTGGATATTGGTATATATACTATGATACACCATGCTTTATTATTTTTTGCTACACCATACTTTATATTGTACTATCTTCCATTTCCAGTCTCGTCACATGAGCGTCATATTTCATTCTAGACACCATACTTTTTTTTGTGCGGTAATAATATATATTAAATTTTGTTTGTGGCGAAAACAATCTAAGCCCAAGAGCTTATTTTCATTAAAGTCAACAATTTTCATTAAATGCAACATAAAGAAATAGAGACAGGAATAACAAGGAAAAATTTTGCATATTTAGGAAGACAGTATAACAGGTTTTTTCTCTCTCCAATGCATTAAATACTTTTTCATCTTTGGCCTCATTTTATTTTAGCACAAGAATTAAGTAATATAATTAATATTTTATATTTTATAAAAATGTTATATACTTTTTAATATATTATTTATCTTTTGTATTAATTAGATTCTTTTTTTCGCTCTATAATAAATAAGAAAGAATATAATAAAAAATATTTTATTAACATTGTAAAATAAAAATAAAATATATTTATTTTCCTAAGATGTCAAACAAAATAGCAGGAACCTCTTTCTAAACATTAGCTGCTGCTTTAATTAAATCTCGTTTCCTTGATGATCTCGGAATTTCATCCCTTGATATTATCGATAATATAAACTTACCATTCCCTTTTCATACTACCAACTATTATTTAATAAAAAAAATAGTTAACATCTCTTTTTTAAAAAAATAATCACGTTATAAATGTAAAGTTTTTACTAATTTTGTTTATCACTAATATATGAGAAAGAATTTGACTAATCCTTTTTTGTAAAAAAAATTTTTCAATTACATTTGGTTTATTCATAATGTTCGAATATTTAAGTCTAATTTCACTCACTCAGGTACTAATGGTAAAAAAAATTGGTTACTTAAGGGGATGTATAGCACAAGAAAAGATTTTATAGTTTTTCAACAATATGAAGTTGGAAATATTTGTTTTTTATGTTTCGCCGCTTATTATTAAAAAATAACATTTTGAGAATTTTGTTTACCTATATTTTTCACAAAATTGTCCTCATATGAGGAGGTGGGAATTTAAATTTCCAAAATTGAAAAAAAAAAGTAAAAATTTTAAATATGATAAATAATTAAATTTAAGAATAAAAAATATTATTAGATATTTTTAGTATATTTATTATAGTAAATTACACATTTCACTCTCTCCTAAAAGATGCAATTATTATAGAGTCCTCTCTTATGTTAAAACATATTATTTAGTTCATTTAACTTAATACCATTAAAACAAATTATATTCCTCCCTTCTCATAAAATACGCAAGTATTACACTATTCTTCCTTTAAAGTTAAAATATATTATATTCTCTTCTTTAAAAAATGCAAGTATTAGATTGTTACTTCTTGTTTATTTTAAAATATGTAATTTAGTCTATTTAACATAACCTTAATAAAAATTCATTATAAGATTTCAAAATATATTTTAATTAAAAAATATATACTAAAATATTTTTAATTTATTAAATTATTATTCACTCACTTAATCATTTTTTAAAATACACTATTTAATTTTAAAAATTAATTATTTTATTAAAATAATAATTAAAAAACAAAGTTTATGAGATAAATTATATATATATATATATGTATATCAATTTATATATACAAAGTAATATATATTTGAATTTTTATATTTAAAAATAAATTTTATAAACTAAATTTTATAAGAGTAATAAAATAATAAAAACTTAATTATATATAAAATATATATATGTATTAAAATTTTTAATATTACATTTTATTTAATAATTTATTTTTAGTACAAATAGATTTATTTGAAATTGTTTATGTTAAATTTAATAAATATAATATTTAATAATATTCTTGAAGCTAATGATATAGTAAATTTAATAAATATAATATTTTAAAATATATTTTTTTTGAAAATTATAATAATTAAAAATAAATATTTTAAATATATATTTAAATTTAGCATAATTCATAATATTTTTTAAATAATAATTAAAGGATTAAATTGAGATAAATTGTTATATATAATAATAATAATAATAATAATAATAATAATAATAATAATAATAATAATAATAATAATAATAATAATAATAATAATAATAATAATAATAATAATAAATATATTTACATTTGTTCAGAGAATAAAAAAAATGAATTTTAACGCAAGGAAGGAGTATAATATTTATATTTTTGAAGAAGTGGTAATGTAAAAGATTTTTGGTAATATTTCTTTTTAATGAAATTTAACGGAACTTTAATGGAGAATTTAAAAAATGAGTAAAATATCACATATCTAATATGTAAGAAAATTTATTATAATTTTTAATATAAGAGAAAATGACAATGTAATATTCGTATTTCTTAGTAGAAGAGAATACAATTTATTTTATTTATTATAATGTTAAAAATAAAAGTTGCTTTACTAATGATATCTAACTTGATTGGTAATGGTGTATAAAGATTATAAACTTTTTATTTCATGTTAAATTCAAATATAATAAAAAAGTTATTTTATAAATTATATTAGTTTAACTTTTAAACATATTAAGTATTATACTTTTAAATATCTTTTATTTTTAATTCTTTAAAAGCCGTCAAATATTAATTAACAAATCATTTGTAAATATTATTGTCGCATTATTAAGAAAATGTTTTAGAAAACCGGAAAAAATTGTCTAATATAGAGAGAACGAAAAGTTAGGTGAGGTTAAAGTAAAATAAAAATATTAAAATTTATATCAACATATTTATAACTTTAAAATTTATGAAAAAAATTACAACAAAATTTATACCAACCTCTAATTTGATTAAATTATTTTAAAATATATCTTAATTTATGTACAAGAAAATATTATAATAAATTATTTATAAATATTATTATTTATACAATTTTATGTATTATCTGTATAAATTATTTAGATTAAACTAGTAATACTAAATAATTTACACAATAAATAAAATAAAATAAATATAATTTAATTCTTATAAAATAAATTAATTATTATCTTATTAAAATTCAGTATGTTCACAAAAATAGATTGCTATTGACAATATTTTATATTTACTTATCATGACAATATAATAATCTCTAGCTTTCTAAAATTATAAAAAAATAGGTTATCAGTGATAAATTTGATTTAATATTACACTCAGATATACCTGGAGTTAAAAAAATCATAAAAAGTTTATATAAATATATCTAATGCAGTTATTTCTTTAAAAAATATTTTAAAAAAATACTTAAACATTAAAGAAAGCTCTATTAAAAATAAACATAAAAATATGTAATTTTTAAAAAAATAAAAATATATAAACATTCCCTTTATTTTAACAAATAAGTTTTAATCATCTTTAGAATCATGACCTTCTAGACATAAAAAATAATTTCTTTTTGAATTATGTGAAGTATACCATCTGTGTTACTATAATCCCGGATGTTTAGCAATGCTCGGAATAAAATTTATTACTTTAATGTTACCAAAAAAAATAATTACTATAGTTTTTTTTTTTGGAACAATTAGTATAGAATTATACTTCCATCAAATTTTTTTAAAATTATTTAATTATTTTAAAATATAAGGTATTAAATATTTTTATCTTTAAGATATTGAAAAATAAATTATTTTTTAAATTTATTAACCGCCATTTTAAAAAATAATCTTTAATAAAATAATCAGAAATTTTAGAATTTGTATCGTATGTAATCCAAACTATCTCCTTTGGGCCTTGAACGTTTTCTCCAAAGCTAAAACTTTTGGATTATATTGGGCCTGACCAACTAAGTCACGCCCAGCAAGTTCTCCACTGCTTCAAGCCTCGCTGCACACTCTTCTCTTACAGATTTTCAAGGAGGCTAGTAGAGAGTACTAGCACACTTTTTAATATATTTGTTATAATTTTTTTTTATAAGTTAAGGTTGATTAAAAATTATAAAATTATGGAAAAAAAAATTATTAAAGCATATACGAGAGTGAGACTTATAAAATTTTATAATTTTTAATAAATTTTAACATATAAAAATAAAGTGTATTTAAAAGAGAGCATTATCCGAAAATTTAACATGGTAGTAAACACAACCCGAGGCCGGAACTTCACCCATCCCCTAATATAAATGTTTATTTTTTTCACCCTTTACTTGGTTATGTTTCTTCCTTTGCTTTTGCATTTTCCATCTTGATTTGATTTCAGTGTCAGAATATTACTTTCATCGCTGCAATTGGCTAATCTTTAAGCATGTTCCAGCAAGTTGAAGTCCACCGCAATTTGAGGCACCGAAGCAGACATAGAAACACAAACACCTTCGTTAAAAGAGAAACATAATACAAAGGTTAGGTACATCTCCAGATTTTATGAACTTTTATTGTCCCATTTGTCCAAATTTCTCTGTCTTAATGATTTTTATAGCTGATTTTAATATTAAAATAACATTCTATTTTACTAGTTTGTAAAATATATATATATATATATATATATAAATATATAAATAGTTAAATATATTTTAGTCTATGTAAATAAAAAATTATCACTTTTTGTCATTAAAAAACTTATCTATTTTTTACTGTTTCTTTACTGAAATAAGAATTACACAAAACATTTTTATAAATGTTAACAAATGCTCTAATACCTTATCCATATCCTACCTAATACTATCTATAGGCTTGGCTCACATTAGACGTACCACAAGTCAGGTTTCTTAAATAAATAAGTTAAGCCAATACTTACTGAAAAGTCTATTTAATCAAGAGGTTAAGCTTAATGCTATTTAAAAAAAATTGTAACCTAACAACACAAAAACTATTAAATAATAACACTGTTATAATGATTGCATTAAATTTCTATTATTGTATTCTCAAAATGTATTTATTAGTCTATTTAAAGTTATAAAATGATTGACTTACATATAAACTAGTATTTTAACCTGTGTAATACATAAGATAAATATTTATTTTATTCAATTAAAATTATAATAAATAAATACTCTTAAATATATAAATTATATACTATAATTAAAATTATAATAAACAAATATTTTAAAAATATAAATTATATTTTATAAATATAAGGCTATATTTAAAAGTGTATCAGGCTTCAGGTCCTATAAAATTTATCCCAACCAATTTCCATCTCCATATAGAATTTCTGAGTTTGCTTCTAAACGGCTTGTGGGCCTACCTCAAAAACTTCCCTAAGCGCAATTAAATTGGGCTTCCTTAAAAAAGTTACACCAACCCGGTATCTGAGTAATGTTTTTTCCTATTTACAACTTTCAATTTACTAATGTACTTCTTTTTATTTTTTTATATTTATTATTATAATTTTTTCTATAAAAAAATAAAAATCCTATTTTTTCATTCATTTTCGTAATTTTTTAAACTTTTTCTTTTATACCTCCATCTCCATTATTTCTTGAAGCCTAATTTTATATTTTATATTTATTACTCGTTAAACTCTAATTTTAAGCTCTATTTTCATTTTGATTACTTTATAAATTCTAATTTTATATTTAATCTTTATTATTCTTTAACTCTATACACTTTCCAACAATATAATATGCTTATTGTATCAAACCTATATGTAATATTGTGTGTTGAAAAATATTATTGAATTGTGTTTTTGTTTATAACTACAATAATTATTCAATTTGAAGGTACATATTTTCATTTTTAATTTTATTGTACATGAATTATTTGTATTCTACTCAAGATGTCTTTTAAAAAATTTATACATATTTTTGGAAAGTAAGTTTCGTAATATGTTTTTAGTTCCCAAATTTACTTTCCGAAAAAGTATAAATTTTCAAAAAGATAGTTTTAGTATTTTTTATTTTATTATAATTTTATTTTTCTTCATTTATTGTTTATAAATTAATATCTAATTCAACATGCATAAATTAGAAAATACTATTTGTCTTCATCGTTGTTAAGTTACAAACTTGTTCTCGTTAGAGAAGGAATGTCTGAGACAAAAAATGCCAACAGAAGAACTCAGAAACACTGACGACAAGAACAATGGAAGGTTAACAAGAAGAACGTCTCTAGAAAAAAAAATGTGTAGAGAAATTGAGAGGTTTTAACAAAAGAGAATATATGAAAAATAAGAAGAGAATGAGTGAATGTAATACACAATTATTTGAAACAAAATCAATAAAAAATGAAAATATTTAAGTAAAATTATAAAAAAAAAATCCAAGAGGTCAAACTATATCTCAAACCCAATATTCATTTATAGAGAAAAATTCAAGATTCATTTTTGTTCAAAAAATTCAAATATTCATTGTGAGACCAGAAAGAAAAAAATCCATTGGATTTTGTTCTAGTTTGATGTTAAGTAAGCAAAACTTTTAGTCTGATTCTTATTTTTTTCTTTTTCCTCTAAGAATATATTTATATGGCTAACATAATTAATATCCATTTTAAAATATTATTGTAATTGATTTTGAATTGTTGAATATTAAAATTCTATATAAGTTTTTGAAATAGTTAAGATAGACCTCTAATTAAAAACAGTTATATCACATAATAGATTAGACTCAGATTTTAAATTTATAAAGTACATCATATTTAAATCTTATGAAACTTACCCTGACCAATTTCCTTCTCTAGCTAGAAATTTCTAAGGCTGTTTCTAAAGAGTGTTCATGGATTGGATTATTTGGATTTAGGGTAAAATAAAATTCTTTAAACCTGTTATGTTTATTTAATACTTATTGTCTAATCTGTATACTTTTTTATTTCATATTAATGTAAAGTAAAATCATTTCTTACTCTTTAATAACTAATTGTTTATTTTATTTAATATTTAATTTTTTTCTATAATGATTATTTTACATATTTTATTATTATTTTTTTTTACCAAAAATGCGATAAAGAATTACATAATAAATATGAATAAATTAAAATGCTTGGTAATATTAGAAAAGATTATAAGAAGATGAAAATGAATGAGAAACAAAACCAAATTTAAGTACTAAAATCTAAATTGTATTGATTTAAAAGTAAAAAAAAAAAAGTTTATCAAATCATGTTTTAGTTGAAAAAAATCTGATAATTAATTCAATTATAATTGTTTTAAATTAAATTTAACATAAAAAACTAATTAACCAAATTAATCTGAAATAATTTAATTTAATTGTCAATTTTATCAAAATAATCCGATCAGATAAAAACTCTTATTTAAACGGCTTGTTAGCCTGCTGCTAGAATTCCCTATGGGTACCTACCTAACCGAGGGTCTAATCATAATTCACAACTCAAATCCAATGCTCATTTATTGACCCCAAAGAAAATTTTACATTATTTTTTAAAAAAAAATCCAATATTCGTTGTGAGACCTAAAAGAAAGAAAGAAAGAATATGCACTGGATGTTAGAAAACATTTCTACTTTGATGTTCTCTAAGAAACAAAATGTATAAGTTGATTTTGAATCGTTAAATTGAAATTTGTAAATTTTAAATTAAAACATATGTACGGTGCAAAAAATTGATATTGTGTGAAACAAACCGTCGTTTAAGATTTGTTTGATTGAGATTTTAATCTGAGGTTACACACATTATAGTGGAAAAAACATATTTTACAATACACTCTCAAATTAAAGCAATTTTTGTTTTCTTCAATGTAAGGGAGCTTTGTTCCACATACAAGTAGGCATTTTTTTTTTTTTGCAACGAAGTAATTATAACTAAAATGGCGTTATCTCTTTAACATAGGATAAATAAAATGGGATTTGATCCTTTCTGTTGAAAAAAGAAATACAAATGAAATCAAAGGACACAGTTTGGAAATAGAACCACCACGCAATAAAAATACATAATAAAAGTGTTAAAAAGTCCACGCAGTTATCCAAAAGAGTGTTGACTGTTGAACCAAAACAAACCTACCGTGTCGTTGTAAAGTCGTATCAAAATTCTTAATATTCAACCATCTACAATGATGCATGGATATATCATTCTCAAGGGTGACAGGTAAGTTATTCTAACTGGAAACGTAACCAAACACCAGAAGGAATCATTCAAAATGCTTCTCGTGTTATAGGGAGAATGGATGCCACTTGTGACTAACAACGCATTTTGTATATCACTTTTTAATACTGTGTATTATTATTAAAAATTATGACTGAGATTTGTATATCACATTAAATAATAACAAGTGAAATTAATAAAATTTTATAATTATTAACTAATAATAAAAAATGTCACTAACATTTTTATATAAACTTTGTATGGATTTAGTTAAATAGTTTAATAGTATGTTTGATTTAAAGGAAGGATGGAAAAAAATAAGAGAGATTATTATTAGATATTTTGTTCGGTGGAAATGGGAGAGAGGAAAAATTTTAATAAAGTGAAAAAAGAGGTGGTTTTTTTTTCTTGTTAAGTATTTAAGTTTAAAAGGAGACAAGAAAAATCTAAAAAATTAATTTATTTTTCATAAGTCTTTATATTTTAGTTTTTATATTTAAAATATTTTAAAATTTCTTTAAAATTTTAAAATATTAGAGAAAAAAATAGATAAGAATAAGTTTTGTTCTCATTCATTTTTCTCCTTATTTTTTAAAATTGAACCAATCAAAAAATAATAATTATTTCCCTTTCTAATCAAACAAAGTCGGAATGCAATACACTCACGTATTTATATCTAAATTAAAATATAGATAATAAAAATTATAGTTCCTTATTATAAATTAGTTCTTAGAAGTAAAGAAAATTATGTGTAAAAAAAATTAACAATGCGTGTTTTATTGTTTATAATGATATTATCTATTTTAATTAAAATTATATTCTATGAAAAATACAAGATGTCTATTAAAAAAATCAACGTAAATGGCGAATGTGATTTTAAAAACTTTTTAAAAAAAAATTCAAAGACTAATGTGAAAGTATATAGAAATTCAAGAATTATAATGGTGATTTGTTTCTTCCAAATTTGTCGTTTTCGATTGTCATTGTCCTTGCGTACCTTGCCCGTAGCTTCTGGTGGGTAAAGAATTAAGGGTATTAGTAATAAAGAGAGAATTAAGGGTATTAAATTAAGTTGAGCTAATAAGCTCTATCTTCTATTTATTCTCACGAACACCAGCTATACGGAATTCAACCATAAAAGCACTGTCAAAATTCTAATATTTCACAATGCTTGTATCAAATACATATTCATGTAAGATATTTCATGAATATTTTGAATAATTTTAGTTATATTTTATATTTTTCTGTTTAGTTATTGAATTTTAATAACCATACTAATGGAGATACCACAATAATTAAATAAATAGTATTATTATATTTATAATAATTTATATTAAGTTTTAAAATATTGATTTTTAATTTAACAAATTTGTCCGTATATTAAAAATTATTCTATTTTCGTAATTGTATAATATTTTATAATTCATTTCTCAGTGCAACCGGCAAACTCGCTCTCCTGCATTCATATTGTGAAGGTGATCCCAAAACAACAGAAAAAATGGTTTACGTGCAAATTATTTTATAATTGGAAAAGACAAGAAAGAAAACAATAAATAAAAACATAATTTAATTAAAATCCCACCATAAATAAACCTGATCATTAATGTTTTGTTTGGAACGGGTGAAAGAGCACGCGGATATAAAGTTTATCATAGAAAATAGATATTCTCTTTTTATTTATTAACCGGATGAATAACAAAGTACATGTGTATTTTAGAATCGTAAAAATTGGCTTGACCTTATGAATTAGGTTAAGTCTTAAAATTAGAAAGAATAGATTAATTCGGTCTGGTCAAATCAGATATGCAATATTGTACTTAAAATATATTATGTCTATTTTAGTTTATAATTTTTTTAAATTATATAAAAATAGGCATATGTATATATATATATATATATAAAGTTGTTCTAATTTATTTTAATATTGGTATATATTTTAAAATTGTTTATTTTTTTAGTATAAATATATTTTAAAATGATTTTTATTATTATAAAAAATATTTTAATAAATATTCATAGATACATCACAACTCTCCATTAAATTCATAAATACTTATTTAAGAGATATGTATATAATAGATACAAGACAAGTTTTCTTCTAACAAAATAGGTGACTAAAAATATAGCTACATATGTCTATCACCGAGTATCGTACAGGATACTACATAGAGAATACTAATCTCTTACTAATATAAAGCATAGGACCCACATATTTTTATATGGTCTCTTTTTAGAAAGGAAGAAGAGTGAAAATATAATTATCTTTATTTTTTATATTTTTTTATTGATGCTATTGTGTTTTTTACTTTACTAAAAAAATATTGATGTCATTTATATACATATATTTTTTTTCTTTTACTTTCTATACATAGAACAATTAAGAAAAAAAAATTAACTTTCTCTTATTTTATCCTCTTTCTCATCAAACATCTTACAAGATTATTTTACTTTTTACTCTTTTTTTTTTCTTTCTAAACTAAGCATTCATAAGTAGCACTGAAAATCTACCAGAGATGAGAATTGGGAAACAAGTTTTCAACTCCTACAATTCACATTCTGACTTGGACATTTGCTGCCAATTTAGGTCGAGTCAGGGCTCTCAAAAGTCAACAAACCTCTCTTTAGGTTGTCAAAATTTCCCAAACCATTCATTGCTTCATCCTCATTCAAACGTGTAAATGTGCAAAAATAGAATCACGCGTGCTTGCCACAATATTCACCAATGACTACGAGGTTCCCTCATCAACTTTCAAACTTAAATTCCACGAAATATCCACTCATCAAATCAAAGCAATGCAACAATTTTCTCTAGCCCTTGTGGCTGTGACCGTATACCTACCCCTTCTGTCCCCATTTTCAATCAAATTCACACAAGGAACACACAAGATTATCTATATGCAAGCAAATTAAATAATAATATCCATATAAATCAAAATCTCCATGCAACAAACTTCATCTGAACTCAACACCTATGTGTTGTTTAATTTCTTTACATTTTCTATATAATAATAAGTCTTACAAGAACCAACCAATACTCCTGTATCTAATTAAGTATTTCAATAAATTTTAAAATAACTACTTCAAGAGGAAGGGAAAAAAAAAAGACACAGACCATAAGAATTAAGAAACCCTCAATTAAAGCATTGGCACTGAGTCTTAATTAAGGTTGACTAAGATGATTCAAGGACAACATGGGCCACCTCCGAAGGCGTGTGCGAGTGATTATGATCTCCTTCGTAGGTGACAACGAGCATGTTGGAATCGTCCACAGCACGCTCCACGTGTTTGCGTGCTGGGCAGCCTCTTACGCTCGTGCACTTGTAATAACCCCTGCCAATGTCCATCACAACATATTCAGTTATTCACATTATATAGCTAGTGCACAATTACATATTTTTCAGTCAATTCTAACTTGTAAGCACAAAAAAAGCACAATAGATTTGTAATTAAATAGTATGCCATAACAAAGAAATTGGGAATGAATTTTCTCATTTTCAATTTTTACGTCACCACCTTTAATATAGTGATATTTATCTAATTCTAAGAAGAAGGAGAGATAGACACAATGTGAAAATCTAACATGAAAAGATTCACTGCCCAAAAAAGTTAGATGCATTTTCTTATATATATTTTTAGTGATATTTTCTAATTAAAATTGGATTCAACTCTTTACTTCACTAATTTATACTTTCTTTCAAATTATTGCGCGGATTATTGGAATAAAATTCCAATTTTAATATAAGAACAAGGTCGAATACACCATATATCTTACATTTAAGATATTTCCTACTAATTAAGAAGGGAGCAAATTAATTAACGGTGTAGCAACAACAACAACATACCTCGGGTGGGGAGAGCCTTTGATTGGTTTCTGTCCATATTTTCTCCACGAATATTCATCGGGTGGGATATCAGCAGTCTTGGAACTAATAGCTGGCACTCTAATTACTCTCTTCAATCTCAATTTCCTGCACGATTTGAAGCTTATTATATCATGCACCTCATGTAACACGAGCATCTTCAGACAAGCATCATTCATTTTAATTTTAAGCAATTCAATCATTCTTTTACTTCTAACACAAATTTTTATAAACAAATTACTTAACTCATAAATATATTCTGGGCAGTAAAAATTGATCGAGAATATAATAATTTATTATATAATGATTTGTCTAAACAACAAAAAGAGTGTAACGGCAAGAAAAGAAAAAAAAAAAAGAAGATATACGATGATACCTTTTCTTGGAGCAATGGCATTTGGCAGAGGACGATCCACACTTGACATCAGGAAAGCCGGTAGAATTGCACTTCCTCTTGACAGAATTTGAAGAAAGCGGTGGTTTACGCATAAAAGAATTCCCACCCTGAAGTGACACGTGAGAAATTTGAAAGGCCGAATTAGAGCGACATGAGCGGTGCAAAGTGTCGCTGTCCCCCGTCAAGGTAGAAACATAGGAGTTGGTGGCTTCATTCTTGTCGGGTCGAGGAAGAAGAAAAGGTTGGTTTTGAGGCAGAGGAGGAGGGGGGCAATAAACCTTGAAAGCAGAGGTAGTTTGTTGTTTATGTTGTTGCGGTTTGTTTTTGGAATCATCGACCATTTGCTGCAAGTGAATAACGGGGACAGGTGGCACTGTGGTAGGGGCCCTTCTGAACCGAGCGTGACCGGTTCTGGGTCTGTCGAGCAGCGAAATAACCTCCCTGAACCGGTTCACCGCCACGTCAGCAACAGCTTCCAATTCAGGGTGACTCCTCTCACTCTGTTCCGAAATCATCTTCACGAGTTTCTCTACGCTGTGAATGCCCGCAGAAGCCGCTTCCTTCACCGCAACAGCATCGCCATCGTCACTCACACTATTCCTCATAAGCTCCACAGCCATCACAACGGAAACCAAAAACCAAGTCACGAGTCTCTTTTTCTTTCGGAACGAGCTTTTCTAGTTATAACAATCATGGGGTTGAATAAAAATCTTTTCTTTTCTTCTTTGGATGTGAAATGGTTGTAATTAAGGGGAAAGGTTTTAGTCAAAGGATGTGAAGGGTCAAACCTAACTGCGAATTGTGAAATTTCTTAGGACGTAGACCCATGTATCTTTAAGTGGGTCCCACTGAACGGGTTGAAGACAAATGTGGTGGGAAGGTCAAAAGGTTGTGATTAGCCGTTGGATTTTTGATGAATTGGGGTAAAGGTCAGTTGGCGACAGAGAGGCACACACACACAGTTGACCCTTTAACTTCTTTTAATGCAAAACAATGGATGGGGAGTGGGGCCCACAAACTGAGATCGATACCCTCCCTCTCAAGTCACATGGGATTCTTCTAGTTTCAGAGCCTTTGCTTTTCGAGCTTAATTTCTCCTAAATTATTTCCCTTAAACATATTACTTCCTTTACCTAACATGCAGATTTACATGTAATTAAAAGTGATAAATTTTATTAGAATGCTAATAAGTATTTTTTATATAAAATGTTATCACTTTTAAATTCTTAATAAAGACAGGTGTTAATATAATCGAAAAATATATATATTTGAAGGCTCATAAGCTAATTTATTAATTGATTTCAGATTTATTCAAACGTGAATTTCGGTTATAAAAATAAGTTAAAGGGTAGACAGGGAAACACCAGTCAGTTATAAATTGATTTAAAATTTGTTCAAATGTTAATTTCAATTATAAAAATAAGTTTTACTTTAGCAATCACGTTTATTTCGATCCAAACATCTTAAAACCTTTTTTCTTGTTTTTTTCCTTGCAATGGTTTTATTATTAAATAATCTTCCCTTTGACTTGTAGACCTTGAAATGAAAGCCAAAAGTAACTGTAAACTTGTACAATATTAAAACATTTTGAATACTTTCTTTCCTTCACCTTCCACTCCAATGCTTTCTTAATACTTAATAGTAGGGTGAGGATATGAGTGCAAGATACAGGTAAAGAGCATGGTTCAAAGACATCTTTCCTTCCCTGTGAAATTTTTTCAGAATCTCCTTTTATTTTATTTTATTTGTAGTTTAATGAATGGGAGAATCTCCTTACTTGTCAAATGACGTGATCCCCAAATGTTGTTTGGCATAAATACAAACTTATCCACCTTTTTAAGATACCAATTGATTGTTTAGACTTTAGAGTAAACCTAATTGACCACTTGTTTTGAAAAACTAAAGAAAAAAATGAAACAAAGTAGGATATTTTTATTTTTCTTTTGCAACTGTCTTTGTTCCACTGCCAATTCAGTGTTTTTATTGTGAATATTTTTATATTTAACTTTTGTGTACAAGAATTTTTTTTCCTATGGCAATATATAGTTAAAGTATATTATTTTCCACGTACAATATGTGAAGCAAATTCGTTGCTTCAGCCAAAATAAAAGTCATCCAAACAACAAAAATATTCAAAGCATATATATGAAGGTAGAAATTATTCAGGTTTGCACTTTGCAGTGGGGTCTGATGAAGATGCCTTATCATGGGTTTCAAAGCATATATGAGTTTACCTAAACATTATGGGATGCAAACCAGCTTTAACTTGAAAGGTATGCAGATTCCAACAAACAATGATAATTAATTAAGACTCAACTCAAAAGTTAACATTAGAAACCATAGATCAAAAGTATAACAGAATACTTAAAAAAAAAAAAAAGCATAAGAAAACGAAACAAACAAACACCTGCCTGGCTGCCTTCTTCTCAATGTGCCTCTACAATTCCAGTAATCTTACGGGGAACTGTATCAAAAGGCAGGAAATGATAGATTCTCTTAAACAAATTGAATACCTCTCAAAGGCTATATTACTTTTTTTTTTTTGTCTTGGTGTAATGAAAAATAACTATATTCCTGCTAAAATATGATTTATTGTTGACAAATACATCTTAAAAATCATACAATTAATTGTTGACTTCTGTCGTAACATGTGGTTTGAGCTTACTCACACTTTATGCTAAAGTAACTCATTAGGCAAGATAAGTCATAGGGTTTAGATTTTTTAAATTACAAGTAAAGTGTTTCTAACTAATTTAAGTAAAATAGAGAAATTTAAATTGTTTAAAATAATATATATGGAGAGAGATAGAAAATATATTTCATTCCTCTTCTTTATTTTTTCAATTTAAATACTAAAAATAAATTATTTGTTAGAATCGTTAAATTAAAAATAGATAAAAATTATTTTTTTTTAAATTGCTCTTGTAATAAGTACTTAATTCCTCCTCATAATTAAAAATCATATACAATTTTTTTGAATAAATAATAAATGTACTTACATAGGGTCATCTGGTCACAATGGTCAATTTTTATAATAATTATGTAAATACTTTTTACATTGATATTGGATAAATAGTAAACTCATTTTTATAAATTAAATTATTCTTTAAAGTGTATTTTATTAAGTTAATATATAAATATTCCTAAAAAATGTTAATACATAATAAACATATACGAAGGGCAGAGACGTAACGTCGTAAAACACAGTAGGATTGGCATGGGATGTAAATGATGGACTCTTTGTGGAATCTTTTGATTTTTGAAATTTAAAGTAAACTAATGAAGCTTCCCCACGTCGCTCCTGCATGATATAAGTTTTGAATCTTGTACACTGCCATTTGATCAAATCGTTTTTCTTTCTTTTTCTTTTACCTTTTAAATTTTTCGTTTCAGAAAATCTTCAAGGCTCTCATGATTGCCTTGTTAGTAATCGAGTGTTGACGACTTCACCTCTTTAAAAAAGTGATTCTTTGATCGGAATATTAGTATCTAATGGTTAGAAATTTGTAATTTTTTTTTATTTTTAAATATTATATTTTAATATATAATTATATTAACTATTTATTTATTTAAGGTAATTATAATTTTAAAGTGATTCAATTTAAATAATCAAATCGGACTTCTTAAAAAGATTTGATACGAGTTTAATGAGTAGATATCTGGTTAACCTTATATATATATATATATATATATATATAAAAAGTTAATACATTAAGAAAGGTTATAGTCTTTAATACATCAAATCCAAAAATATTTTTTTTTTCTATTTTCCCATAAGAAGAGAAAAACAAAGGTCTGAAGAAACTAAGGTGATTTTGTTGAGGAAGACTACAAACCAATTGCTCGTGGTTGTCAAATGTTATACTGTACTTTCCAATCAACAATTATGGATCTAAGTATTTATCCAATTTTAAAAATTTTGATAATTTAATATAACGATAAGAACATAAGAAATAAAAAAATAAAATTTTTTTTGAAAATAATATCAGAGTCACCGTCTATATTAGATCATTGGACTAAACAATAAATTATATAAATATTAACTCCAAAATAATTAGATTCTATAATAATTTATTAATATAATATCTAATTATATGATTTGAGTCGTAATATAACAATTCTTATTTTTTTTATCCAAAAGTAGAATTCGATCGAGGAAGAAGTTGAGAAGCATGTTGAAATATGAGCAGCATCCAATTTCGAAAAATTGGCAGTCAGAGCATTTCCTCAATCAGCAATTTTTTTTCAATTGGATCCTGGATCCAGGCATTCAATTGCATTTTTTATATTCAATTTTTCGTTGCATGTTTTTTATCAATTGGATTCAGGAGGAGGCTGCATTTTCTATCAAGAACTGCACTTTCATTCCGCATTCAATTTGAAAAACTGAAGTTTCAATTTGGGTTCCTATAATCCGACAGCGTTTCAATTTGGAGCAGGACGTTTATTACGTGGGGTTTAAAATTATTTTTGTTTAATTTAATTAAAACCCATTTAGCAAGGACAAAATATAAATATTTCTACAAACAAGAAATCGAACCCTGGTTTATATAGTAATAGAAGATTTCTCTATGACTAGATCATTAAAATTTTTAGATATTAATGATTTATTATTGTTATTAAATCTTCTACATTATTCTTTATTATGTGTAATTATTATATGTAATTATTATTATAACGTGTAGTTTTTTTATTATTTATTAGGTTATAATAATAATAATAATTATTATTGGGTATATTGATAATAATAATAAGTAAATAAATTATGGTATAAAAGAGACATAGAGTACTACATAATTTGACAATTTTTGGATCTTCTAGTTAATTTGGATTGTCTGGTAATTTTAAAATTAAATTAATTGAAGTAATATATTGTCAAAGCAATATCTATTGTATAAATTGATTTAATTTAAATTACAAAAATATATATTAGTATGAAATTATTTATGCAAATTGTGATCGACCCAAAGGAAGACACAATTTAACCAAATAATAACATATTTGTGATAATAAATATGTAACAATTATAAAGTTTTATTTCATATGAATAATAGTCGGTGCAAAGAAAGACTATTATCAATATTTGATTATTGCATTGAGAGTATTGCTTACAAATTAATTTTTCTATCCGAAGACTAAAAATTAATGTTGTGCTAAGTATCTTGTAAAATATCTATTATGTAGTTTATCTACACATATCTTGTCATATACTTTGTATGCCTTACAAACATACCTTAAAGTGTATAATCATTAGGCAGTGAAATAAACTTACAGTTTTGAGTTTTGCGTTTATACATGAAACTTGTATAAATTTAAGAGCTCCTATCTTGATTAAATTGTCTAGTAAACTTTGGTTGATTAATTGAAACAACATGTTGTCAAAGTAATATTTGTTGTGTAGATTAATTTGATTGAATTTACATAGATGTTGTGTGGGATTATTCATGTGAATTGTGTTCGGCCCAAAGGAATACGCAATTTGATTGAATAATTACATGCTTGTGATGGTAAATGTGTGGTGATTATAAAGTTATTTTGCTATGTGAATAATGAAGTGTCCAAAGACAATCTATGTGAACAAGATTTATCACCAACATTTGATCATTGTGTTGAGAGTACTACTTGTAGTTAGTTCTTTCAATCCAAAGATTGATGATTAATGGTATGCTACGTATCTTGTTTGGGTCTTTAAATTTATCACAAAAATAAATTATGCTCTGTTTGTTTATTGTTCTCTTTTTTAGTGCTATTACTAGTATGGTCAACGTATATGCTTAAATTAATCTCAATGTTGAACAGGACGAATTTCAAGGTCTGGAAGGAAGCTATAGAGATAGTTCTTGGTTGTATGAATTTGGATCTAGTGCTTCAGGTAGAGAAACCTATTTCTACTCCAGATAACCTTTAAGAGGTTAAATTTAAGAAATGAGAATGCTTTAATCGAATGTGTCTTATGATCATGAAGCGTCCAATTCCAGAAGTGTTTCGAGGCTTTATTTCTGAGAATCAAAGGCAGAGAAAATATAGGAGAGTACATAATGGGGATGTCTAATCTCGCAGCAAAGCTCAAGTCACTTAAGTTGGAGCTTGATGAAGACTTGATCGTGCACTTGGTGTTGATCTCCCTTCCCGCACACTTTGGACAATTCAAAGTGAGCTATAATACTCAGAAGGACAAATGGTCCCTCAATGAGCTTATATCTCACTGTGTGCAAGAGGAAGAGAGATTGTAGAGAGATAAGACTGAAAGTGCTTATTTTGTTTCGACCTTTCAGAATAAGAAAAGAAAGAACATTAAAGGTACTACGGAAGGGTCTTCTCAAATAAACTCTAGGTATGGTTACCTATATTTGATACTTGAGAAGTCCCAACCCCTAGATGTTTTCAATTCTTTTAACTTGGAAAGAAAATTAAAGCCATCAAATATGATCGTGGTGGTGAATATCATGGTAGATATGATGGATCAAGAGAACAACATCCAGGGCCTTTTTCCCTTTTCTTAGAGAGTGTGGAATTATTCTACAATACACCATGCAAGGAAAACCTAGCATGAATGGTGTGGTAGAACGACGAAACCAGACTCTTAAGGATATGGTGAGAAGTATGATTAGTTATTCTTCTTTACCAGAGTTACTTTGGGAGAAGCTTTAAAGACCGTAGTTTACATCCTTAATAGGGTGCCAACTAAAGTAGTTAACAAAACCCCTTATGAACTTTGAACTGGAAAAAAACCGAATATCAAACAATTGCATATTTGGGGTTGTTCAGCCAAAGCACGACCTTATAGAACGCATGAAAGAAAACCGGATTCAAGAACAATTAACTGTTATTTTGTTGGCTATGCTGAACTCTCGGGGATATAAGTTTTATGATCTCACTTCAAGATCGTTTTTTGAAAGGGGAAATGTGAGAATTCTTGAGGAAGTTGAGTTTGGGAAGGAAGAGAACATAAGGAATGTTGTCTTTGAGAAAGAATTTATTAATGACATTGGTCAAGTCCTTGTACCTATTACTATTCAAGAAACAATTCAAGTAATAGGAGACAATGTTCAAACCATTGTTCCAGACATTGTTCCAGAACAAGACTATGATGAGGTTCTTCCTTAAACACCTATAGAACAACCTCAATAACCTCAAGAAGTGCCATTAAGGAAATCCATCAGAGAGAGGAAACATGCAATTCCAGATGACTACATTGTCTTTCTCCAAGAACATGAGGATGACATTGGTTTAACAGAAGATGATCAAATCAACTTCTGTCAAGCTATGCTAAGTTCTAACTCTCAAAAATGAATTGATGCCATGAAAGATGAGTTGAAGTCTATGCAAGACAATGATGTTTGGGATCTCGTCGAATTACTTGAAGGTGTGAAACCTATTGATTGCAAATGGATATTTAAAACCAAAAAGGATCCTAAGGGTAATATCGAAAGATATAATGCTCGTTTAGTTGCTAAAGGCTTTGCTCAGAAGGAAAGCATTGACTACAAAGAAACATTTTCTCCAGTATCTTCAAAGGATTCTTGTAGAATTGTAATGGCACTAATAGCTCATTTTGATTTAGATCTACATCAGATGGATGTTAAGACTGCGTTTCTAAATGGTGACATTGATGAAACGATTTATATGATGCAACATGAAAATTTTGTTTCAAATGAATCTAAGTCTATGGGATACAAACTAAAGAAATCAATCTATGTTCTCAAACAAGCTTCCCGTCAATAGTATCACAAGTTCCATCAAGTCATGACCTCATACGGTTGCAAGACAAATGTAGTTGATGATTGTATATATCACAAGTTTAGTGGGAGTAAATACATATTCTTGGTATTTTATATCGATTATATACTACTTGTTAGTAGTGATACAAGCTTTTTGCATGAAACCAAGAGATTTCTAACGAAGAATTTCAAAATAAAAGATCTTGGGGAAGCTTCTTTTGTATTAGGTATTCAGATACTAAGATCGTTCTCAAGGTATCTTGAGGTTATCACAAGAGAACTATATTAGCAAAGTCTTAGAAAGATTCGGCATGAAAGATAGTAAACCAGGAGACACCCCAATAGCCAAGGGGGACAAATTTAGTCTCAAGCAATGTCCCAACAATGACCTTGAAAGAGATGAAATGCAAAAGATTCCCTATGCCTTAATAGTGGGGAGTTTAATGTATGCTCAAGTTTGTACTCATCCCGACATTGCTTTTGTGGTGAGAGTTTTGGACAAGTATTTAGGTGATCCTATAATGCAACATTGAAAGATAGTTAAACGCGTGATGCGTTATTTAAAGAGAACAAAAGCATACATGCCCACTTATCGGAAGTCTAAAGGTTTGGAGATCATCAGGTACTATGACTTCGATTTTGTAGGATGTTAAGACAGTAAATGCTCCACATCTAGATACATCTACATGCTGGCTAGAGGAGCTATCTCTTGGAAATATGTTAAACACTCTTATAACCCCTTCAACCATAGCTATAGAGTTTGTGGCTTGCTTTGAGGCATCAAACCAAAGTTCAAAATAAATAGATTTCCATAAAACATATAGGAACAAGTTTTATGCTAGTTGATCCATTGACTAAAGGGCTGATACCTAAGGTCTTTCATGAGCACACTACTCATATGGGTGTTATTCCTTAGGATATCTTAGTTCAGTGGGAACCTGTATGTTTTATGTTTCAATTTGAACAATTTTTTTGTTCTTTATTTTCTGCAGAAATAAAGTTGATAATTTATGTTTACATTTTGAACTCACTTATGTTTCCTTATATGTAATAATTGTGTTACATTCAAAAAATTTCGATTGATCTCCACTAAAGATTGCAAACAAGGACCAATTGGAAATAAACTTGTTTGAGATCACATTGCATCTAATTTCTATGTCACTCATCCATATTTGATCTATGTCATTGAGTATATTAATATGATGTTCATCATTATTTAATCAAGCTTAAATTATGATAAAAGTTGCAATGGTTTCATTGTTAATGTACGAGATGAACTAAATTGTATTAAGAGGAAGTCTAAAGATAAATAACATACAGGCCCGCCTAAAGAATTTTGTAATATAATTGTTTCAAGAAAATATGAAGTTCAAGTGGGAGATTGTTAGAGATTTGTAATTTTTTTTAATCTTTTGGGCATTATATTTTAATATATAATTATATTAGCTATTTATTTAAGATGATTATAATTCTAAAGTGATCCAACTTAAGTAATCAAATGAACTTCCTAAAAGGACCTGATATAGGCTTAATGAGTGGATACCCAGGTTGCCAGGTTAGGGATAATGGGAACCCTATATGTAAGTTAACACATTAGAAAATGTTATTGTCCCCAATACACTAAATCGAAAAATACATTTTTCGTTCTCCCCGTCAGAAGAGAGAAACGAAGGTCCCTAAAGGAACTAAGGGGATTTGGTTGAGGAAGACCATTAACCAACTACTCGTGATTGTCAAATGTTGTACTGCGCTCTCCAGTTAACAATCATGAATCCAGGTATTTATACAATTTTAAAAGCTTTAATAATCTAATATGACGATAGGAACATGAGGAATAAAAGGGTAGGAAATCTCCAACACTAATTTCTTGTAATTTTTTTTATTATAAGTTTCGAACTGCTTGATAATATTATGATAAATCATCCCACCAAAAAAAATTTATGATAAATAAGAAAAAAAATCAATCAAGGGTAAAATTTTTTATGCAATTATCGAAATGGGGCAGATTCTAAAAAATCACCTAAATTAGAATTAATCGTAAGTAAAAATACAACTTTTTGAATCAAAGTGAAAAACGTATTCATGACTTCCATTTTTCTTAATTATTTTTTTATTAAAGTCGTAACTTGATAAACGAATTCTTATTCTTTTAAAAAAAAATCGTAAAATGATATATGACTTTTTTATTTTTAAAATTTTTCTTTAACATTATATACGAGTTTGTTTTTATAATATTTAATTATATTATTATATAATTTTAATGAATAATATTATTATAAATATATATATATATATATATATATATATCATTAATTATAATAACATTATATATTTAATATATTTTTATTAATAAATATATTTAATTATATAATAATATGTATTGATAAATATATAACGTTATTAATTATATTTACTATAATAATTAAATATTATTAAGTATATATTATTTATTTAATATATAATATATTGACTATCATAATATTATAATTAAATATTAATTATATAGTTAAAAAAATAAAAGTATTCAATATAAGAGGAAGGCAAACACATAAAATGTAATAGAAGTGTTAAAATGAATCGTTTGACTTGACCTAGTTTGACTTGGTAAGCCAAAGTATAAAAATAGACTAGTTTTACTTGATCTAATTTCTTCATAGATTGCATGCTTCAGCTCAGGCAGAGTTAAATTGGCTTAAAGAAAAATGAAAAAGTATTGAAACAAAATAGACTCAGTAGTATTCAAGCCTATAAATTCACAGTCTAACCTAGGTTGAACCAATTTGACCCACTGTTGATACCCTATTTTGTTCGGTTGTGGTGTGGGTCCTTCTCTGTCTGTCTAGACTGGCAAAAAGGCAAGCAGAGATACTTAAGCCAGAAAAGAGAAACAAATGGAAGAAAGGAAGGAGTTGCAGACTGATTATTCTTGCCAAACAGGGAAAGACAACAATAGTTGAGTGAAGGAAGACTGAGGAGACGACCATCACGTGTCTTTCCTTCGGGTCTGCACAGAAGTGATCAGCATTGACATCATGGGAAAACTCTCTGGGTTTGCCATTTGGCAGCTCGAACTGGGGGTATCTCGTGATATAGGTCTTCGTTCATTTTTCCGGACTTGGAAGAATATGAAGCAGAGATGCCTAAGCTTGAAAAAGAGAAACAAAAGAGAAAGAATGGGTAATCTCAGGGAGATTATCCTTCCTGAAAGAGGAAAGATAGTGACAGCTAAGAAGAAGAACGAAGAGACGACCTCCGTGCCTCTATTCCCACCTCAGGTCTGCACAGAATTAACAGATGTTGATGCCATGATAAACCCCAAGTCTGCCACCTTGCAGTACGGAAGCCTACTTTATCGTTGGGTCAACTCAAGCCAAGGATGAGCAGTTGCTACTGTATTAAATGCAAATGAGAGAAGTAAACCCCATAGGGAAACACCACGCCATTTAATGAATTTAGGGAAGGAGCCACCGCATTAATGTGATAGATCTCCTCGAAGATTTTCGTAATGATGACTCGAGCTTGGAGTAGCCTATAAAAGAACCTAAAAGTGAAGGAGGTGAGGGTCGAGAATTTGGAGCTAGAAAGCAGGAAGGTCTACTGGAGGTAAAATTCAAGCAATTAGGAGAGAAAGAGAGTTCTAAGAAAGCGATAAGCGTTTGTAGAGGAAGAACCAGAGCCACTCAAAGACCAGAAAATTTCTTAGAAAAGATAATCCCTAGGTACCAGGTTGGTTGTCAAATTCTCAAATGAGCACATCTAGTCATTCCTTAGCCTAGATACAAGGTTGGTTGTCGAAGACTGGGACAATCTCATTGATATACTGGGGTTGGCAGTGTATGGTATAATCATGTTGCCACACCTAAACGACTATGTTGACTTGGCAACTATAAATGCCTTCGTGGCTACCCGAGAAAAGGGCTCAAGTCCTGTGGTAGTGGTGTTGGCAAATACCTATTACAGCTTGCAATGTTGCCACGATGGAAGAGGAGGGCAGCTTACATGTTGTTTGCCTACCCTATACCTCTGGGTGGTAGCATATACATTCGTCAGCAAACGCCCTACTTTTTGTCCCATTGAAGACTTCAAATGGTGTTGGGTGCCAAATAAGACCAGATCAGAGTAGGCCTATTTTCTCCGCAACCTTAGAGACAAGGATATCAGGTGGTACCCTAAATGGAATGAACGGGAGAAAATCTTGTATCAATGTGGAGGATTTCTGAATGTACTACTGATGGGTACCCAGGGTGCATCAATTACAACCCTTCGCTTCTTCTTCGACAGTTGGGGTACCCGATAGTGTATCCCCCACTAAGGAGTTGGTCACACCCCTTCTCGTACACAGGTTGGGGATACATCATGCCGAGATCCTAAGGAGAATTTGGATGGCTTGGGAACACACAAAAAAGAAAGGAAGGGAGTTAGGATGACGAAGTCATGGAGTTTCGATAGCTTACCATGACTGGCTTCAGCACCGAGTCGAGCTGGTCCAACTCCCCTTTCCTAACCCAAGGTTGTCTGCCTAAGAGCCGGAGAGCTTTGTTCACCACAGAAGCAAGGATAAGGAAGTAGTCGACGAGCTAAATGATGAGGGGATCTCAAGAGAAGACTAGAAGAAGCCTATGTCGAAAATAGGGCGACAGGAGAAAAGGTGAAGCAACATAGGCGAGCGGCCGAATCATTGACCAAAAGAATTAGGATCAAAGAAGAGGCCAAGTTGCGAACAAGAGAACGCTTAAAGGCAGTCGACACCGAAATGTGCCTTTGGAGAAAAGAAAGGGACCGAGCCTTAGTTGAAAAGGAAGAATTTATTCAAATGCTGGTAGAGGCCAAAAGGGCAGAAAAGAAATGCCAATACCAGATTGAACAACTAGAACGACAAGTCAATCAACTAGAGAGCGAGGTCTTAAGCGAAAGAATTATCAAGGCCAGCTGGGAGCATTCCATCCAAGGCGAGTTGAGAGCGGAACAAGAACGAAACCAGCTATTGGAAAACTTGGCTCACGATAGGATATCGACATTGGAGGCAGAAGTCAGGACGTGGAAAGAACAGTACGCGAGTCTGGCGACCCAGTCCAAAGAACAGTGCAAGATCCTGAAGAATGATAGCCTCTTCTGGGAGGATCGTTATAGAAAGGTCACATGGCTGGCCAATCAAGCCTTAATGGATATCCTAGGAGTCCTCCGAAAAGCGGAAGGGATGATTGATCCACTGAAGAACCCGTGAAAATTAGTTGCTTCCTAGAATTATGTACTGATTTAATTAAAAAGATGAAGTCTCTATAGAATTAATGAAATTGTTAACTTGTTGATTCTCTCTACGTGCCGTCTTTATAAAAAGAAAAGATAACTTATGTTTTAAAATAAAATAAGCCGCTTAATCAAACAAATAAAGCATGTACCATATTCGATTTGCATACAGCATTTTAACATAATTTTTCATACCAGAAAACTCCAAAGTAATAATTTTTCATGATCATTGCACCATCGCTCATCAATCTAAATTCGGGCCTGTAATTGAGCATACCCGAGGTGGTATGAGTTGACGAAAATTGCATCTTTTTTCCATGTTATCCATTGCTGATTACTCAACGTATCTAAATGCTTCGAATTCAGGAAGGAGATCTCTCTGCAAACGTGCATATGGTTTCAGGAATTGGTCTTGATCTTATAGCAAGAATTCCTCCCAAATATTAGAGGTAGCAACGTGGAACAATAATGCTAGGGAAAAGGGAGTACAATCGAGCCATTCATTTCCATTTAATAATGGTCAAGCTGCAGTAGCACAAGCGCACTCTATACCCGTGCTAGAAATTTCAGAGACACGTCTAAAGTGGTTTGAATTTGTTTCAAGAATTCAATTGCCGCACTGTATCACAAGCAAACACATATATGTATTTAAAGTTCAAAAGGAAAAAGCAAGTCTTCCACAGAACTTCATGTGCTGGCTTCAGGAGTAGCAGACCTCGGGAAAGCAGTTGTAGTAGGGGCATTCAGTGCGATTGGAATCTTATAGCAGAAGCTACAACCTTCCTTAGTTCCTCCACAAAACTTCATGTGCAGGCGGATCATGGGAGAGCAGCTATGGCAGTGGTTGGCTTCCCTAGCTGACTATGGTGTGCCACTTATGGTTCTAATTTGGATAGGTGTGTCCCACTTACCAGCTGGAAGTGTTACACCAAGGCCATTGGGTGCAAATCAGAATTAGACTATTCTTAAGGATGTGGTTCATGTTCCTGTTGTTTACATAATCAGAGCATTTGTCCCAGCAACCATGATTGCAATGCTTTAGTACTTTCACCACAGTGTGACATCATAGCCTGCTCAGTAGAAAGAATTCAATATAAGAAGGCCACTTTCTTTCTACATGATTTACTCCTATTAGGATTCATGGTTATATTGTGTGGTTTGATTGGAATTTCCCGTCAAATGGTGTCATCCTACAATCTCCAATGCATACCAAATTTAGCTACACTAAAGCACAAGTTACTTTGAAACCAACTTGTGGCTACAACATGAAATTCTATGAGAAAACAAGAAAGCTTGGAATAAGTGTACATAAGTATATAAAGTGTTTACTGGCAGATACAAACCCCTCTACCTCACCAGGAATCTTCCTTCTTCTCAGTTGATACTTCAGATATTAATGTTAATCAGGATGCTAGGGTAAACCAAGGCAATAGTTGGAGTCAAAGAAGAAATTGGAACTCTAGATCAAAGAATGATTCAATTGAAAAGAAATTCAACAATGGTTCATCGATAAGGAGAAATCAAGGTGGTGCAAAAAGTAACTTTGTCGATGAACCAAGACAAGCTTCAAATTGGGATACTAGGATATCTGACAATGAGAATGAGAATATCCAATGTCCGAAACCCTCAAATAACGAGTCTCTAGTAGCCTTTTAATGTAGCTTTCTCTAAAGCTTTCTGGAAAACCTAAACTAAGCCGAAGCGAAACTTCTTATTATCATCTAAATCATCCATTCAAGACCAGTAATAATTGTAGATGCACTTCTGGTTTGGTTATTGGATCTTAGCTCAACCTTAATTTTGTCAGCTTCTTATCCATAGCTCTTTGGACGTAGAGCTCCGGATAGCCTTTCCACTTTACTATGTTTGTTTCCATTTCTGTTTTCCTCGGGATGCATGAGCCAACAAGTGGTTCTCACTCCATTCATTGTTTGTTCTATTCCTCCATGTTATCTGATGTTTTCGTCTCCTTTGGACGTGAGAGCCAACAAGTGGCTCCTGCTCTATCTGTTACCACTCTATTTCAATCATTTTTGGATGTCAATGGACAATCTACTATATTCCAATCATCTTTGGATGCCAATTGACAGTCCATTTTCTTCTAGTTTTCTTTGGATGCCAATGAATAGTCCACCTTGATTATAATCTCATCAAATTCTCGTTCACAACTATATGAGCTTTGAATTCTCTATTGCACTAGGAGATACATAGGAGTAGGAGGCAACTATTGTCAAGTTTAGAAACAAAAAAAAAAACAAACATATCTTTCCTCTTCCATCAATAATTTCAATTTTGTCTACATTCAAGGATGAAAATAATAATTTAGAAGTCATAATAATTTCATACATATAATTAAAGTAACACATCTTAGGGCGAGCGTCATAGGGTGCTAACATCTTCCCTATATGTAATCAATTCCCGAATCTTAAATCTGTTTTCAAATACTTTTCTTATGCTTTCCAAAGTGTTTCGATGTTTTCCTTAACAAACATTGGTGGTGACACCATTGAATTTATTTTTCTTTCTTTCTTTGAAAGGAACATGAAACTCATTTCTATTTTCGCTTGTGATCCTGATTGAGAAAAATGTCACGCTACTACCTTCTTGTCTTTATTTTTATATTTGATTTTTTTAATTGTTTATCTTTTTTAATTATCTTTTTATTTTTTTCTAAATCAAATTTTAATATTTTTAAATATCAATAGTTAAAAATAATTTTATTTTACAATATAAATTATTTATCATAAATTAAAATTATACTTTATAAATTTAAAATATTTATTTATTATAAAATTTAATGATAATATAATTTATATATTTAATAATATTTGTGAAAGTTAAAATACTAGTTTATTTTCAAATTTATCTCATTCTAATGAAACAAAGCTCATTGCTAATGTTCCCGTGTCTTGTTTCACTTTCATTGATTTGGGGTGGGTTTGGATGTATGATGATAAAATTGATTTTAAATAAATGCAATTTTATTAAATTGATTATAATTAAAATTAATTTTGAAATAACATAATTCTTATTTGGATAACAAATATTAAAATGTAATTTTTTTTAAAAATTTTGTTTGGATACTTTGAATCTTTATTTTAAATGAGTTTTAATATTGATGTATATTTTTTTGTTATTAGAATTAATTATTTTGATAAATACATTAACAAATTGAAAATTAATTTTTAGAAAAATTTATTTAATGATTTTAATATTTTTAATTAATTTATTTATTAATATAACAGTGCATTTTATGTTTCAAAACTAAACAAATTATAAATATCTTTTACAATAATGCACCCGTTGCATTACCATTTACACAGCATAGCAAAATAGTTTTTTGTTGTTGTTACAAAGATGGGCTGAGGCCCAAGCAACATAAAACTAAATGAAAGTTTGTCATTTTCTAATTGCTAGACAACAAACCGATAATATAATACGACTTAAGGCTAAACAACATTCCTAATCAAACTATTCTTATTACGTCATTTAACTATTCTTATTACGTCATTTAACTATTCTTAAGAACAAATTAGACATTTTCTTATTACACAGCATAGCAACATAGTTTTTGTTGCCTGTTGATAATGCTATACAACAAGCCAATAATATGATAGAGTGATTACCATTGAGGCTAAACAACATTGCGAAACGAACTATTCTTATTTCGTCGTTTAACTATTTTTAAGAACAAACTATAACTATTTTTTAATATATCATGAGAAAGGAGTAAATTAGAAAAAAAATGTATAATAACCAAGAGTTTAAAATTGATTATTTATGAAGCAAAATTAACTTTCTATTGCTTCAATTTCGATTTAATTTTTCTCAATTAAAAGTAATTTTATTTTATAACTAAATATCTTAAATTTGAGTCAAACAAAATTTAATTAGAATAAATATATTACAATTATTTCCCTTCCAAAACAAATATGCACTTAGAAACTGGTCATGCTTGTTTTTTATGCAACCATGTCAATCATGTCATGACGATGATGTATCTTATTCTTACCTGATTAGGATCCAACAGCCACCAAAAAGCCCATTCCATTCGGTTGAAATTTGTTTTCGTTGTCGCTCCGAACAGAATAACGTTGAGCCACAGTGGGTCCAGTTGACATGGACAATGTCATGTATTAATTACATGTCCAATCTCACGGAGGCCCATATTATCCATTGTTCCAGTACAGTGGAATGTTTATTTCTTTTTTATTTTTTTTTAACCCCATGGGGTACGAAGTATCCAGCCGTGACTAATCTCCATTGATGATACAAATATGAGAAGATATGAAAAGTATTGAAAGGAAACTGAGAATAGGGAATTTTTTAACATAATTAGAAAGAGTCGGAAGGGATTTAAGAAAGAGGTTCACATTAGCCTATATGATCTTATATAATTTCTTTAGTTTGTTTTTATTTTGTATTAAAATTTATGATTTGTTTTTATGGAGGTATTTGGGACTTTAGATGCATATGAAATTTTTGTCCAATATTCTTTTAGATAATGAGTCATTTGGATGACATATGAAGTCTTTAGATGTCAGATCCTTTAAACAACATTTGGAGTCTTTTGATGTCAGGTCCTTTAGACAACATTTGAAGTCTTTGGATACTAGGTTCTTTAGACGAAATCCGGAATCTTTGGACGTCAGGTCCTTTGAATGACACTTGAGTCTTTTGGACAACTAGTTCTTTAAAACGACACTAAAATCCTTTTGATGACTATCGGATCCAGACTTTGCCTAAACTGATCAAGTTCATTCGAGGATTAGGCAATTCATATTAATTGGGAACCATAAACTCACCAAATGTTGGATATTTAAAACCTTGACATTTAAAACCTTGACATTTTGATTAAATGACCCAAATAATTACCACTTGTGTCAACCAATATTGATGAGAATGTTTATTTCAATTTTTATATTTTATATTCTTATTTTTATTTTTGTTTTTAACTACAAAATTAATGAATAAGATATATATATATATATATATATATATATATATATATATATATATTTATTTATATTTATTAGTATAATCATTTTACACTAATACTCAATAAAATATAGTTATTTATTATGTCAAATTAATCATTAAAAGGAATAACTAGAGTCGATCAAATGGTGAAAGTTGGATAATATGTACACGATCCTAAGTTATAGTCTATTGTTATCGTCATTTTTTCTTACTATAACAAAAGATGATTAATTATTAAATATTAACTCTTTATTTTGCTATCATTCTCTTATGTTCAATTCCTTTGTCTCAAAATTTTAGTCCTCTTTTTTCAATCCTCCATATCAAAGCTCAGCTCCATTTTTTTTTCTAGTTACTATTTTTCATTTCACTTTCTCACCCCATTTTTTATTTTATTACTCTCTTTTATTTCACTCGTCATCTCAAAACCCTAGTCTCAGAAATTTTTTTAACCACCTTTCTCTATCTCATTCCCCATTTCAAAATCTCAATCCCTCATTTTGTTTTCAACCACCCTCCTCTCTTATTCTCTCATATCAAAATTTCACCTTATCTCAAAATTTCAACTCCTTATTTTTTTTCAACCACCCTCCTTTACTCTATTTTTTCATCTTAAAACATAGCTTTTCATTTATAGGTTGTTAATATTTTTTAATTTAATTAAAATAATATTATTTAAAATGATAAAATAGAAAATTTTAATTGAAAATAATGTAAAAGGTCAATACATAACCATTAAATTCTTACAAAATTGTTACTTTATTTTCAATCTATTTTTTATTTTTAAATATTTATATAGGAAATAGAGAAAATATTTTTAATATTTATAGTATAAATATTTGAAACTAGAAAAAAATGAAAATAAAGTGATAATTTCATAATTAAAAGTAAAAATTGAAAATAAAAATAAAAAATGTTTTTTCAAAGTAAACACTAAAGAGACTCATAGTTTTGGTTTTTGAAACGAGAAAGGTGATGCAAATTTTAACAATATTTTGTGAATATATTTTATAATATTGGCTAGAATATATTTAAATTATAAAGTTTTATAAGCCTTTTTTATATTTAATGAATTTTATTATAATTTATAAATTTTAATAAATTTAACCAATAATAAGAAGTATGTTATAAAATTAAAAAATGATGTTCAAGAATGTTTTATAAAATGTGTTCACCAATTATAAAGATATCTTAATCTTTGGCATTTTAAAAAATATTTGACTAATTGTTAATTTCACAAAAAAAATATTCGTTTACTTTTCGATTTTATTCATTACTTATATTTTGGAAAAAAATACTAAAATAAATGTTGTCTTTTAAAATCAGAATAACAGAGAGTTTTTAAAAATTAAAATATTTTATCTGTACAATTTTCAATAATAATTAAAAAGTTTACTCATTCTTGAAACTTGTGTAACATGATGACATCTCACCCTCGTGTACTTCGAGCTGAAATTAGAATGCACGCAAGTTACTCATTTTTATATAAAAAAGGAAATGATGTTCACGTGGGTAAAGCATAGTTTGAAATGCATCTCAAGTAAATCTGATTGCTAACAATATTTGACTTTAATTTTGCGTAAAAAATTTATATTATAAACTAATTAAAAATGGTTGTAGATATAAGTTTAAAAATAATAATTATTAGAATAAACAATTTTACCCGAATACATTCTAAATGAATTCATAATTTTTTTATAATGTACCCTAAATTTTGCTTTCCGAGAGTGGGAAACGGATGTTCTCAAAATTCGGAGATTGCAAAAGCTCTCAACCCAAAAAAAAAAAATAGTTTAATTTCTATATATTATAAATATAAAAAATTTATATTATCAATTTATTAAAATTGTTATAAATATAATTTAAAATAATTATTATAAAATAAATAATTTTATTATATATGATAATTTATAATTAAGTTATAGTATAAAATTATTTTTGAAAATGCAAAACTTCTCAACCCAAAAATTTAAAAAAAGAGTTTAATTTTTAAACATAATTAAGGTATATATTTTTACATTTTCAACTAATTAAAATTTATTATAGATATAATTTTTAAAACAATTAATATAGAAATTAACGATCTTACCTATATGATAATTAATAATTAAATGACAATTGATTTCAAATAAAATGTTATGATACAAAATTTTAGACTAAATTATGTTGATTTTATTTATTTATTTAATCTCTTATTTTTAAAAAAGTGATTATGCAATTTTTGTAATTTTTTATTTATCATGTAATCCCTTTGTTAATATTTCTATAATTTTATGTGGTAAGTGTAACATCACAGATTTGTGTTATTATTATTATAATTATTCAATTAAATAATTGGTTGGTATGTTTTATATTTTTTTAAATAATTATATTTTATTAATAATTAAATAGATTTTATTTTTGAGAAAATAGATGTTACTTAAAGATCAAATAATATTTGAATTCAAATATAATTAACAATTTTTAGATATTTATATTATCTTTATGGTTAACAAATGTTTAGTGAATTTTTAAATATAATTATAGATATTGGAATATTTAAAAAAATATTATATATAGAAATAAGAGATATTCAATAGTATTTAAACAATTTAGTTTTGCTCATTCTAACACTTTAAGAAGGGGAGCTAACACAACCCTTACTACGTCACAAATTCTTATTCTAAACTCCCTTGTGTGCTGCTATAGCAGAAGACAGAGGAAGAATACCTAATGACATTTTAAAACCTTTGTTTTACACTTTTCAAGTAAGAGGAATGAGAAATCTCGATCAAGGGTATATGTATGACTGTGAGTAGAAGGGTTGACTTAAACCTTGTTGATTGTTTGGGTTTGACTACCTTTGTCAATTGATAGAGTGTTTAGTTGTTTGTCTATCATTGTTTGTCTTTGTCAATTGATAGAGTAAGACTCTTAAATTTGTGATTATGGATTAAAATAGGTTGTCCCTAAACTCCTAATCTGCCATGTTTGCTTATCTCTCTTAGTGAGTAGAATACCTGACTTTTAACCTTGTGGTCATGGGTTGAAAGGTTTCTCCTGTAACCCTAATTATAGTATTTGGTTGTTTGGGTGTCTTTAAAGGGGAGATTAAACTCCCTAAACTAGGATGTAACTTTTTATTAATTGTTGTGAATTTGGTTGATTTTGTAAATACATATCTAGATACGTATTTAGCTATGGTATTGTGACACCCTTCTATCCCGAATACTTAGATTAAAATAATAATGTAAATAAAAAGAAACACAAGGTAATAGTTAAAACCAAAAAACACAAGTTTTCGAGAAGATTTTAAATCTAAATATTATAATTGAAAAATAAAGTCTTTATCATCTTCAAAATAAGCCCTTCAAACAATAAGAGACATAGAACATCTATTATAAATTCCAAAGCCCCAATGTCATACTAATCAGAGCAAGACCCCGCCCTTTCAAAACTCGACACCATGAGTGCCCTCAACATTACCTAAAAGAAAACCACAAAAAAGTACGGTGAGAAATAACATTCAATCATATATAAATGCAGATAGTACCCCAAATCCCACCCATTATCATACTCAATTACTAACAACCCACAAATACTCATATATCAATCACAAGTTCCGTCACATTCATAATCTATCACATTCATAATCCATCACATTCATAATCCATCACATTCATAATCCATCACATTCATAATCAATCACATTCCATTCATGTTTACAACATGCACATGCTCACACAACACATATATCAATCACCACACTTAAGAATCTCGATTCGGAACTCCACATCATGGGCGAACCTCCTCAATTTCCTTATTTATCGTTAATGGTGGCCACACCGTTAAACACCACTTATGGCCGGTGTGTCGCACAATTAAACACCACCTATGACCCGTGCGAAGACATTTTATACAACCGTTAAACGCCACCTATGACTTGCGTGCAATATGGTTAAACACCACCTATGGCCTATGCATATGAATGTCCCCTACCATTAGTCCACCATGTTAAACACCACTTTTGGCAAGGTCCCCTGTTAAACACCACATATGGCTAGGGTATTATAGCCACGTCTGGCTTCTCATGCATTTCATGTCTATGCTCAATGCATTCTCATCCACGTTCTCATTCTCATGATTCATATATTATTCACACAGTCCATAATCATACAAAAATCATATCAATTTAGCCATCATTATCATAAATCATTTATAAGAACACATAGCTAATATTCTTCAATCAATCATGGCAACATCACATACATTTACAATTCATAACTGCATGATAGACAACGATACATACCAAATAACCACATAATTCCATACTTCAATAATTATATCTACTCCATATATGATTATAGACTAACACCTTTCACAAAATGCAACCGATTAAATTATCAATTAAATCAACCAAAACCACAGAACACATTGACAAATCTTTTCTACCGATTAAAATATTATTCTTTTTTTTAGAACCTAATAACCAAACAAATCTGAGAATTTAGATCCTAGAGGGACTTAAAGATTGTCCTCATTACCCGTACACTCCCGTATTCACATATGGTCGAACCCATCTCCCCTTGTTGGGTTATTTTTGGGCTCCCAACTATGTGGACAAAAACCCAATACTCTCAAGCCCGCTAGGTCTCTCTTTATAAGAGGAGAAGGGGTCAGATGCAGGGATCGAGAGAGAGTAGATTTCTCAAAGAGAGAGAGAGTGAATTTCTCATATAGAGAAAGAGTGAATTTTTTTCATAGAGTGGGTGAGAGAATAACTCTTGTACTCTTAATTAATCATAGTGGATTAATTTCTTTGGTCTGGACGACCCGTGGTTTTTACTCCTCACCTTGAGGAAGTTTTTCCACGTTAAAAATATTGATCTCTCTTGTGTTATTCCTCTCATTGTCACTGTCATTTGCATTTGTGGTTACTCCTTAGGGATTCTTGCAAGTTAGGAGAATTTTTATCCGCTGCGCTGTGTCACCACATTGGTGGTGCCTTATTGGTGGTACCGTACCACCTTCCCATCATCAAAGTGGTGGCTTTTTCCCCATCAGAGTGGTATCAGAGCTCTTTGGTTTGAAGGGTGTTCTACTTGCGAGAATAATGGAGGCCAATACAAATAGAATGGTGAGTCTGAATGACACTAATTATCACTTGTGGAATGGGAAGATGAAAGATTTATTATTTGTGAAGAAAATGCATCTTCCTGTTTTTGCTGCTCAGAAGCCAGAATCTATGTCTAATGAAGAGTGGGACTTTGAGCATCAACAGGTATGTGGTTTTATCCGACTTTTTGTGGATGATAATGTTTATAATCACATTGCAAGTGAGATAGATGCCAAGATTTTGTGGGAGAAGATTGAATCCTTGTATGCCTCAAAGTGTGGGAACAACAAATTGTTTTTGTTGAATTCTATTGTGAGCTTGAAGTTCAAAGAAGGCACTTCCCTGTCAGATCACTTGAATGAGTTTCAAGGGATTATTGATCAGATGTCAGGAATGGGCATCAAGTTTGAAGATGAGATTTTGGGATTACTACTCTTGAATTCTTTACCTGAGTCTTGGGAGACTTTTAAGATCTCTATCACAAATTTAACCCCTAATGGTGTTGTCTCTTTGCAAATGGTAAAGGGTAGTGTACTTAACGAGGAGATGAGAAGGAAGGCACAAGGTTCTTCATCTCAATCCGAGGTACTTATCACTGAAAATAGGGGGAGAAGTCAGAAAAAGGAAAGAGAAAAGAGTAGAAGTAAATCCAAGTCTAGATACAAGAAGGTGGAGTGTCACTACTGTCACAAAACAGGGCATATACGAAAGCATTGTTTCCTATGGAAAAAGGAGAACAAAGGCAAAAAGGGTAAGTCAGAAGAGAAGGATGATGATGATGATGATGATCATGATCGTGTAACTATTGCTACAGGTGATGGTCTTGTCATTCTTCGAGACTTTGAATCGGTTAATCTTGTATCCGATGAGAGCATGTAGATTATTGATAGCAGTGCTACATTGCATGTTACACAAAGGAAGGAGTTCTTTACATCTTACACTACAGGTAATTTTGGAGTGTTGAAGATGGGTAATGATTGTGTGACCAAGGTGATCGGTGTTGGTGATGTTTGCCTGCAAACCAACACAGGAATGCAGTTGTGGCTTAGAGGAGTAAAACATGCTCCAAATGTTCGCTTTAACTTGATATTTGTGCATATGCTTGATGATGGTGGTTATGATAATCACTTTGGTCATGGAAAATGGAAACTCACCAAAGGTAACTTGGTTGTGGCTAGAGGGGAGAAGATTTCTAAACTGTATTGGACAAAAGCTTTGGTTGCTAAAGACAATGTGAATGTCATGGATATGGAGGCATCTTTGTGGCACCAAAGGCTTAGTCATATCAGTGAAAAAATGTTGACTTGTTTAACCAAAAAGGACATGCTTCCAGGGTTGAAGAATGCAAAGTTGGAGAAGTTTTCTCATTGCATGGCTGGTAAGCAGACTAGAGTATCCTTTAAGAAGCATCCTCCCTCAAGGAAGTCAGAGTTGCTAGAATTGGTGCATTCTGATGTTTGTGGCCCATTGAAGGTAAAGTCATTTAGTGGTGCACTTTATTTTGTTACCTTTATTGATGATTGTTCTAGGAAGCTCTGGGTTTATGTTTTGAAGACAAAGGACCAAGTGTTGGAGAAGTTCAAACAATTCCAAGCTTTGGTTGAGAGACAATCAGGCAAGAAGGTGAAATGTATTCGCTCTGACAATGGTGGTGAATACTGTGGACCATTTGATGTATATTGTAGGCAGTAGGGTATCAGATATGAAAAGACTCCTCCTAAAACTCCTCAGTTGAATGGCTTAGCAAAGAGGATGAACAGGACATTGATTGAGAGAGTTAGGTGCATGCTTTCTGAAGCAAGGTTACCTAAGCATTTCTGGGGTGAGGCACTTTACACAGCAGTGCATATAATTAATCTCAGTCCTGCAGTTGCTTTGAATACTGAGGTGCCAGACAAGATTTGGTTTGCCAAAGATGTCAAGTATGATCATTTGCGAGTCTTCGGTTGTAAGGCCTTGGGTATGGTCATGATGAGTATGGTTATAGGATGTATGATCCTGTTGAGAAGAAACTTGTCAGAAGCTGTGATGTGCAATTCATGGAAGATCAAATCATTGAAGACATTGATAAGGTAAAGAAGTCTACACCTAAGAAAGACAATAGTTTGTTTGAAATTGATCCAGTTCGGATGCTTGTACATGATCTGGATACTGTTGACAATAATGTTCAGAATGGTGAGCAACATAATTATGTTGGTGATCAGCAACTTGGATATGGCTTTGATATTCCTCTTGATGATGATGTTGAAGAGGAGCAAGAGATGTCACAAGATGAGAATCTGGGTGATGCTCCTGAATTGCCTCCAGTTCAACTCAGGAGGTCTAATAGGCAGAGACAATCATCTACAAGGTATACTTCTGATGAGTATGTGACCTTGACAGATGGAGAAGAACCTAAATGTTATCAAGAGTCCATGGAGAGTGAAGAAAGGCAAAAGGCTTGGCAATATAAATTGCAGAAGTATGTTGCTTTGTCCACTACCAAGGCAGAGGTTGATTTTGTTCAGGACGAACATTGGTTATTCTGTGATAGTCAGAGTGCTAACTTGATGACCAAGGTAGTTCCAAGAGGGAAGTTTGAAGCTTGCTATGAGATCGCCGTACTGGCAATTACCTCCACATAGTTGTGAGGGGGAGATATGTTGGGTTATTTTTGGGCTCCCAACTATGTGGACAAAAACTCAATACTCTCAAGCCCGCTAGGTCTCTCTTTATAAGAGGAGAAGGGTCAGATGCAGAGATGAGAGAGAGTAAATTTCTCAAAGAGAGAGAGTGAATTTCTCATGTAGAGAAAGAGTGAATTTTTTTCACAGAGTGGGTGAGAGAATAACTTATGTACTCTTAATTAATCATAGTGGATTAATTTCTTTGGTCTGGACGACCCGTGGTTTTTACTCCTCACCTTGAGGGAGTTTTTCCACGTTAAAAATATTGGTCTCTCTTGTGTTATTCCTCTCATTGTCACTGTCATTTGCATTTGTGGTTACTCCTTAAGGATTCTTGCAAGTTAGGAGAATTTTTATCCACTGCGCTGTGTCACCACATTGGTGGTGCCTTATTGGTGCTACCGTACCACCTTCCCATCATCAAAGTGATGGCCTTTTCCCTATCACCCCCGTATCTTAGATGTGAAAAACAGTGATGATCTAATGCAGCTCTGAGATGATCTGAACACCCTAGCTCCTCCTCCCTGCAGATCTGCGTTCTCTATCCTCTAGGTCTGGCCGTCTGGCGTGCAAAACACAAATTGGGGTAGACTGATTACCCTTTGTCTAATATTCTAACTGAATCGGGTCAACCTTGACGCGCCCGTCAACCCCCCTATTAATTCAATTAATTAAATTAATAAATAAAAATAATTCAGATTAATGCTTCATCAGTTTATAAAGCCATTAACTTCTCTATTAAAATAAAATTAAATGTAAATATTTAAGTACTAAATTAATTTTCTGTCATCAATAAGAATGATAATAATAATAACATTTCAGTTTTAAAATGTAATTATTTAATAAAATAATTTTTTGCAGTAATTAATAATTAAAATAAAATTGATAATAATAATGAAATTTATTTTTAAATAATTAAATAAATTTTAGGATGTTATAGTATTTAGCTATATTATCATCAAGATTCATATATGTTGAGTTATGCTGAAATTATACTATAAGTATATGTGTTGATATAGAGACATTTTTGCATAGAGAATTATGATATATGAACCAAGAAACGAGTTAACAAGGATGAGTGTTGACAAGTTATCTAGGCTAAAAGATGACAAAAATAGACTTGGATAGATTAAGATGGTCGTGGATGAGGTATCTAGGTCTAAGGAGGTGAAAATGATCCTCATAAACCTAATTTGTGTAAAGTGAAACAATATATAACAAGTTATACCATGCATCATTTAGTAAAGACAAGTGTGGGAGGAAGTGAATACGAACTCGAATTGGCAAGGTCACTAGACCTCCTAGAGGTTATTCAATAGTTAACCTCCAATTGTCGTATTTGATCCCATATGTCGGAGCATACATATAAGTTGAGTAGATATTAATATGCTAGCAGATAGTATCATGTTAGAGTGGAACAAGCCAATCAAAGAGTTGAGTCGTGTTACCGATGACCCACTTTCAAACGATAGATTGATATCACATGCATACTAACTAGAGACTATGTTGCATCGTTGTCATTCATCTGCATGTATAAATATCATTGTGTAATTGTTATAATTTGTTATGCTTACATTTTTATCTATTACATGGTGTTGTGCAAGTGCTACTTATGTTGTGCTTACACTACAAGCTGAATAAAATGTGTTTCTCACTTTTTTTTGTTATCTATTTCTGAAAATCAATTGTAGACAATGTTAAGTAAGAATTCAAATATTGAGTTACTTTTACCTTTATTTTTTTATTTTTTAGTAGTTTTGTATAAAAGGAATTTGCTTTGATAAATTATGACATAAAAGTTGAACATTTTTTTTATTAGAATTTTATTTTATTTTGTTTTAAATATTGAGGATATAATTTTTAGAGTGTAATTACTTTTTGATTTGATTTAATTTTCCACATTATTTAAGAATATAAACTCATTATTTTGAAATAAATAAAAACATAACTGATATTTTAATTTTTATATATTTTTTAGTAAATATAAATATTAGTGAAATAAATAATGTAATATTAAATGTTTTTTTATTTACTTTTGATACTTCTAGATATCATAACTTTTTCATTCAATCTCCCTAGATATCACCAATTTCTTATTTGACATTTCATTATCTATAGTGACATAAAAATTCAATGGAATTAAAACAATCTAGATAGGGACTATATAAAAATGAAAAGATATTTTAAAGATTAAATAATATTTTTTAAAAATAGGAAACTAAAGAAAAATCATGATATTTTAAAAGACTAAATACATATTTTAGCGAATTTTTTTAATAAAAGCATTTATTTCATAACCATATTCAGTTTTCCAAAATCTGCAGATAATTACGACGACGTCTCTGATTCACACATATTTATATATTTTATGCATCTATATATACAATTTATAAATATAAAATATAGTATGGTAACGGGTAAGTAACAATAGGTGTTGCATAAATAATATAAATAAATGTTAATATTAGTGTCAGCATTGGTTAAATAATAATATTTATTTTTAAAAAATTATTATATTAAAAAAAGTTATAAACCATTTTTGTATGAAATTAAAATTTTAAATAAAATATATAAATATTATTCGACCCGTACCCTTAAAAGAATCAGTAAAACTCAATGAGTTAACATTTAAATTATATAATATTTAGTGTTAACAAATATTTATATAATTAAGCGTATGTAAATTTGTATCCTTTAATTAAGATTTAGAATTCAATATCAGACATAAACTTAATAATAGATTCTATTTTACTTTAAAAAAAAAACCAATCAAGTAATAAAAAATTAGCTGAGTACATAGAATAAGTTCCAAAATATCTCTTAATTTTAAAAAAAATATCTATATTTTTTTATAAAAGAAAATTTAGATGAATTCAATATTAAAAATTCATTACCGTCAAGATATATTTAAGATTCAAATTTTTACACCCATAATAAAATTTTCAAAAAGAAAATTTATAATTTGATTCTTACGGATTAGATAACTTATCCATACCAATATTTGTCCATACTCCATACCCCAATATTTGTCATCGCATGTCGCAAAAATAAGTGGATCTCGCAATGCAAGTGGTATTGTTATATTTTAATACAAAATGTGTGATAGTAACAAGGAAAAGACAAATATAACAAGGTGGGAGAGATGAGGAAGCTTCACTCCCAACTTCGATGCTGTCAGAAGACAACAAAGCGAATCTTTGGAATCCAGATAAAGCAGTTTTAACACACAATAAACGATGAATCCAAGTCCAGATCATCATCTCGATAGCATGTTATGGCGAAGTGAGCTCCAAACATCTTGCGTGTAATTGTTAACTTCTTATCCACTTATCACCACATTACAAGTGGTAACAGATACTAAAGGTCAAAATCCAAACACAAATTAAGACAAAAAATACAGATACTTTTAGGAAGCTTGCGTACTGTTATGGGCTTTTCTTTTTCTTATTAGTTTAATGCAATTTGTAATATAATAATTATGAATAGGATTCTTTTGGATAGATATTTTAATCACATTTAATAGGTTAAAACAATGGGATACTTAATTAATATTATTGGACCCAGTGATTTTTTTTTTCACTATGGGCTGTGGACCCACTTATAAGGGCTATACGAAATAACATTCTGAATCTTCATAATACAATCGGATTCTGTTTTTTCTCCTTCACTTATTGTTGTCCTTTTGCTTTTGTTGTCTCTGTCAAATGTCACACCGGTTCAGGACCTAGTTGTTGGGAAGGCATGGCTTGGAAGTTGGAAAGTTTCACAATAATTTGATCAATTTGCATCTTGCATGACCATTTGCCAATTTGGATCCCTAGCTTGTTTTTAAATGGGGCACAAGATATTCTTACGAAACTCTCACTAAACATAAGGAGCAATTAAATTTTTATTCAATATAAAATACACAATTGATAAAATATTGTCTTTCACTCCTTAGTTGAAGGCACGAGTCGAGTAAAACACAGTCTAAAAAAAATTTCATTCTATTTTAAAAGTCACGTCCTTAGCTAAAATTTGTCATGATATTTCATCTGTCACATTGTGTTATTAGTAAAAGTCATTGTGGATTCTCTAGTCATGGATCTTACCTGTTGATTCCCATTAGAGCCTAACCCATGTTTACGATACCACTGACTTATGTATGTATCCATCTTGATCCTATTACTCTCGCATATTGTATTTATAAATACTAAGATCGTTGATGTTATCAAGTATGCTCTTTGATCCTTTTTATATGATTGTCACCTCAAATTTTTAGTAATATTTAGCATTAGAGTTTTTACAGATGTCACTACCTTAATTATTGGATTTCGTTGAAATCTAATAATCTTTCCACTAAAAATTACTTAGAGAATCATTTCAATAATCATCTAATAAACTAACTAATAATACACATATTTATGAACTCAATTTAATAATAAAAAAACACATCATTTTGAATTCTTAGTTATTTTTTTTATATTTTTTCATCGGTTTCTACAATATTTTCTCTCCATAAAAAAAATTGACCAATTTAAAAAAAATTGACTAATTTCATATTTGTAATTGATCAATTTTATAATTATAGTGACCAACATAAAAATTAGATCGATCATTTATTATTTATCTCGACTATTAGATGTAAAAGTATAGTTAAGATTTTGTTCTTATAAAATGAGATATACTAGAAGATTCATTTTGCTCTTTTCTTTCATAAACACAATCACAAAATATAGTAAAAGCAAACAAATTGTATAAGACTTAACTTCTTTTTATGATTTATTATTAATTCCAAAGGTGGGATTAGGAGACAGAAAGAGATGGGTGGGAATTAAACCTCACTACTCTCAATATCACAAATATTGATAAGCATAAGTAGTAGTTGCCGGTGTCCTTTAACCAAAATGTAAGGGGTTTCAAATCTTGATTTTAGGTGTGAAAAAAAGTTTAACAAAGATTAATTATTACTTTCAGCGATATAAACTTTACACATATCTCATGAATAATTCAAAAAAATTAATTCCTAGTTCTTAACTACTTGAATAATCATCATCCGTAATTTTTTTTATGATTTATTTTTAATTCCAAAGGTGGGGTTAGGAGATAGGGAGAGATGAGTGAGAATTAAACCCCATTGCTCTTAATACCACAAATATTGATTGACATAAGTAGTAGTTACTGATATCCTTTAACCAAAATGTAAGGGGTTTCAAATCTTGATTTTGGGTGTGAAAAAAGTTCAACAAAGCTTAGTCATCGTTTTTGGCGATATAAACTCACACATACCTCATGAGTACTCAAAAAAAAAAAAAAATCCACTTCTAATTCTTAACTACTTGAATAATCATCATCAATAATTTTCTTTTCTATGAATTTGATGGATGTTAAATATTACAACCAATAGATTCATGAAGAGGATGAGTCATATTCTTTATAAAGAAAATTATTGAGAGATGCCAGTTAAAATGTGTGCCTGTGTCTGTTTATGTGTCTCTGTGTCTACGTGTGTGTGTGTGATATGGGGTGTGAGTGTGTGTGTTTGATATGATGTGTGTGGTATGAAGTGTGTATGTGTTTGATATGGTGGTGTGTGTGTGCATATGTGCATTGCTTGTGTCTCTACCTATGTGGGGGTGGAGGTAAAAGTGTGAGTGTGGGTGTAGGTATAGATGATGGTCATTACGACATGAAATTATTATATGTTTGTACAAAACACAAGAAGGAATTCTATAATTATTCTAAGTATTATATATCTTTTCCTTACTACTCACCCTCCTCCTCTACCTTAACACATCAAGCAGCCTTCTAGTATCACAACTAGCCACCATCGAATGCTCCTCTCTCCCACAACATCTCACACAACCACTCTCATTTGACCATTGACACAACATAAAATTGAAGCTTGCATATTTTTATTTTTTAACAAAAAAGTGAAATCGAATGTTGTTGAGGTTCTGTTGCAATTATCTTACGAATATATTGCGATATTTTGTGTGATTGAAGTCTATAGTGCAATTGCAGTTATGAAAAATTCTGCAACTACAAATATTACAACCATAACAGAAGTTGTAGTACAGAATTTTTTGCTACATGACAACTAAGTTATTATAGGATATCTCTTATCGAATTGCATTCTTGTGAAGCTTCACAAGTGATTCATTTAGTTCATTATCTCAGGTGATCTCCAAGTTGTGGTCTCTTTTTTCCCTAAAATTTTGAAGTTTAATTGCTTGGACTTAGTTATGTAAACAATAGGGGTTGCTTGGTTACCCAAAAGTTTATTTAAGGAATTTGCTCTTTTCTTAGTTACTCTATTTCTTTGTGGATCTAATATTCCTACATATTTATTTTTAGTAATATTTATTATAAAAATATTATTAATATTTTATCAGTTACATTTTTATATTTTAATAATATTTAATAAATATAAAACATTGCTAATAATGTTTTACAGCATGATTTAAATATAATATTTATAAAATGTTACTAAAATTCATAAATAACATTTTATATTCTATAATTTTTTATATTGTCAAAAACTATATATATAGTAGTATGAGTGTTGTGTGCTTGCTTATGCAATTGTTGATTACAATGACTTACCCTCCTTCTTCATGATCTTGATTAGGTTTTCACCCATTTATTTGTACTTTTTTGCAATGGATCATAACTATAATGCTTTTCACTTGGCTGCTTATCCAGTTTTTCGTGAAAGAACAAAAACACTTTGACATTATTACTAGTTATAGTGTGAAAAAATAATATAACATAGCTAAAATTAAAGTTGAGAAAATATGAATTGACACACAATATTTCAACATGAAAAATCGTCAACTGATGAGGAAAAATTACATGCAAGACTAAGAAATATATTCACTAAGTGGAAGAATAATTACTACCTCTCTTTAAATATAATAAGAGAATAATAACACACTCACTTTTATAATAGGAGAATACACCTCTCTTTATTATAAATGGAGAAACACTTAGAGACTCTCTTAGATGATCAAACTCATGGAAGGATTTGCTATTTATAGGAGTAAAACTCCCAAGCTTTGTAACCCCTTACTTAACTAGGTGAAGAAAAAAATTCACTCTACCACAAATGCACCGAAACTTTTTGACATTCAAGTCACAAAATTAGCTTTATAGTCTACGATTTCATAATTACCACATTGTATGGGAGAAATCATATGGTGGAATGATAGATATATTCTACTATTGAGCCTAATGGATGAAATCATAATCATTATCATCTACAAATATTTATTTTTGTTTAAATTATGTGTTTTAGTATTACTTAGAAGACATATTGACAGTTAGTATTATAGCCAGACTTAGATAATGTTGAAAACAAATATCATTTTTTTTTTAAATAAAGAGGAAAACGTGAATTTAAATATAAATATGTTATGTAAGAGAATAAATATTAATATTAATAATATATATATATATATATATATATATATATATATATATTTTAAATTTAAGGTTTAATTGTACCTTTTGATTTTCCAAATGGTGGGATTTTAATCTGACAAGTTTAATTTCTTCAATTAACTAGAATTCATTCTTTTTTGACGAATTCCAGCGCGTTGAGTTTTTATGCTTTTATTTCAAAAACCAAATTAATATAATTACTACATGATGAGTCTAATCCGAAATATTAATCATAAAAATAAAATATCAATTAAATAAATAACGTATGAATTGAGTGATTTAAATATCATAATTATATAATTTTGATATATCCATTCATCTTTCATTAATGATATGATAAGGTACAATAACGAAGCCAAAAATTTAGCTCTAAGGAGCCAAGAGCAAATAAAACAATTTTAGTAAGAAAATTTTAATCTTTTTACATATATTAAATATATAAAAAGTTTAATATATTATATATATTTAATATTTTTATAAATAAAACTATTTTAATATATTGAGTATATTTGATCATTTATATAAGAAACATATAGATGCATTTTTTTTTCTAAATTATAAGAAACTCATAGAATTAGTTTTAAATATATTAATCATATATTTCTTTGTATATCCTTAATTTATTATTAAGTTATTAATGAAACATTCCCCATTTTTTTTAAGCAAATGTATGCATTCATTGACTTATTAACAATTTAAATCACACTCGTTAGTGTAAAAAATAATTTCTTCAAATCATGACTAATGTTATTGAATATAACAATTACTTAAACCATTTAATTCTATAAATAGTTATTGAATAAAATTAAATTTATGATATTGTTAATTAAATTTAACTAATTTTATTTTTATTAATATTGATAAATTAGTTATTTATATTTTATACATAGGATTAAAAATAATATATGAATAAATAAATTAGATGAATAAAATAACTTCAAGCAATTTAGGAAAACCACATCATCACTACATTTAATTAACATCTATACTTTTTTTTATTTCTTTCATTCTATTACAATATATTAACTATCATACTTTCATATCTCTTCCTCTAAATATCAACTATCATAGTAATTTTCATGTATCATTTTCTTAATAATTTTTTTTATAAATTTTAACGTGACTATAAAATTATTCTTATAGTAATTTATACACATCTACAATTTTATTTTATTTTTGAGATGGTTGGCAACCAGGACCACTACATGTCTCCCTTACCTTTCCTTACCTTTGTCCTTGATGAGAGATGAATGTTTTTTTTTTCCTCATATATTGTCAATTGTATAATTAAGTCACTCATCGTATTAGTTAGATAATACTTTGATTAAATTTATTAACTATTTAACAAAAAATAAAAAAAATAAATTACACAATTATTATACTTGACAAATTTAATTTCCACAGTTGACATCTTAAAATTGCACAAGTACATGAGATATCAAAAGTATATTCAAGTCAAAATTATTTGTTTTGTTTATGAATATGAATATGAAAATAAATTTTATAATTTCTTACCCAAACTAACGTAGTAATAATCCCTACCTCCTTGTCATTTTAGGAGCAGTTAAACGTGTTGTGGCTGGATTATGTAAAAGGGTAGAAATTAAATGATGGTGTCCAAAGATGCCTAAATTATAATATGGAGCGTCGTGTTCGAATGGGAAACCACAAAGAACCTTCGTACGCCACCATTTATGCCCATAGTCCATTTGTCCTGTTGTAATGAGATCATCAATGCAATTAACGTGCACAACTTTCTCTTCCTTGCTCACACTATTATTTTCTTTTAATAAGCTATCTTCTGAACCATAGCATACCATTTCGTAATTTTTGACAAATTTTTTTTTATCATTTAAAAATTTTAAATGTTTTGCAATTTTTGCAAATAATGTTGATTTTAGAAAATTTATAATTTAATCTTTTTTTTCAATACCTCAATTTATTTTTATTTTCATATAAAAAAAATTTATAATTTAATTTATTTGTTTGCCCAATAATTAGTTAACTCTTAACTTATTTTTTAACATTTACTATTTTATTTAATTAAAAAAAAATTTAAATGATGCAATGACATAAATTTTAATTTAATTATTTTAAAATATATTTTATAAAAAATAATAACTTAAAATAAGAAATTTATAGATAAAAGTTAGATATATAAATAATATAATAATAAATTTAGATATTATAATATTATAAAATTTTTTTTAATGCTTTTATAAATATTTAGTTAAATTTGAAATTATGCATAATATTTAATTTTAATTAATAATTAAAGATATAAAATAAGGAATAAATTATTATATATTTTTGTATATAAAAAGTAAATATAAATACTATAATAATAATATTAAAAATTAAAAAAAACTATTATGTAATACATATGTCTATTTTTCTAAAACTTAGTTACTTAAATATACATTACAACCAATAATAATTAAAAATAATAATTTTATAAATAAAACTTAAATATATAAATGCTATAATTTTAATAAAATTTATATATTTAGAAATATTTATTTATTATAATTTATATTATATAAGAAGAATGCATACAACATTTTCACTTAGACTTCCTTTTTAATATTTTTATAAAAAAAAAACTAAATTTGATGGGACTCACTCTTATTTTTATATAACTAATTTAAATTAAAAATTGGAAAACAATATTTAAAAGTAATTAAAAATGAGAATGACAAAAGAATTTTTTTTTTTGAACGAACATCACTAAAGATAATCATTATACAATCCTTTTAAGTAATAAGGTCAGGGATCTGTTATATGTAATGTCAATGAAAAATGGGGCAGACATTTTAAATGCTTTGCTGCTTAAAAAATACAGTACGCTCTAAGCACATGCGTCCCGTGAATCGCGAGGAGGCCAGATCTTTTAAAATTTTATCCATACCAATTGGTATCATTCAAGTATGTGTCTTAGTTGACCAGCAATATTCCATGTATCTTTTAAAATAATTATTTTATTTATCCTTTCACAAATCTTTTTATATACTAATTTAAGAAATTACTAAATACTTTTGATATATTAAAATATAAATTAAGTACATCTAGTATATTAAAAACATAAAAAAAAACATTTACTTTTACTTTATTTAATAATTAAAAACATACAAGAAGTAAGAAAATATAGAATTATTCTTAGTTAAAATTCATCTACAAATAATACAGTTAGTAAAATCACAATTTTGTCTCACCATCAAGTTGTTTTCGGTTATATCTTTTAATAGTTAATGAGATATTAAATGAAAGAGTAATTAATAGTTAATTCACTTTCATGATAAATATTTAAAATAATTAAAAATCAGGAGAAAATAAATGTATAATTGATAAAAAAATAATATTATCTTAAATTATGACAAAATATCACGTGGTGTTGGGCGCGTGAGACAAGTGAGCCAATTGTACGCCCATCTTGTTGATTGGGCCAGCCAATTCCCCATTCAATGGATACTCTTCTCTGTCTCCGTAACTTCTTCTCAATTTTTAATCTTCCTATAACCAAACATATTCTCCACTTTAAAATATTATATCTATATCAATATTTTTAATTTTTAATAATTACTAATTTGTCATCAATAATTTGAATTATTTTAATCTAATCCAACCCCTCGCCCTATCGGTCTTTATAAGGTCCACGTTCACTGCACCTTTTCTCTATTCTCACACCTTTCTCCTCTTCTTCCTCTTTCTCCAAACAAAATGGGTTCGACAACGACCATGGCGATCGTCTTCCTCTTGGCGGTCTTCGCGGTTTCATCGGCTCTGGACATGTCGATAATCTCGTACGACAACACCCATGCGGACAAGGCCACGTGGCGGAGCGACGAGGAGGTGATGTCGTTGTACGAACAGTGGCTGGTGAAGCATGGAAAAGCGTACAACGCTCTCGGGGAGAAGGACAAGAGGTTCGAGATCTTTAAAGACAACCTGCGCTTCATCGACGACCACAACGCCGACAACCGAACCTACAAGCTCGGTCTCAACCGCTTCGCGGATCTCACAAACGAAGAGTACAGAGCCAGGTACTTGGGAACCAGGATCGATCCGAACCGGAGGATCGTTAAGACCAAGACCCAGAGCAACCGTTACGCGCCACGTGTTGGGGACAATCTACCGGAATCCGTTGATTGGAGAAAGGAGGGTGCTGTTGTCCCAGTCAAAGATCAAGGAAGCTGTGGTAAGTATTACTATCCCTCCCACTATCTCTTAACTCTTACACTTCTACTTTACCCCTTTTTTTTTTCAATAAAAAAGAAAACAAAATTATATTCTTTACTTCCTTTTTAATTAGTCGAATTAGTAGGAATTTCTCAAGATCACGCTCAGAGTCAAAATCCCCAATTACTATTTTAGTTATATTTTTAAAATTAAAAAATAATTTCGCGTCAATCGTTGTTAGTAATTTTTGGTGGTTATATGCTATTTGTTGCTTCGCTGTTGCCTCATCATTCACATGATCTATTAATATCTAAAAATGAGAATATCTGTATGTAGCTCCGACTTTACTCCCATTTTCAATAGAAAGTAGACAAGGATAAATGCTTTACTTTTTATTTTTAATTAATCATCGTGAATCGTTTTTTAGTTTATGTTTTTAAAATTAATTTTGTCTCAATAAATGTTAGTAGCTTTTGTTGTTTATCTGTGATTTATTGCTTAGCTTATTTTTTCTTTTGCTGAAAGTCATCCATTTGATCTAATGAATATATGAAAAAAATTGTCTACATAGTTGCTCATACCTTACTACCTCTTTTTTCAAATAAAAGAAGAAAAGGTTAAATTCTCTACTTCCTTTTTAGTTGAACATCGTGGATCGATTTTTAATTTATGTTTTTAAAATTATATATTTTCGTGTCAATAATTTTTAGTAATTTGTTGAGTTTATCTGCGATTTACTGTTTCGCTGTTGCTTGACTGTCCTATTATGGCTTGAAAAAAGTGGTTGTGTTTCTTAGGTTTGAAACTTCAATGCAAGGTTTTTATTTTGAGACCCCACCCCTACCTTACCCTTTTGTCCCTATGTGCACCTTAATCAGATTCTTTAAGACCCAGGAATAGTTAACATACCAACCACTACTCTGTAATTCTTTGTCTTTGTTTACCTTACTAATTCTTTTATTTTCTTGAACAAACTTTGCTTAGTTTGAGATTTGTTGAATGTCTAATTTCGTTGAATGAAGGGAGCTGTTGGGCATTCTCAACAATTGGTGCGGTGGAAGGAATAAACAAGATAGTAACAGGCGATCTAATTTCATTATCAGAACAAGAGTTAGTGGATTGTGATACATCATATAATCAAGGATGCAATGGAGGACTCATGGACTATGCCTATGAATTCATCATCAACAATGGAGGCATTGATTCCGAGGAGGATTACCCTTACCGTGCTGTTGATGGTACTTGTGACCAATATAGGGTTAGTAACTTCGTCCTGGTTATTTGATGCCAATAAATGCTTGTAAAAGTGAGTTAGCACTCTAATTCTTATGTTCATCTTTTTTTGTTTGGTTATTTTGCCTGTGTGCAGAAAAATGCTAAAGTTGTTAGTATTGATTCCTACGAAGATGTTCCTGCCTACAATGAGCTAGCCTTGAAAAAGGCTGTTGCAAATCAGCCTGTGAGTGTAGCTATTGAAGGAGGAGGCAGGGAATTTCAATTATATGTTTCTGTAAGTTTCTAAATTAATTTTATTCATGATCTAGGACAGAAAGAAAGGTGTGCCTATTGCATAGGAGAAGTAGAAGGAGATTATTCAAAATTACCGAAGCATATATTTTATTTAACATTCCATTGTTAATATTTTATATCATGTTTGAGGGTATTGCACCCCCTAAAGTGAGTTTAGAGCACCTAAGCTCAAAATTAAATAGTGGTTGGATGCATCAACTCAAAGTCGAGATTAGTCCTACAAGCAAGTTAGAGTTGACGTGAAAACTGTACTTGTTGCATTGAGTTAAAAACCACTTCTTTCTGAACTTAATTTTAACCAAAATCAATTTTACAAAATTAAGATCATTCAAGTTCAAATTTGCAATTGTCCTCCCAAATGTTCTATTATTCTTTTCTTATTTTTTTTTTCATTTATTCTCATTGTTACCTATATACTCTTGATAGAAAACCAACATACCATATGTTTATCAAGCATTTATGTGGTAATAAGAGTGTCTTTGGTAAGACACTCTAGTAACTTATAAGCTACTTTGACTAACTTATAAACTACTTTGACACCAGTAACTTACAAGCTAATTTTTTTTAAAAAAGTTAAAAGCTATTGAAATAAATTTGTCCCAAACAAGCTTATAAGCTTATCAAAGTAGTTTATAAGGTCGTAGAGTGACTTACCAAACACACTCTAAGTGGTTTTGCTATGGCTAATTGGTCATCCCCTAAGTCGTTCTCTACGGTGTATTTACTTAATATTGATAGAATTTTCTTATCTTTTGTCAGGGTGTATTTACTGGGAGATGTGGGACAGCACTAGATCATGGTGTTGTGGCTGTTGGGTATGGTTCAGTTAAAGGTCATGATTATTGGATTGTAAGGAATTCATGGGGTGCTAGCTGGGGAGAGGAGGGCTATGTGAGATTAGAGAGAAATCTGGCTAAGAGCAGATCAGGAAAGTGTGGAATTGCAATTGAGCCATCTTACCCTATCAAGAAAGGTGCAAATCCCCCCAATCCTGGACCATCACCTCCTTCACCAGTGAAGCCACCAAATGTTTGTGACAACTACTACAGCTGCTCCAATAGTGCTACTTGTTGCTGTCTTTTCGAGTTTCAAAACTCTTGCTTCGAGTGGGGTTGCTGTCCTCTAGAGGCTGCTACTTGCTGTGATGACCACTACAGTTGCTGCCCTCATGATTATCCCATCTGCAATACTTATGCTGGAACTTGTTTAAGGGTATGACTAAGACCATATAATATTTTCTATCTGCTTGCATTTTAAACTGAATTTCGTGATGAGATATTCTTTGGTTACTACTTACTATTTAGATTTTGCCGGATGATTAGGTCCATTTGCGTAGTTGATAGGGTCTATTTGAGTAACTTTTTTATAGCGTACTTAAACATAAACATATCCTTATTCAATGATTATAGAGAAAAGTACAATTACATCTTGAGGTTTCTTAAAATTGCATAAGAGAAAAATGCTAGCAATACATTCTTTCAGTCAGTCTTTTGAACATTGTCTTTTCATAAAATTTTGTGGATCTCACTTATTATTTAATAAGTTCTATTATTTCTTGAGAAATTTTATTCAAGATTTTGTATTTCTCGAGAAATTTTAACCAATAATAAGTTAATATCGAGTGCTGTCCTTTTAAACAATCGAGGGGAATATTACTCATGATTATATAAACTGTTTTGTCTTTTACTTATCTGAATTTTCTATGCATTACAGAGCAAGAACAATCCATTTGGAGTGAAGGCATTGAGGCGTACTCCAGCTAAACCCCATTGGGCCTTTGGAGGTAAGAATAAGGTCAACAGTGCTTAAGAGGTCAAAGGGACCAGCTAAACCCCATTGGGCCTTTGGAGGTAAGAATAAGGTCAACAGTGCTTAAGAGGTCAAAGGGACCGTGTCTGAGAAAAAGGAGCCGATGATGGAATAAAGAGGAGATGAAGGACTAAAACACTAGCTGACATACTTTATGTAATCCTGTACGTAGCATGCATATCTTATAGCCAATTTATTATGATACAAACAAATTCTGTATCAAATTTCGGTCATACATTGGCTCTGTACATAGGGTTATATTATTTATGCACTGTATTTGTATATTTAAGATTTTGTTTTTATGAAATGACATTCATTTTACTCTCTTGCTTCAGAAACACAACCACAAAATATAGTAAAAACAAACAAATTACACAAGATTTAACTCTTTGTTTTATGATTTATTTTTAATTCTATAGGTGGGGATAAGAGATAGGAGGGAGCTGTAGGAAAGTAAACGACACTTTTAATACTAACACTAATACCGGTTGACAAAAATGATAACTCTCTTGATCAAGATCTAAGGGATTTAAATCTTGGTCTTATAAATATGGTAAAAAATTCAGTAGAGATTGATCATATTTTTTGGTTTTGTACCTATACCGTGAATATCCAAGAAAAGGAAAAAAATTGGATCCGAATTCTTAACTACCTGAATATTCATCAACAAATAATTTTCTTTCCAATGAATTTGAAGGACCATAACTATTACAACCAGTAGATTCATGAAGATAAGTCATATTCTTTATAAAAATTTTTATTCAGAGATGACAGTTAAAATCAGTTTTAGTGTTGTGTTTATTTTGTTATAAAAATGATTTACTTTTATTTTAAAAATATTACTATTTATTTTTTTTGTCAATGAAAATATTTTATCAAAACATTTTTTTGTTATCAAAACATTTTTTTTTAAACGAAGAGTGTAGATAATTGAAAATATATTTTAACAATAAACGTGACAATGAAAACCAAACTATAATTTTATGATATGATTGCATATAATTGTTTAAATAAATAAATTTATATTTATATATATATTATATGGGATTATTATGAAGAATTTTGTCATTTATTGATTCAAATAAGATTATCTTTATATATATATATATATAATTTTTGTGTTACAATTGTGTATATTTATTTAAATAAACTAATATAATTATATATATATATATATATATATATATATATATATATATATATATATATATATATATATATATATATATATATATGTATTAATTAGATTTTTGGATTAATTAGATAAATTAATTTTTTTTCTCTCATAATCAAGACTAATCCAAACTAAATGAGTTTTGATCCCTATTGATTCTGTTTTTAAAATTCATATTTTTTAAAACTATCAAATCAATCTCAACTAAACTTATTCCTAAATTTTATAGCCTAAATTTTATAGATAAAAAAAGTTATATATTGATAATTTAAAACAAGTTTATACATTTATCGAATTACAACATATTATATATGATAAATATGCTAACATTTATAATAAGTATTTTAAAAATTATATTAATAATATTTTGTAATTGAATGATAATATAAAATTATTTTAAATTATGGTTTTGTTTTAACGTGGAGGATGATCATGTTAGATTAATTATTTTTAATTAATTTTATGGATTCGTATTAATCATTTATTATGAATTATACTTTATTTTGAAATATATTATTTATGGTCAACAAATATTATTATGACATTAACATATTGATGAATATTATATTGGGCTTTGTTAGATTAATTGGGTCATTCATTGTGTAGTATGTTGAGGAGTCCGAACTTGATATAGAGTTATAAAATTGACATTCCATTATTCAGTTTTAATACAATGAAAAACTCTATATAAAAAAAAAAGTAGATTTGCTCTCAACATTAAAAAAATATTTTTGGGCATGCGTGAATTCCAATACACGATATTGATGTCTCTCTATCTCATATTTATGATTAATATATTTTAATTTTGTATTTATGTATGATTTGGACATCCTGAAATTCTTTAATAATTTTTCAATTGGTGTCCTGGCTATATAGATATATGTTAAAGCTATTCTATTTCATTGTTGATTTTATTAGAAATATCATCAAAACGTTGACTTTCTTTTCAAAATTCTTAAAAAGATAATTGAAATATTTTGTGCTTGAAAATTAAAATTGATAGATGACTTTTGTTTATAAGTGAATTTCAATTCATATGCCCAATTATACTTTGTGTTTGGATGAGTAGTTATGAAGATTCATATGTTCTTTTACTATTTGTTTCATTTGAATTTTCAAATATGTGATCTATTCTCAATCTATTGATGGAGATATCCTTCTTCCACGTATAATGCACCATTATCCCTTAAAAATATAGTTGAATTTGTGGGTGGTAAAATGATAAAATTAAACTTTGACACAAAGGAGATGCTTTATTTAAAATTATCATCCAATTTGCTTATATTTTTTTTTTTGTGAAAAATTGTTCATTTAGTACAATTTTTTTTTCGTGCAAATAGGTTCATTTCGTGCAAATATTGTTAATATCTTTTTATTATTTTTTTTCTTCATAAATTAAACATGAATGATTTTAATTGTCATACATTTATTATATATAAATGTTAAAGAAGTGATATATAAATCCTTAATGTGTCATATATACTATTTTAATATATGTATTAAAGTTGTGTGTCTTTTAAGAGGTTGCATAATTAAGATGATAATTTAAAATAATATAATATTGATATTAATATTATTGTATGGATATAGAATATATTTTTTTTTTTTTGAGTTTTAAACAAATTATTTGACATAATTCCATATATTTTATATACCATAATTTTATTACTTATTATTATTATTTGGATCCAAATTAAAAAAAAAAAGTTTTTTCTTGTGACAAAAAACTAGATATTATGTAAAATGATTAGTTAGTTACAAAATTACATTTGTTTGGTGTTTTTTTTATCAAATGGGTCAAAGCTTATATGTTTTAAATTAAATAAATGTATCTAATGAATTGTATTATTTTATGTCATTTGTGAATAAATCTAAAATTAACATAATTTAACATTTTAATATACATTTTTTTTCACTATTATACTCTGTAAGTCTAGACCCATGATTTATCATTCTTGATTGTGTGACAAATATATACCAAGTATTTTATCTAATGTAGCTTAATTGAACAAAATTTGGATCATAACCTTTTTTAATTAATATTTGTAGTGAATGATGCAATCATGCATTATTTTATTCATGTTATGTTAAATTAATTCAAAAGTTTGAATTAAATTTTATGTTTCCTATTTATTGTTAATATGTTCCACTTATAAAATACTATGATAATCTGGTTGAACAATCTTTAAAGAAATTGAAAATCATGTTATTGTTGTAACTTATTATTTGTATAGATTGTAGTTGTTATTATGAGCCTGATAGATTCAAGAGATTAATAGCATGCTCAAACCTCTTTGCATCAATTTCGTCCTATAAGTCTTACGTGATTTGTAAAATCATTACAAAGATTATAGTGACAAGGTTAAAAAAGTTTGTCTATGTTGGTGGGACCCAATGTGGTCATTGCTTAGAAAACTTTCCATTTCATGCATAAGAAGAAGGGAAAGAGTAGTTTTATGATTGTTAAAGTAGATCTTGCGAAGGTGTATGATGAGTTGAGATGAGACTTCTTAATTAATACTTTGAAGGAGATAGTATTTACTGATCATTTTTGCAAGTTGATTCTTTCTTGTGTTTCTTCTACTAGTATGTAAGTTCTTTTTAATGGAGTATATATTGACAAATTTTCACCTTTTAGAGAGTTATGTAAGGTGACCCAATTTCACCATACTTGTTTTTTTATTGAGGGACTTGCCCATTTGATTGAGAGGGAAGTTGCCTATAATAATTGGAAGCCATCAAAATTATGTAGAGTAGAGCCTTCTATATCTCATTTGTTTTTTTTGATGTCTTCTTATTGTTTGGAGAGGCCAATGTAGCTCATATAGATATTATTAATAATTGCATGGATGTGCTTTTCTCATCATCTAGACAAAAGTGTTGGTGGCTAAAACATGACTAATAGTTTCTAGAAATGTCCATAATTCTAGAACTATGAAATTAAGTTGCATTTCAGGTTTCCATCTCACAAGCAATCTTGGCAAATATCTTGGAGTTCTTATGTTACATGACAGGAAGAAAAATGAGACTTATGCCTATCTACTTGAGAAAACCCAACATCCTTTGAGTAATTGGAGGGCTAACTCTCTTTCCTTTGCAGGTAGATGTACTTTAGCTAAAGTAGTTGTTGCAACTCTTCCTACTTATACCATGTGTTGGAAATATTATAGATATATGATAAGATATGATAGGTAACTCATTAAGAGGTTACACCTTTCTTTGATGAAAGTTTCTCTATATGATGGTTAAACATTGGTTTAAGCTTCTGCCAAAGATGATTACACATTGATACATTTTGCTTCTTTCTTGAGTGGTTAAGTATTCTGTTTGACTTCTACTCTTGATGGTTAAGCTTTGTTGCTTATGTTTTATGGTGGTTAAGCATTTGTTCTTGGTTTACTTTTGCCTATTTTAGGTGGTTAAGCATGTTTGCTTTTGTTAAGTGGTTAAGCCTTGAGTTGTGACTTTTGCTTAATGGTTAAGTTTTTGCTCATTAACTTTGAATCTTTTATTACATATGAATCATATTAGTGATGACTTCTTTCTCACCCATGTTTATTCTGATGTAGACTTCTTTTTCATCGACATTGATTGGTGGTGATGTCTTTCCCACCAACGTTTATTTTGATGAAGACTCTTTTCTCACGTACGAGGTGTGACTTCTCTCTCATTGACGTTGGTTAGTAGTGACTTCTTTCCCATCAACGTTTATTTCGATGAAGACTCTTTTCTTACACATGAGTTATATTAGGTGTGACTTCTCTCTCATCAACGTTAATTGGTGGTGACTTTTTTGAAGCTTCGAAATGTGATTTTTTAGAAAGGTGAACTTAGCTTGATGGATATCCTAACTATTTTGGCTAAGCTATATTTTTACCAAATTTCTCTGACTTCTCCAACATGTTCTCCGACTCCTCCAACATCTCTGAGTTGCATTTCAAATTATTATTTGAAAACTCTATTTTTATCTTTATTTGTAGGGAAATAAAATTTTCTTCACGTAATAAGTTGAAAGCTTAGTAAGCCTCAACTTGAGAGAGAATGTTGGAGATATTATACATATCTGATAAGATATGATAGGTAACTCATTAAAATGTTACAAATATCTAAATATCTCATTATATTGAGAGGTTACAAATATCTAAATATCTCATTAGGAGATCGTGATCATCGTAGTTTATCTACAATGATTATCTATATTTTTCTGTTATTCATATTATCTTTAAGTAGTCTTTACCCTATTAGAAGGAGATTAGAAATTGTATTATTCAATTTAATCAATACAAAATTTCTTTTACTTTCAATACCATGCAAACTATTTTGCTCCCAAAATAGGTTTGTGATAAGTTGAAAAGTATGAATAGGAATTTTGTGTGGGGAGAGTCACATAATTATAGGTGTCACACTATTGCTTGGAATAAATTTTTCTTGTCAAAGGATGTGGGATGTATGAATTTCGTAATTTACATATGTTTAACCATGCTCTTATTATGAAGCTAGGGAAGGGACTGATTACAAACCCAAATGTTTTGTGGGTGCGTATACTTCGAAATAAGTATGAATGTATTGACTAATTTATTTCCTTAGTGCGTCGTATTGATCATGAATCTAAAGTTTGGAGAGGTATCTTATCTACATGGAAATCTTTGCTCTTAGGAGGAAGATGGGTTATTGGTGATCGTGGACCTGACCCTAAACCCTAAACCCTAAACCCTAAACCCCAAACCCCAAACCCCAAACCCCAAACCCCAAACCCCAAACCCCAAACCCCAAACATGTTGCTACTATAAATGTAATGTAACACACTACTTTTCTCCTTCATCTAGCTGAATTACTCCATATATTACTTTAGCTCCTACCTTATAAAATTCATTTCTAACCCTTAAGATCCAAAGCTAAGTGAGTTCCTAAAGGAAAAAGCTTCACGTTTCTACTCTTGGTTTTCAACTTTCTTTTGGTAAGTTTAACTTCACATTCTTCTTATCATTTTTTGAGAAGGCCAAACTTCTCCATTTTCTTATCATTTTCTTTTCTTGTTTCTTCTTCTTGGTGTTGGTTCAAAGATCTTGTTTAAAAGGTTCATGTTCCTCTATTTTCTCCTACAAGCTCTCATTTTAGCATCTTTTTGGGTAACGGAAGCTCTTGATATTTTCTACTATTTTGATAGAGTAAAAAACTTTTTTTTTGTATTGGAAAATGTATGGTATGATTTGTTTGGTTTGTTAGTGTTGTAGGTCATGAAAATGATCTACCTTTGGTATTTGTTATAAATCTTTGAATAGATTTTATGATTGTTGTTTAGTTGCTATTTGTGGTTGGATTTATTTGTTAACGTGTGGTGGATGTATTACTGAAAATATTTTCTATCTTCTGTTTTAATTTTTTTATTTTATTAAAAATATTTGTTTTAGTTGATGGAGGTAAATTGTGGAAAGATTGATGGATATGACCTATTTTGGTGGCATTTGAGTATCACAAAATTTTTGGAGATAATATACATGATTGAGAGGAGTTTGTGTCATGGAAAAATATGAGCTTGTTGCCAAAATTGATTAGAAATCAATGAGAAATTTTTTTTATGAAATATTTTTTGTTTTGGACTCTTGGTGGACTACTGGTTATAATTGAATTTCGTGGTGAACTGCACTTGAAGGAAAAAGAAGCATTCTTGAAGGTTTAAGACAAGTTAGCTACTAGAAAAATTGGAATAAATTAAATTAATGGGATAAAAATTGAAACGGTGGAAAATTAACCTTATTTTACCTTACTAGAACCTAATAAAAGTAATTTTGTAATTAAATAAAATTTTGATAAATTAAAGTGAATTTTATAAAATTAATATACAAATAGTAGGCAAAATAATGATAGTTTTAGCATAAAATTTCAAATTAATTTATTTGAAGGGTGATTTTGTAATTTCATATTTTTATAATTATTAATACACTAATTTTAATTTTATTATGAATAAAAATTAAATATTTAAAATTTATTTAGCACTTTATTAATTTTTGGCAAAGAAATAACTAATAATAGTGATTTTAATGAAAAATACTAAAAGGGGGTAAAATGGACTTTTTACTTAAATAGAAATATTTTTATAAGTTAAAAATAATATTTTCACTATAATTTCATAAAAATACGATTTTAATTAATTTTAAAAACTTTATGTTTTTAAGATTATTATAGTCATTTTAAATTAGTATAAGGGTAAATTAGTAAATTTACTTCAAATAAGCTTTAAAAATTCTAGAAATATTTATATTGTTAAAATTTAATTTCATAATATTATATTTAAATTTTTACAATTTATTAAGTTCGTTCGAATTTATCTCAACATTTTAGGGTTCAATAATTTTATAAAAATAATAATAATAAAGAAAATTTTAATAAAACTTATAGTTTACCTAACTTTTGACAAAAATTTAGTAGTTGAGAAGTAGTAATTTAAAACATATTAGTATAAATTGAAATAATTAAAATGTTCTAGTGAAATTAATGAAATTCATCACAATTCTTTATAATGTAGATTATCCGTTATTAACGGAAACATTATTAAGTAAGAGTTACTTGGTGAGACCTCTACTCGACAGAGGTTATTGTTGAGACCTTTGTCCCTTTTGTAAAAGGTATCTGATGAGACCTTTAAGTGTATTGTTGACTTGACAAAAACATATAAGTAATTAATAATAATTGTTGTTATTAATTGAATGTACATGCATTCATGGATGAGTCAGTGACTAAGGGAGATGATGATGGACCTCTTGTCATGATGTGAGCAATAACGTAAGTTAGGGTTGCTTGGTGAGATCTTTAACCTAGTGTTGGGAAGGTTAATGAAGTAGTTGTCAATGAACCTTAAGGATAGATAGATGGACAAACCCTACATTGTAGACCAATGTAACATTACCCACGTATGTATATCCTAACAAATCACCACATCATTTTTGTAGATCAGTTAGCAAAATCCCATAATGGTTTTCAGCATGTGCTACCTTTTGGATTTGCAAGGTCCATCTATCCTGTCGTACTATGATAAGAGACATGTCAGTGCTAGTTGCTCGAATATTGAAAGTCTCCATGAAGTTAAGTCTGCATGCATCCCATAACTGTATTTCATGTGTAATTCATTTGGATAAATAGCTGATGACTATTTTTTGGTTCTACTTGGGTTTATTACATGTTGATTGATTTTTAATAAATATTATTTATTTATCTATTATCTTAAAATTTGTAAGTTTACCCTTGCGCTATATCTTTTGTAAATGCGATGATCGCAATATTATCGTGGGAGCAGATGATGAGCCCGCATCAGCAACTCGAACCCTTGAACAGATGTGGTGTGCACGTGTTTATACCTATGGGTTATTACACACGTCAAGACGTATAAGTTGTTGTTCAAGGCACTTAGTTTCGTGAGAAGTCTAGTTAGGCACTATAGGAGTTTTCCTTTCTTTTTCATCTACTATTCTTTCTTGTCATCCTAGTTGGCCTTAGATATAGTGTGTAGAGATGATCAGCTAGAGAGTGCGTATGTATATCCACTTTTGTTGTATGTACTTACAAACAGGTACACATGTGCAAATACATACCTTTTTACTTTTTGAGATACTTCGACATATTATATGTATGAGTTATGGTACCATAAGACAATACTTTATTTTAGTTTTTTTTCTTCTTATCTATGCATGTTACCCAATATACTTCTATCTACCATTGAAGTTTTAAGTTGCATATAATTATGGTTAACGACTAGATTTAAGAATTAAAATGCGAAAAATTTATTTGTATTTTTATCAACAAAATAGTAAAAAGAATTTTTTGAAAATTAAATCTTTTTGTAAATCAATGTTAAGTTGTCATGTAGCGAAGAAGGTCGTTACAAATGGCATTTTGACTAATGTTTTTAGAGAAAGTTCATGTTTATGTAATAATGTACTTTGCATTATATGTTACATGGAGGACAAGATCGTCATTCACATGCTAAGGGATTGTGTGAATGCCAAATTGGTTTGGCAAAATATTTCTCCCAATTTTCCAGTGTATTTATTCTTAGGTGGGCTGATTGATTGACTGATACAGAACCTGAATGAAACACAAATTGCTCAAAATGGTATACAATGGAGGAAATTTTATACTATTGCTAATGTTTTATGGAAAACTCGAAATAAAATCTTGTTTGCATGGAAGAATTTCGGATGTTAAATCGTATGCAAGCTTATTTTGTAAAAAACATGGAAAAATCTTCAACCTTTTGTAGGTGTGATTCATCAAGTGAGGAGAGTTTCAAAGGTTCAACTTATTAAATGGGATGCTCCTCTTAGTGGTTGGACAAAGGTGAATATAGATGCATAAGTGAAAGCCAATGGTTAACATGCTTCTTGTACATGGGCGTTCTCCATTTGGTGAATAGATATTGAATTTCCTTAGAAATTTGGACACCACTAATATTCTTATGACAAAATTTTGGGGAGTTATGTTTGTCTTTCAATTAGCTTGGAATACGGATATTAAACATATATGGGTGAATATGATTCTAAAATTGCTATTAAGTTTGTTATTGAAGGTGTTAATAATTGTCATTTGTATAGATTAATGGTGGATATTATTTGTGATTGGCTAACAAAGGATTAAGAAGTCAAAATATTTCATGTATTTAGAGAGGCTAATGAAGTTGTAAATTATATTTTGTTTTGAAATATATTATTTGTAGTCAACAAGTATTATTATGACATTAACTATAGATAGATATTGTATACCGTTTTGATTTAAGAGTGATTATGTGATGGTTTTGGTCATTCACTGTATAGCATGTTGAGGGGTCCCTGTATGCTACTAGAGTTATAAATCTGACATCCCATTACTCAGTTTTAAAACAATGAAAAACACTTTCAAGAAAATAGGTAGTTTGCTCTCAATATTAAAACAAATTTTCTCTCAGTTGAAGCATCTTAGGTGTGGGTGAATTCCAATACATGTTCTTGATCTCTCTCTATCTTACATTAATAATCAATATGCTTTAATCTTGTATCTGTGTATGATTTGAACATCCTGAAATTCTTCAATAATTCATCAGATTGTTACGACTTTAATAATTCATCATGTTGCTACGAGGTGAAATTTTTATATGTTTGTACAGAACATAAAAAAATTCTATAATTATCTAAGTATTATATCTTTCCCTCTACCACTTATCCTTCCCCTCTGCCTTAACATCCAACGCAGCCTTCCAGTATCCCAACCAACCACCATCACATGCTCCTCTCCCTCTCCCCCTAGCATTCTGCACAACCACACACATTTGACCATTTATATTTAGAGTAGGAAATTGAAGATTGAATATTTTATTTTTTTGACAAAAAAAGTGAAATTAAATGTTGTTAATGTTCTAATGCAATTCTCTTGCAAATATATTGCAGCATTTTGGGTGATTGAAATTTACCCCACAATTGCAGACTATTATATGTTATGGAAAACTCCGCAACTACAAATATTACGGCCACAACAGATGTTGCAATCCGCAATTTTTTGCTATAGGACAACTAAGTTAATACATGATATCTCTTACTGTACATTCTTATGAAGCTTTACAAGTGTTTCATTTAGTTCATTATCTTAAGCGGTCTCCAAGTCGTTGCCTCTTCTTTCCCTAAAATTTTGAAGTTTAATTGCTTGGGCTTACTTATGTAAACAATTGGGGTTGCTTCAATACCCAAAAGTTTTAAGGAATTTGCTCTTTTCTTGGTTACTTTCTCTATATTTTTGTCGAGTTGACACTCCTATATATTTCACTCAATCATTTGTGCATTATTACAATAAATCATAACTATAACGTTTTTCACATGGTTATTTATTCAACTTTTTGTAAAAGAACAAAAACACTTTGACATTATTACTAGTATCAGAGTGACAAAATAATATAACATAACTAAAAATAATGTTGAGAAAGTAGAAATTGACACATAATATTTCAGCATAAAAAACCTTCAATTGATAGGGAAAAAACTATGGGCAAGACTAAGAAATATTTTCACTAAGTGGAAGAAGAACTACAACCTCTCTCTAAATACAAGGAGAAAACAATTACAAACTCATTATTATAATAGGAGAATATACGTCTTTCTATTTTAATAGGAGAAGCATTTAAAGACTTTCTTGAATGATCAAACTCATGGAAGGAGTTACTATTTATAAGAATAGAACTCCCAAGCTTTGTAACCCCTACCTAACTAGGTGAATAAAAAATTCACTCTACTAAAAATGCATCGAAACATTTTGATATTCAAACCACAAATCTAGCTTTATAATCTATGATTTCAGAATTACCACGTTGTACGTAAGAAATCAAAATTTGGAATGATAAACATGTTCCACCCTTAAGTCTAGTAGATAAAAGTGAAATCATTCTCATATACAAATATTTATTTTTGTCTAAATTATGTTTCTAATTTGAATTAGAAGGTAAACTAACTGTCAATATTATGGCCAGACTTAGATAATGTTCCAAATAAATATTTTTTTTTGCTTAAATAAATATGAAAACATAAGATAAATATAAATATTTTATGTATGAGAATGAATATTAAAATTAGTATTATGTATATATAAGGTTTAATTGTACTTTTTGATTTTTTTAGGAATTATCATGGTGGGATTTTAATCACATATGTTTCGTATGTATGAATTGAGTCATTTAGATATCATGATTATGTGATTTTGGTCTATCGATCTTTAATTAAATATTTAATAATTTGTTATAACATATAAGTAGGTAATGATATGATGAGGTGCAGGGACGAAGTCAAAAATTTAGCTCTACGGGCCAAGAGCAAAAAATAATAATTTTGTAATAAAATTTTTAATTTTTTAAATACATTAAATATGTAAAATAAAGTTCAATATATATTATATATTTAATATTTTTATAAATAAAAATATATTAATATATTGAGTAAAAAAAAATACTTCTTTGATAATTTATATAAGAAATAAATAGATACATTTTTTTTCTAATTATAAGAAACATATACTCATCTTCAAATATATTGATTATGTATTTCTTTGTATATGATCAATGAAACATTTCTCATTTTTTAGGCAACTGTATACATTCATTAACTTATTAATAATTTAAATAACACTCTTGGTGAAAAAAATTATTTATTCAATTATGAATAATGTTATTGAATAGAACTGTTACTTAAACGTAACATTTAATTTTATTGACATGATTAATTAAATAAACTAACTTTTTTTTTTTGGTATTAATAAATTAGTTGTTTGTTTTTTATATAATATAAAAAATAATATATAATAAAAGAAATAAATTAGATAGATAAAATTACGTTCAATAATTATACATAAAAAATCTCAACATCACACACATTTAATTAATATTTATAATTTCTCTTTATCTCTTTCATTCTATTACAACACATTACGTACCATACTGATATTTCTCTCTCTTTCTCTAGCTATCAATTAATATAGTACTTTATCATTTTTACAATATTTTTTGATAAATTTTAAGGTAGACATAAAATTATTTTTATTGTAATTTATACCCATCTACAAATTTGTTTTAGGGGAGGTGTGGGACCAAGACCCTTAGAGGCCTTACAGGTTCCTCACGTATGGTCAGAGTAAATGACTAAAAAAGTCATTTAGAATATTATTTTCTTTTAATAGATTATTTTTTGAACCATAGGATACAATTTGGTAATTTTTGACAAAAATTTTAAATGTTTTACAAATTTTACAATGTTGATTTTATATAAAATTATTTCTTGTGCAAAATATATTAAATTTTATAAAACTTATAAAAATGTTTTTAATTACGAGGTGCACTTTCGTATTTATATATTAGTTTTTAAAATAAAACTGTTTTAATTAACTGAATAGTGAAATTAAGTTTCTAATTATTATTTTCATACTCATCTAGAATATAATTAATAAGTATAATAATTTTAGTTATAAAAGTCATGAAACTTGTAGTGCGTGCGAGCTCTTTCGTTTTTTGGCAATAGAAATGCGTTAAATTTAACAGGAAAAACGTAGTGTATGATTTGATGGGTGGTTGTAAACTTCATTTTAAATAATATTAATTTTTCAAATTGATTCGTATTAAAATTTAAATTTAAATCTAGTGTATTAATTATGTTTGAAGAATTATATTTTAATTTTTAGCTTTGAATAATTTTTTGGTTTAGTTTTGTTAATTTAATTTTAATTCTTAATTGTTGATTATTTCTATACTTTTTTTGGTCATTTTAGTTTTGTTAATGTTTTAGTTTATAAAATTATAATTTTTTATGAAAATTTCTTTTACATTTTTATTTTACTTCTTATTATTTAAAAAATAAAAAAAGGTTTTTAATTTCTATTAATCACATCAATAGTGTAACACCCCTAAAATGTCCGGGCCAGAATGACGTCCCAGCCCTCCTCCCGGCAATTCCGTTCCCTGCCGAGTCCATCCGCCGCCGGTTTTCCCCATCCCCAGCATTTAGGCCATCTCGGCCTGATCCAAAGGCCGAGGCGTACAAGAGTCCACGCTTGACCCAAAGTCTTGGTTTGACCTCGATCTCCCCCTATGGTGAGTCTCACTTTATCCCAAAGGCCCCAGCGTCATGGGAGAAACCGAAAGAGAGAGAATAATATCTGAGAAAATCTTGGGATTCTTGTTATGCAGCCTCCCCGACCCCCTATATAAAGCCAGACGGAGAAGAAAAGGACATCAAACAGAGAGAGAAAAAAAAGAGAGGACTAGCGAGACCAAAGAGGAAGAGCAACCGAGACAAGCCGGAGAGTTTACGACGACGACGCCTTGTAGAGACGGAAGGAGGACCCCAAGGGGCCGCAGAGAAGAAAAATCAAGCATTGGGCAAAAGAGGGAAGACACGTCCGCCATCTCCGAGCACCGTGTTAGTATTCCAATCCCCTCTTACATCGCCCAAGTCGGGTTCCCTACCACCCCTCTCAAACCCGAGTCCTCACCTACTGGCCGAGTCCATCTCGTCGCATGGAGCGCGGACCGACGTGGCTTTAAGCGACCTTGACCCAGTCTTTCCCAAGTTTATTTCGGTCTCGGCCATACCCGATGGCCGAGATGGCGGGCCGAGCCGACATGGCGGGCCGAACCGACCGAGTCGGCCCGATCCCCCACTACAAGCCGTCGTGCCTAATCCGACTTGGTTCCCAAAAAACCGAGACGGAACAAAGTTATCCCTTATCCCCTTAGACTCACCTCCCACTAAAAGGAGAAACCACCACCTCCCCCCCCCCAACTACGTGGACTTTGAATCCTCTGTAGCCGAGGTATTAGGCCGAGGGATACACACCCTATCAAGTCAAACCTTAAAAAACCCAAAAAAAAAACCGAAATGCCAAACACTGTCCCTCCTCCCATATAGCTAACCTGAGGAAATGCCAAACACTGTCCCTCCTCCCATATAGCTAACCTGAGGTAACTATCAAGTGATAGGCATGTTGGGGGCCCCTACGCCTCCAACGTGTAACCAACTCCCGAGCCCACATCTCTGATATAAGACCAGCCTCACCAAAAGGTTTCTGGCGTTCCTTGGAAAACAAAACGCCGGTGGCGATTCCTATCCTACGGCCGGCTCGGTTTGGGCCTCAACGTCACAATTTAGGTTGTGACGGATGGCGACTCAATCGGGGACACTAAGTCGAGAGTTGAGCCTTGATAGGTTAGCGAGGGAGAGACCAGATAAGTCCAAAGACGGTTGCCTTTTTTGTTTTATTTCATGCATGTTTATTTTATTCTTTTACTATCGTCACAATAATTGTGGGGTTCACTGGGGCAGAAACATTGAGGTGTGAATGTGAGGGGCCTTATTCCCGTGCCCGTGAGTTAAGGAGAGAGGAATGTGTAGTGGTCTCCATACTAGAGGCGTCCTCAAGATCGGGGATCACGATAGTTCCACTTGGGGTCGACCAGCCCTAGGGGGTAATCATGTTCGGGATATCTATCCCGTCCCATGGTACCGCCCCAGGGAAGGTCTATAGACCCAAGAGCCCGTTGGTGAGAATGATTAGAAAAGCCCCCAGAGAGAGGGAGGGGAACATAGCCTATCCAACCATACGCCTGATTAAGGGACATCCCAAAGAAGACCGAATTGGAATCGGCTAGTGCAAACCGAGATGGAATCGGCCAAAAAAACCCTTATACTAACCCAAAGATGCATACATGCATCTCATACACCACATAAAAAGAAAAGAGAAAAAAAATAATCATGCATCATGATACATTGATCACGGAAATTTCAGATAATGGAAGTAGGTCACAATATTGGGCTAGATCACCTCAACCCGTCCCAGGCTAAGCGCCGAATGTCCGCACCTTTCGCCCATCAAATGCCTGAGAGGCCCATGGCGAAGACGCCGAGAAGCTTCATGGCAATCTTCCGAGCCTACTAGAGGTCGAAACTCAGCCAACCGCATTGAAGCCTCGTCCAAGATTACGACTCACCAATACGGTGCTTCACTTTCAAGACTTCCAAATGGCGCCAACCTTGGAGGAGTATGAGCGATTGATGGGATTACCCTCGTCGAATCCCCACTCTACTTCCATCAAGGCCAACGCCCTTCTTGGACCACTATCGCCAAACTATTAAGAGTACCGGACACGGAAGTTGCTAAGTGGAAAAGGAACCGCAACGGTATGGAAGGAATACCCAGGGTGTACGTAGAGGAAAGACTGCTCCAGTTTCAGGAAGAACAAGATTGGGACGCCATGATAGACGTGCTGGGCTTACTCCTCTACGGGGTGGTGCTATTTCCCTACATCGAAGATTACGTCGACCTCGCAGCCATAGAGGCATTCTTGGCTAAGAAAGACAGAGGGGAAAACCCCACCATGGCCCTCCTAGCCAACACCTACTGCACACTTAGCCATTGCAGTGGGCGGAAAACGGCAAACCTTAGATGCTGCACCCCCCTGCTGTACCTCTGGCTGACTGCCCATCTCTTCCAATGTAAGACCAAGACTGTTTGCCCAGTAGAAGACTTCAAATGGAGCTGCATAAAGAAAATGACCAAAGAGCAGTGGGTAAGGCAACTGGGAGAGGCCACCGAAAGAACAATTCGCTGGTACCCCGCCTGGAACGAAAGGCAGGAAATGATCACTAGCTGTGGGGATTATCCCAATGTTCCCCCTGACCCCGGGAGCTATCAATTATAACCCCGGGCTGACCGCCCGACAAAGCCGGGTTCCCCATAGTCTCGACCCCGCCCAGAAGTTCTCACTCCCTTCGGATAGAAGGCACACAGCCCCATAGGGCGAACACCACGTAAAAATCCGACGGGCTTGGGCTAGTGTCACAGGACAAGGAGCAACGTGGCGAACTAGAAGTTGTGGAACCTCACCCGAGTACAGAGCCTGGCTCGAGCAGCGTGTCCACCTCGTGGGACTGCCATGGGGAAGTATCCTACGCCAGGACCAAGCAACTCAGGCCTACGAGATACAAGAGACACTCCGAGTCGAGGCACTCCAAGGCACCCTAGAGCAAATGAAGACAGAACAGGGAACGCTAAAAAGAAAATTGGAAACAGCTCTAGAAGAGGCCCGACAGGAACGACGCCTGAGCGATGAATTTAACAGGAAAGCTCGGGCAGAAAAGGAAGGCCGCCTAAAAATGGGCCAGTGTCTAAAAGCTGTTGATCAGAAAGCATATTCAAGTAAAGCGGAACGCGATCAACTAGTAGCCGAAAAAGAACGACTGGAGAAAGCCGTAGCCATCCTCGAGGCTAGGAAGCCAAGAGAGAAGAAGAAACACAGCCCTCCGGAAAGGACACACTCACTGAGGAAGAACTTAAAAGCAGCCCAACTATCAAAGGAACATCTACAAAACCAAAGGCGATCCGGGTTGCTAGCCTTGGTCGAGGCCCGAGGAAAGATCGACGGCCAAAGGTCCCAGCTCGAGGAAGTAAAAAAGACCCTAGAAAGTTGGAAGCGGAGGTGCAAGACGTCATGACGGTTGAAATACAAGTGCGAGCCGCTACTAGACGCCAAGAAGGTTGGAAGGATAGATATGTCAAACTAGCATGGCTTGCCAACCAGGCAATGATGAGCATTCCCCAAAGGCTTCGATGCGCGAAGGTATGATGGATCCCACCAAGACGCCAAGAGAGGTCAAAGAGTTCTTAGAACACCGTGGCAATGTATGATATGGTGAAGGAGCTATCCGCCCCACCATAGGAAAACGCTTGTTGTATTCCCTTCCAATAAATAGTATTTTGAATTTCCGTGACTCAATGTTATCATCGCATTTGCATCATTCATCATTCATATAGTATAGCTAAATACATATTCCCAAGCATGAAAGCAAAAAAAAAAAAAAAATAAAAAAAAAACGAAAGGCATAAACTAATAAAAAAAATATACCAGAAAAAGAGATTGATCATGCGCCCCACCGATACCACACGCGATCCAAGACTAAAAAACATGGAACAAGCAATGGAGGAATTGGAGCAACTGAACGCCGAGATAAGTGGCAGAAATGAGAATGGAAATGGGGCGAATGAAGGAACAGATCAATAAAATGTTCGAGATCATCACCCGAAATGCAGCCTCAACCCCCACCTTTATCCACTCCCCAGAGCCGGCTCCTAGCACCGCCACATCGGGACACCTACGCACTTCCCCGATTCACACCCCCCGGCATGGAATGCCACTACCGAAAAACCCACCAGCCTCCCCAAGAGCAACCAAATAGGAACACCTCGACTAGGCCGGGGCAAGGATCGTGATCCGAGCCTTTCCCAGCCCCAGAGCCACCGTCTACTATCACCCCTTTCGAATGCTCTGGTCGCACACCCTGATCGCCCGAACCAACCATCCTGTGCAAATGACAAGATCAACGCACTCGAAGAGCGCATGCGAGCCATTGAAGGAACCAAGAGCCATGGCATTGACGCGCCAACCTATGTTTGGTTCCCCGACATCGCTTACTCCGCCGATTTCAAGGTTCCCAAGTTTGAAAAATACAAGGGAAGTTCTCGCCCACGCCGTATATCTAGCCATGTATCGTCGAAAGATGGCCCCTACACCCAACAAGACAAGATCCTCGATGCACTTTGCTTTCAGGACAGTCTTTCTGGGGCAGCATTGCGATGGTATGTTGGTCTAGACAATGGGCACATAAAGACTTGGAGAGACCTCGCGACGCCTTTCCTCCCAATAATACAAGTACAACGAAGATATGGCCCCTGCATCGCTTCTCGCCTACAAAACTTGTCCAAGGCCGATGCGGAGGGTTTCAAAGATTACGCTACAGAGATGGCGGAGTTAGCTGCCTGTGTCCAGCCACCCCTCTCCTAAAGGGAAATGGCTTCATGTTCATCGACACCCTCCCTCGCCCTTCTACTTATTAAGGTCGTAGGGAAGCGTAGCTTCCAACTTCGCCCGACCTAGTCATCATAGGAGAAAGGATAGAAGCCGCATCAAGCGGGGAAGATTCACGCAAGACCAGGGAAAGCAAGCTTCGTCCAAGAAAGTAGAAAAGGAGGGAGATACGAATGTAACAACGGATCCCCACACAAGGCCGAGTAAGCTCATCCCCGAACAAAGACGGGATAGTCTCTTTACCCACCTGGCCACCCCAAGCCGGGCAGCATCTACACAGAGGCCCAAACCCCGTGGTGGGTCCGACAAAGAAGAGTCTTCACTCCCATCCCGATGCCTTACACTACCCTCTTCCCTCTCCTACTCCGCAAAGGCATGATAGCGATTATGCCATTCAAACCACTAGAGCCTCCCTACCCCTGGCCTTACATCCCAAAGCAAAGTCGATTATCACTTAAGAGCCGCATTCCACCTGAAAGGTGCCGGAGTTTCAAGCATAAAGTCCAGGGACCGATAGAGGGGTGGTGGCTTGGGTTTGAAGGAACAAGCCCAACATTAGTACCAACCCTCTCCCCGCCCACGGCGAGGACAAAAACTATTAATGCGCTAAGTCACAACACCGACACTTCAAGCGGCGTAAGAGGAAGTAATCGCCGTCATAGGTAGGCAAAAGACCGCCTTTTCCAACCACTAATCATCCAACGCGACCCGATCCGTCCACACCCTGATCATCACGCCCCACCTAGACCCGCCTACAAGGATAATCACGCTGTCCCATGGCATTACGACCCTAAGTGCCCGAGGAACCCGCTAGAGAGCAAAACCTGTGACCTCCCAACCGAGGAGGTCACTAATATCGCTGAACCCGGGAATGACACTTAGCGGAAGAATCTACACCCGCCCAACCTCTGAGGAAAAGATCCTAAGGGAAGTCCGAAAGGGGCACCCAAAGAAAAGGAGGCCAAGAATTCCTCAAACTCATCCGCTATAAATAGTACGAATTGTTGGACCATCCAACAAGACCCCGGCACGCATCTCGCTTCACATCTGGCTGAATTCGGAAACCCACCGCAACCTCCCCGTTGAAAATCTTAAAAGAAGCCCATGTAGCCCCTACATCACCGCGGAAAGATTTGGGGGCATTATTGGCGGTCTCACTAGCTCGGGACGACCGACCTTCTCCGACGAGGAGATCCCTACCGAAGGAGACAAAGATAACCAGCCCTTCATATTGCTGTCAAATGTGGGACCTACATGATTACCAAAGTACTAATCGACAATGGCTCTTCCCTCAACGTCCCGCCAAAGGCCACCCCGACAAGCTAGGGTTCCATCCATATGCAACCGAACGCGAGTCCAGAATAGTGAGGGCATTCGACCTGCTTCAAGAAGGGACGCCATGGGGAAATCACTCTCCCATCTACATGGCCCTACCCCTGCTCCACATCCTCTTCCAAGTCATGGATATTCGCCCAGCGCATACCTGCCTTTTGGGAGGGCTTGGATCCACGGTGGAGCTCAGCCTTCCTCCCTTCACCGGTTAAAATTTATTGCCGACCAACAGTTGGTCAGCGAATGGGGAACAAGAATTAATGATTAGCACCCCCACACCCGATGGATACCTCGAGGAGAGGAGGAAGCCCCGAAACCTCCTTCCAAGCACTTGAAATCGCAGCCGCAAGCCCTAAGGAGCCCCCGTCTGCGGCAAAAACATGGCATTTCGCGTCATGATCAAAGAGGGTACCAACCCTTGGCAAAGGGCTCGGTCCTCTTCTGAGGAATCCCCGCCCAATTGAAATCCAGAAAATAAGGGGAGAGTCGGACTCGGGTACCAAGCCAGCGACTGAGCAAGAGCACATCCAACCCGCATAAAGCATGGGGCCAACATTTTGTTTGTGAAAATGTGGCAATGATAGGTAGTCGGCCTAGAGATCAGCCCGGGAGTCCGCATTTTCGAGGACACTTTAGCTAATTGGACAACTGAGCCACGGATGACGAATTTCTCTTTGCAATGTAATTCCTTTTTGTAACTCGCCTTTCGGGCGACTTTGAATTAATAAAACTTAGCATGCATTTTCATTCATTTCCAGTCATTCTCTTTGTCTTTTTTCTTTCTTTTTCTTTTCCGTTTGCTTAAATTTCGCTAAAAAAAACGGAGGAAACTCCCTTTAAAAAACACCACCAATAACGAACCTGTCCCTCAAACAATGATACAGCTGCGACGCGAGGACCCTAGTCCTATTGAGGAACCTAGGGAGAGGAAGACGCAGAAACCGAGGCTTTGGCCGAGGTAGAAAGGCAGATAGAACAAGAAAGACCAAAGTTCCAACCCTTGGCCGGGGAGTTAGAAAGCGTGAACCTGTGGGACGAGGAATAAGAAAGAAGTGCGAATAGGAAATCGATGTCACAAGAATCGAGAAAGGCCCTCATAGAACTCTTACAAGAGTTCTCGTACATATTTGCGTGGTCATACCGAGACATGCCAGGCCTCGACCGCAAAGATAGTGGAACATAGACTCCCCATGCTCCCAAAAGCAACCCCCGCTCGCCAACAATTAGCCATGAAGAATGAAACCCGACGTGGCCTTAAAAATCAAGGAAGAAGTAGAAAAGCAAAGCTGGACGCCGGGTTCCCCGGCAGATCTAACTATCCCCAATGGGTGGCAACATCGCACTGCATCTCCAAAAAGGACTAAAAAGTACGCATGTGTGTCGACTATGGGATCTAAACCGGCCAGCCCCCCAAGGATAATTTTCCTTACCCCACATCGACATGCTCAGAGACAATACGGCATGTCACGCCTTCTTCTCCTTCATGGATGGTTTCTGTGGGTATAATCAAATTCTAATGGCGAAGGAAGATCGTGAGAAGACGACTTTCGCCACCTTACGGGGAACGCTTTTGCTACAAGGTAATGCCATTTGGCCTCAAAATGCCGGGGCAACCTACCAAAGAGCAATGGTAACCCTGTTCCACGATATGATGCATAGGAAATCGAGGTATATGTCGACCATGATTGCAAAATCAAAAACTCCGAACAACACATCGAAGACCCACGGAAAATTATTCTAGACTTCGCAAGTACAAGCTAAGACTTAACCCGCCAAATGCACCTTCTGAGTAACATCGGAAAATTGTTGGGCTTTGTGGTGTTTAAAGGGGTATTGAAATGGACCCAGATAAGGCAAAAGTCGTCAGGGAAATGCCCCTCCCACAACAGACTCGAAGTCCTGGGCTTCCTAGGGCTAATAAATTTCATAGCCAGATTTATTTCCCAATTAATCGGAACATGCAACCCCATATTCAAACTCCTTCTGAAACGACATAAGTTCGAATGGGATGCAGAATGTCAAGAAGCCTTTGAGAAGATCAAGCAAGACTGAATGTCCTCCAGGTCCTCATCCCCCGCCCCCCGAAAACCTCTCGATCCTATACCTCACTTGCCTCGACGAGTCCATGGGTTGCATGCTAGGACAAAGAAGATGAGGCCGGGAAAGAACGAGCAGCCTACTACCTCAAAGAAAAGGTTCACAGATCAGAGAAGATACTCTGCCTGAACGAACCTGTTGCGCTTTGGTCCTGGGCCGCCAAGAGGCTTCGACCATACATGTTGTCCCACTCATGGAAGCTTAGTAGCCAAGACCGACCCCATCAAATATATCCTAGAAAAAGCCTGCACTTACCAGGACGATAAAGACGCTGGCAAATGGCTCTATCCGAGTTTGACATCACTTATGTGAGCCGGGCACGCCACAAAGGAGCCCCTGGGCAGATCACCCGCCTATCACCCACCGGGCGGATCCACAACCCCCGGCTCACGAATTCCCCGCATCTAACACATCATGGCAACAGAGACGAGCCCCTAATCGAAGAACGAATGGACGATGTGGTTCGACTCCGGCGTCTAACGTATTGGGAAATGGGATTGGCGTGGTCTTGGCCTCCAACCGACCACTTCCCTTTCGCCGCCAACCCGGGGTTCGATTGTACAAACAACATGGCAGAGTACGAGCCTCACACTACGGGACTCGCCATGGCCTTGAACACCAGTCAAGAGACTCCTGCCTACGAGACTCCTACCTTGGTGATCTATCAGTCGTGGAGAATGGGAAACACGGACAAAGAAACTTATCCCGATACCACGACTACGCGAGGGAAATGACAGAAAGCCTTCGACATCGCCACATTCCACCACGTGCCACGCCAAGAAAATCAAATGGTAGACGCCTTGCAACCCCGTCACCATGGTAATAAATAAATGATCGGGAGATGACCATACATGTCCCACAACTCCCCAGACACAGCCTATTGCCACCACCTGGTCTCTGAGGACCCAAAACTACCCGAACCCCGGTACCTCGACATAAAAAGGTACTTGGAAAAGGGGAATACCCTGGGGCATCGGAAAATAGCAAAAGGACGTTGGTAAGGTCGGCAGCCAGCTACCTCTTGAAATGCGGAAACGTGCTATACAAAAGGAACGCAGACATGACACTTCGATACGTGATCGCCTCGAGGCCGAACGGATAATAGAAGAGGTCCACGGGACCTTCGGCACCCATGCAAGCGGCCATACTGCCTCGCAAGATACTCCGCGCAGGTATTACATCGACTAAGTTGGAATCGACTGTCACCAACATGTCCAAAGGTGTTTGAAATGCCAGTCCACGCCGACCGTATCAATGTCGCCCTTCCTCCACGCCTTAGTCGGCCGCACCATGGTCGCTTTTCTATGCGGGGCATAGACGTGATCGGGCCCATCGAGCCCAAGGCTTCTAACTGGCATAGGTTCATATTAGTGGCCATTGACTACTTCACCAAATGGGTAGAGGCAGTCGTCTTTCGGCCGTAACACGTAGCGTAGTGGTAAAATTCCTCAAAAGGACATCATCTGCCGCCATTGGTATCCCATCCCACGCCATTACGTATAACGGCACCAATCTCAACAACAAGATGATGACGGAATCAAGCGTGAACAATTCCAGATTCGTCATCACAATTCTACTCCCTACCGTCCCCAGATGAACGGCGGTAGAGGCCGCCAACAAAAATATCAAGAAAATAATACGAAAAATGGCGGTAACCTATAAAGATTGGCATGAAATGTTACCCTACGCACTACACCTGGATATAGGACTTCTATGCGAACCTCCACCGAGCAACACCTTATTCCTTGGTCTATGGTACCGCAACCCTCCCAATAGAGATTGAAATACCTCTTTAAGGGTCCCGCCGAAGCAGAATTAGAAGACGCTGAATGGATCCAAAGGCGCCACGATCACCTAAACTTGATCGAGGAAAAACGCCTCACGGCCCCATGCCATGGTCACTCATCGAGCAGGGTTAAAAGTGCCTTTGACAAAAAGTGAAACCTTGATGTTCCGCATAGGGGACATGGTCCTTAAAAAGGTACTACCAAACGCCCACAACCCTGGAGGAAAGCTGGGCACCCAACTACGAAGGGCCATATGTGGTAAAGCACGCTTTCTCAGGTGGGGCGCTACTCCTAACTGACGCTGAAGGACGCGACCTCAAACACCCCGTCAACTCGGACTCAGTCAAGAAGTTTTTCCCTTGAAATCTCGCCTAAGCAACAGTGGAAAGTCATCCGCATTCAACTGGAACCAAAATAGGATTGGGGAAACCAAGTACGGGGCTACCTCGTGGGTCCCATCAAACAACCCATCCTGCGCAAGAATGCGCAAAACCATGTTTTCATTTTGTAAACCATACACTGTCAATAAAGCCTCATTTCGTTTTTATCTCCTTTCTTTTTGCATACTAAGCTTTATTAATTCAACAAACGAATTCGCATTGCCAAGAATAGTTTGCGATCAAAGGTACTGTCCTCGTCATAAGCCCTCGTGGCTCCCGATACCGCAAAAACGCGGCAATCAAGCGCAGTCAAAAAAAAAAAAGAGGAAAATAGAAGATAATAGTAATAACAAACGCGCATTCCCAAAAAAATAAAAGAAAAAAGAAGAAAAAAGAAGGGGGGGACTCTGCATTCTAAGTTTGCCCTAAGGTTGATTTCATCTCGGTTTGGTTACCCTCATTCCCATACACAACCCTCACGTTGCGGCACCCAAAATACAAAAAGGGGAGAGAAAACAAAAACAATATAAATAAATAGACAGCCATTAGAAGAAATAATTTTTCATTTCATAATATTAAGTTCGTGTACATAATCACTTGGGAGGGGAGTCAAGGAGGGAAACAAGCTTCCCATCCTTGATTTCTAAGGTGATAGAATATGGGCTCAAATCGAAGTCCGGGGCCAAAAGGGCTATCTGTTGAAGGGCTTTCTCGAAGCCCGCCTCGTGTTGGGCCACGATAGCACCTTCCAAGCACTCCACTCTGTTAGCAAGGCGCTGTCTTTCCTTTGCTGAAGCAGCAACCTCAGCCTCTAGAGCAGTAGCCTTGGCCCCCGCAGCCTTCAGCGCAGTCCCCAGCTTGGCCTTGGTCTCCTTGTCAGCCGCCACGACCGCCTCCACCGAAGTCGCTCGGGAGCGGGCTGCGTCCAAATCCTTAGACAAGGTCTCGGTGGACTGTTGTGCAAGCACCAACGCCGCCTTCAGCCTCGCCGCTTCAATCTTCCAGCTTGCGGCTTCGGCCTCCGCCTCCGTCATCTTCTGGGTCAGCTGGGCAACTTCGGCTTCAGCTGCGGCCGCCTTGCCCCCCATGGATGCCGCCTCTGACTTAGACTTCGCCAAATCAGCCCATAAACCTTCTCGGTCAGTCCTCAACTTGGCTGCTTCAGCTCTTGACCTCTCAACCTCAGCCCTCAGATCATGGTTGGCCTTGGCTATCTTCTCGAACTCCTTTTTATTTAAGGCCTCCTTCAGCACAATCTGCTCAGCCTTCTTCACCAAGCCCTTGGACACCGCCAGAGAAGCCAGCGATCTGAGATGATAGGCTTCCAACATCTCAAACGATCCCTCTACTCCAGCTGCAACCAAAAGCCTACGGTTATACTGCGGGATCGAGCTTGAGGGGAACCAGCTCTGGAGATCTATGTTGGGCCCCCACAGAGATTTCACATTAGCGGGGGCCTTGAAACAGGGTAGCCCCCCCGAAGGCAGCTCAGGGCCAGCAGTTATCGTCACCCTACTCTGCTCAGTTAGGTTGATCGGAGACAGGCCAGGGGACACTGCACCCTTGCCCTTCTTCCTGGCAGCTTCTTCAGCAGCAAGGGCCTCAGCTTTCCTCTTGGCACCTCGTGTCAGTACATCTGAGGCGAGGGGCCTTGCGTCAGTCTGAGCAGGCATGCCCTCGGCTTGCACTGAAGTGGTCGGCGTGGCAACAACAGTAGGAGTCCTCGCCGTCTCGGCCACACGCGCCGACTCTGTCTCGGCAGGCGCTGACGCCTCGGCAATGGGAGCCGACTCGCTGGCTAGTGCCGCCTGCGTTTCGGCCGTGGGTGCCGACTCCGTTCCGGCTGGCCGCACTGTCGATTTCATTGTGGACTCGGCCCGTTGGGCCAATTTCACCTTCTTAATTAGGGCGGCCATGTCGATCTCCTCATCTTCAATCATCCCTGTCAACATAAAAACGAAATAATAAAGATATCAGATACTCTTACTATGCCTAAACAAGAGAAACATGACTTACTCTTTATGTGGGAAACAGGCTTTTTCCCAAGGGCCAAGGCTACAATTTCCTTGCAATTCATCCCTCGGGGCAACTCGTCCAACAGTTGGAGAGTCACTTTCTCCTCGGGAGAAAGTCGGCTCTTCTGCGTCCCTGAGGCCTTCAAAGGCAGCCTCCAGTACAAAGGCATAGGCTGCCCATCTGTGCACAAAGACCCCTCGGTTAGGGCCCTTATCTTCAAGAATCGGTCCTTAAACCCTTTGTAGGACGCCGTGTATGCTGTGAACAAGCTGGTGTTGGGGAGAGGCACCAAAGAGACCCATCCCACCTTCTTCCCCACTCGGATAGTGTAGTGACTTAGGAACACTGGGGCTGAAGGGGCCAGGGTCAGCACCGCGCACACCACCTTGAAAGCCTGAAGAGCCGCCCACCCGTTGGGATGAAGTTGCGAAGGAGCCACGCCCACCAGCCTCAACACCTCCGCTGTAAAGCAGTCCAGAGGGAAGGTCACCCCCAAATTCTTGAGGACGGTCTCGTACATGTATACGAAATCGCCCTCTCCCTCTCTGCACACGTGGCAGACCCGCTCTGAGGAAGAGCAGTGGGTCATCTCCAGCCGAAGGGCATGAGGCCCACAGACCCAGTCCCTTTTGGCAACAAGGGACTCCACCTCCTCGGGTGTCATTTTTGAGCCATAGAACAGAACGTCCTGGTGGACCCATTCATAGTGCTCCTCCCCTGATAGAATGGGGGCATTGGGGCTTGACTCTGCTTTGTCTGCCACAGCCACAGGTACGGCAGCTATGGCCTCGGGGCTGGAAGTTGAAGTAGAAGAGGAAGATGAAGGGGACCCAACAGTACCTGACATCTTTGGGTATTGAAGTAGAGAAAGGAAACTACGCCTTGAAGAAGAAGAACTCGCAGGGTAGAAAATGAGAAAGCTCAGAGCACAAACTTGGGCGGGGAAATGAGGCTCCAACGGGCAGGTGAGCACCTATTTATAGCAGTGAAGGGTCGCCTAGGTACAAGAAGCAACGCGCCATTAAAGAGGTGTAATCCCCAAGGCGGCGCAATCATCAGGCCTGTAATTATGGCGCCCAAGAAACGAAAGGACATATTAATGCGCCCCGAGGAACGAAAAGGCGCCATCAATGCGCCTCCCAGAAATGAAAAGACAAGCCAGAGGGGCGCGTGCCCTCAGGCGTGACCATTGAGTTTCCAAAAAAAAAACACAAAAAATAATAATAAAAAAAAATAATAATAATAAATGAAAAAAAATATATTGAAAAAGAAAATCAATAAATTCAGTCCAAGCCGACTCAGACAGCAGTCCATCCGACTCGGTCAATGGCAAGCCGACTCGGTAGCAGTCAATCCGACTCGGCCAATGGCAAGCCGACTCGGGCAGCAGTCAATCCGATTCGGCCAATGGCAAGCCGACCCGGACAGCATTCAATCCATCTCGGCCAACGTCAAGCCGACTCGGACAGCATTCAATTCATCTCGGCCAACGTCAAGCCGACTCGAACAGCATTCAATCCATCTCGGCCAACGTCAAGCCGACTCGGACAACATTCAATCCACCTCGGCCAACGTCAAGCCAACTCGGCCAGCATTCCATCAAACCAGATTCGACCCAGCCTACCCAATACCATACCAAGTTCCAATAGATGATTCACCCCTCCAAGCAAGGCAGGATCAGAAACACCATCAAACCTAGGCGCCTAAAGGAAAGCCTAGCAAGTCGTCCTCAGACACAAACAGCCCAACGGCCGTCTTCAAACTTGGGCACCCAATGGAAAGCCCAAGGGCCAACCAAGTCAAAGCAAGTTAGCAACATCATCAAACCTAGGCGCCAAACGGAAAGTCTAGCGATCACTCGAAAACAAGTACCCCAATGGCCATTTTCAAACCTGAGCACCTAAAGGAAAGCTCAAGGGCCAATCAAGTTAGGATAATTCAACAGCACCATCAAGCCTAGGCACCAAGTAGAAAGCCTAGTGATCACTCGAAAGCAACCATCCTGATGGCTTCTTCAAATGTGGGCACCCAATGGAAAGCCAAACAGCCACTTACTCCAGAGCAGTTCACTACTCGCAGCCCAGTCCTAGGACCACCCCGTCAGTCGGCTCCCTAGGAAGGCTTAGAGTCTTTATCCGCATTCATTATCACAAACCCAATACTGAATGCAAATAAAGAGGGGGCAACTGTAGCACCCCTAAATTGTCCGGACTGGAATGTCGCCCCAACCTTCCCCCGAAGCCGGCCCAATTTCTAGCATTTGGGCCATTCCAGTATGACTCAAAGCTGAGACGGGCCCATAGTCCACGCTTGACTCAGTCTCCGCTTGACTGAGTCTCCGCACATCCTAGTGGGCCCCAGGCGTCATGGGAGAAACAGAAAGGGAGAGAGGATAATATCTGAGAGAATCTTGGGATTCGGTTGTTATGCAGCCACTCCCAAACTCTATATAAAGCCCAAGCAGAGAAGAGAAAAGGGGGACAGAGAGAGAGAAAGGAGAAGACTAGCAGAGACCAAAGAGGAAGAGCGACCGGAGACGACATGAGTCGGCCTGATCCCCAACACGGACCATCATGTCTAATCCGACTTGGCTCCGGCAGAGCCGAGACGGAACAAGCCTTCCTTATCCCCTTTAACTCACCTCCCACTAAAAGGAGAAACCAGCCAAACCTCCCCCAGCCAGAACTACGTGGACTTTGAATCCTCTAGAGCCGAGGTACGTAGGCCTAGGGGGCACACCCCTATCAAGTCAAACCTTAGAACCCAAAATCCAGGATGCCTTGCCCAACTCTCTTCCCTCCCAGGACTTAGATCAAAAGCACAAGCCAAATGCAAAACACCGTCCCAATAGGTTTCCTGGCGTTCCCCGAACCAAAACGCCGGTGGCGACTCCTGCCTGGCCGACTCGGTTTCGGCCGACTCCGCCCAGCGTCACAATCTAGGTTGTGACAAGAACCATGATAACAAATTGCATGATGGAATCCTTGGATTGATGTTACACCATTATGTTGAGATTAATTCCGTTTTGTATTAATTCTATTTTGTATGATTACTTGTTTTCCATAAATTTGTTTTGCTCAAACCCCTTTTTTCTACATTCTGTTTTGGTTCTAATCAAGAAGATTAGGTACAGTAAGAATGTGTCCTTGTGAGAATTGACTTAGGTTGGTCCCTACGCTATAAAAATAAAGGAAAATCTAGTGATTTGGTAGTGTGTTGATAGCATTATTAGAAAGCTTGGATAAAAAAAAATGTACAATTCATGCTTCTACCTTAAAAATTTAAACTACCTTCTATCTTGATGAAAATCAACCCAAAATAAGTATTTAATCATGATAAAAATTCAAGTTATATTCTTTCATCTCTATTCCTTCACTTGAAAAAAATCTCACATTAGACAATATAATCTCTTGCATTCTCTCTTCCTATATAAGGAGTTGGCCCAAGTAATAAAGAAAACAAGAAAGCATCCAAACAATATAGATTTAGTGTAAAATATCGAAGTTTAATTTTTTTCTATATTTTCTCTCATTTTTTCAAGCTTTCAACTGAAACATGTGGATTGTTTTGTTTGTGCACTGCGCTCACAACAAATCGTCGTCTCTCAAACTTTGGTTTGATATTTTCAAAGTTATACTATTTTTGTAAATTTAATTAGAGGTATCATATGAGGACAAATGTTGTAAAGTACTGGTCGAATCTTGAACTCAAAATTAATTCTAAAAACCATTTTCGAAAGTTGATTACACATGTGGAACATACTAACATTGTATATGACATCTACCATAAACACAGTTATCTACTTAAATGTGCAAACTTAATATGATTTTAAAATTATTTATTTTACCTTTAAAAGAAAACAATAATATTTTTGGGTATTTATTTGAACAATAGAATTATTATTTATTTATGTATTTTAAAAAGAATTATTATTATTATTTTTTTTTTATCTTTTCAACTCGACAAAGATGAGTCATTACTCTTATAAAGAGCAACTAAAGTTACATAATTATTTTGGTAAAACATTATTGTATCTCCTCCTTAGGTTTTCATAAAAATCAAAAAGGAAGGGGATCCAAATGATTATAACTAATAACTCGTATTTTTTTATTTTTCAAAATATTTTTAAAAAATATGAATCACTTCTAATTTGAGAAGACATAAAAAGAATAAAAAATAATAATAAAGAAGGATAAAAAAAAGAATAAATTCACCTTGATACGATAATTTATTGTGAGCACAATTCATAAACAAAATAATTCAAATCATAAAAAGAATAAAAATAACAATAATAAAATTAATAAAGAAGGACAAAAAAAAGAAGAAAATTTACCTTGATACAACAATTTATTGTGAGCACAATTCATAAACAAAATAATTCACATCTCTTGCTAGTAGAAGCTTCCAGAGATGAGGAAGAAAAATTAAATTATCCTAGGTTCAATGTTTCACACTAAACTCATTATTTGGATGTTTCCTTTCTTTTCTTTATTAAATGATGACTTACTCCTTATATAATTATGTTGCCTAATGTGAAACTTTTTCAAGTAAAGAAAAGGAGATGAAAGAATATGACTTATTTTTATTATGATTAAATAGCTTATGTTGGGATTGATTTTCATCAAATAGAAGTCAATTTTGATTTTTGGAGTATAGGCATGAGTTGTAAATTTTTCATCAAGCTTTTCAATAATGCTAAGAATATCACAAATAGACAAATCTAACTCAAGATACAACGTCTTTTTCATGACATTCAACATAAAACACTTCCATAATGCTTACATAGTCTATTTTGGAGTCAATTTTTATCAAGATATAGATTGATTATAATTTCTAAGAGATGAGTTATAAATTTTTCATCAATTTTTTCAACAATACAAAAGACACCTCAAATGAACAAATATATATCAAGATAAGACGTTGTTTTTTTAATGATTTTCAACATAAAAACAAGTTCTTCAAATTTTCTATCCTTTTTTTCTTATATATATAATTTTTTATTTACTTCAACAAAAGTGTTCAAACATCACATTCCTATTTTATTTTATTTTTTTATTTTATTTTTTAATTTTTTTATTTTTTTATTTTTTTATTTTATTTTTTATTTTATTTTATTTTTTATTTTTTATTTTATTTTTTATTTTATTTTTTTATTTTAGTTTCCTTTTTGAATTATTAATTTGTTTTATTTTTGTACTACTCCGATTTTTATTCTATTTTTATTTTGTAAATATTTTTCTTTAATTATTATTATTCTAATTAACAAATGATTAATTGTTTTATATTGCCACTAATTAAATAAGTATTATCTTTTGAAAAATATATGTCAGGTTTTAAATTGGTTTTTTAATTAATTAAATAAGGAAAATAATCATCTGGGATTGTTTTGGTCAGAAAAGTTAGTTAGGTCCATTTGGGTAAAAAACTAACGTGAACCCTTTTATGTGTCACAATCGTTTTTTGTTAGGTTAGTTTTCACAAGTGCTCTTCTCTAAAGGATCAAAGAGGATAACTCTTGAAGAGGATACTAGACTTACTAGAGCAACATGTGGGAGGACCTTAAAGGGAAAATCAGATAAAGTCTCTACTTTATAGACCAAATGGTAGAAAAAAAATCTTTGGAGGTAACCCCAAAGGAACAAAAGGAAGAACCTTGAGGAATGTCTTTCTATTATCTATGTTTTTCTATGTAAGAGGGGAAGTGAGATTATTTGACTAAGGGGTACCAGAATGTATTGTGGTAAAGAGCTCGTCCTTAGGACCTCAAGTTTATGTATTTTTTTGTGACATTTGAAGGGAGATCAAACCCTTGGATTAGTATGCATTTTTATATATGATATTCGCTGGATTTACTTGGTTAATTGTTGTTGTTTAGATGAAATATTCTTGTTGTTCTTAAGTTAAGGTTCCATGGTTTATAATTAAATTGAATTGAGGATTTTCTATGTATTGGTGAATTGGATGCAAATTAATGTTGTTTTGATGCGTTTTTATGCTAAATTCATAGCAACTAGGAGAACATAGAAACCCTTAAGCATTCTCTTTTGATTTTGATGAATTTGGGTAAGTTTGCATAAAAATCGCAAAATCATGATTTTTCTATTTGTCACACTCGGGCAAAATTATGTACTCACTGACCGAGAGCGTGTTGATAAGGGGAAAACTTTTACTAGGGTTTCATTCATTGGCGAGTACCTAGATTCACTGCAGATGAACCCCTTGAGTTCACTATAACTCTATCCAATAGGCGAGCAAGAGGACTCGCTAAGCAATAATGGGAAACAAAGAGTTAAGGACTTTTTGTCATGCTATCCATTGGGTGAGCAAGAAGTTTCGTTAAGAAAAGTGTGTAATAAATAGTTGGAGATTCTCTATCAAGTCATTTGTTGGGTGAGTAGGAAGGCTATTAGGCGAAGGTGGGAAACAAAGAGTTAGAACTCTGTTAAGTTATTTGTTAAGTGAGCAAAGGCTTTGTTAGGCAAATGTAAACCTTGGAGAAAAAGTGAGAACTAGTGAATTGGAACTCTTTTTTACCCTACTCGTTGAACGAATTAAGGATTCGTTGGGTGAGCTTAGGAGAAGTGAGACCCCCGATGTCCCACTCCCTGGGCAAGATAACGTCTCACTGGGAAAGTGTGTATAACAAAGAGTTGGGAACTCTCTATGGGTAGTTTCGCTAAGCGAACCTTAGCTTTCATTGAGCGAATGAGAATACTAGGACTTTTTGTAACTTTTTTCGTTGAGCGAGTGATGATCTTTGTTGGGAAAAAGTGAGTATAAGACTTTTTGCAATCCTTATCTGCTAGGCGAATGGCTAGCCTTGCTAAGTGAGTCACCCTAGATTATGTTTGTGTTCAGTATGAACTTATAAACTAGGCTTTTCCCTTAGGCAGGACCTTGACTTATGATATGTATGTTTTTCTATTAAGTTGTGTGTTTGGAAGTTAATACGAATGTCATTGCATTGAAGTATTGAGAACGTGATATAAGATTCTGAAAGTTAAGTTAAAGAGTTGTGAACACCACGATAAGTGACCTAGTTCTAGAGGGGTAAGAATGGGCTTGGTGACACTTCTCAAGTAAGCTACCTAGGCCTTTGAGGGGCAAGGGTGGTGCTCACCGGTTTGTGTGCGTGGTAAATGAGTAGTTTAACCCTAGCAAGATGAGGATGCCTTCATCAGTCAAATCTATGATAAGAGAAACTATTAAAATGACTTTGTGACATGCGGCATGTAATGCAACACTTATTAAGGAAAGTAGATACAAGCCAAGTGGTAAGGTCACTAGACCTCCTAGGGGCTACTCGATATGGAAACCTCAATGGTCGTGTTTGATCCCGCGAGTAGGAGTGTATAATGTAAGCTGAGTAAATCCTAACGTGCTACTAGAAGATTTTATGCTAGTGTGGTATGGCTAACCAATAATGATTGAGTCAAATTATCCCTGGACTACTATTTTGATTGTGATGGTACCACTTGCATATGAAATAGAAGATATGATGCATATCTATCATGACATAGGCATCGTGATTACATCTTGTGCTACTTGTGAGTGTACCTTGTTATATATTTGTGTATGTTGTGTTGTCTGGTCTATTCGCCCTTCCTGAGGTACTTTTGAAAATAGTGAGACGTATTTTCACTCCTCTATGTTGTATGCTTGTTTGTATTTGGGCTAAATGTCACTTTTAGGTGAGGAAGTTGAGTAAGATCTTAAAGACTAAGATATCACTATCTTTCATTTCTTTATTTGCTTTAACAATTTTTTTATAGGAGACTTTACTTTGATATGTTGTAACATTGGGGTTGGATATTTGTTTTTATTTGAGTTTTACTTTTTAGTGTTTTAGATTTTGAGGATATGTTCTTTAGAGTGTCATAGTTTGTTTTTTAAAGTTATTTTCACATATTTTAAATCTTAATAATGTAAATTCTTTATACATGATATGAATAAATGAGTATTATTTTTTGAGTAATTTTTTTATTAAATATAAATGCTAGAGGGGTAAAGGATGTCACAATTTTACTTTTTAATTATTATTTTTTATTATTTTGTAGTTTATTTTCCATTTAAATATTCTCACTTTTACATTTTTATTTTACATTACCTAGCCGAAATTAGGCAATGACATCGTAAGAAGTTTAGAATGATTTATAAATATATTACTTCAACTCAAGCACAATAAAAAAGTAATCATGTTATTAAAAATTCAAATGCATATTTAAATTAAAATACAAATTTAACTATCCAAATTTCACAAGATAAATGAATAATTATAATTTTATTAATAACATTACAAGATGATCCGATTGATCGAGTTTGAAATTTGTTAACTTGAAAACTATTTGATCAATCTTAATGAATTCAATTTAATGACTCAACTCAACTTATTAAAATGTTTAATTCAATTAGGTTAATTGAATTCACGAGTCGATTGTAATCTACTTATCTATCTAAATTAAAGATTCATCGTACATTTAATTAATGTTTTTTATAATTACTAGTATTTTTTAAGAATATTTAATGAGTATTTTATATATTATAAAGGTATTTTTAATTAAGGTAAAATTTAATCGTAATGTTCTCTTCCGTTAAGTAACCAGAAGAAGATGAGAATATAAAAAGTTGAAATGAAGAAAAAAAAAATACAAAAAGTAAAATAAAAATTAAATTTTCCGTATTAAATTTCAATTGAAATGGCATAAATATCCAAAGTTCTTTCAGCAAATATTGAATTTCTTCTTTTAAAATTAAATAATCTCTCAACTTGACTTTCATTTCAATTTTAATCATTGATTTCCTTTATACCCAGTCACTAATACTACTTTGTTACAAATATTTAATATTCTGTGCTCTCATTAAATAAAATATCTGATACCGCCCTGAGCCCTTGACAGTTAGGTACGATTTATTTTAGAGGAGTGTTAGCTAGTTGTACACTTTTTGCTATCTCACAAGTTCTTTTTAAATAAAAATTTATTATAATTATGAAATTTTGATTAAAATTTATTAAATAAAAGAAGAGTGCTGTTATATTTTTTATTTTAAAAGTTTTGTTTGTTGAAGAAATTATATATACAATGAAGTAGTTAAGTTTTATGTTGTCAGTGTCTGTGTTGCTTGACTTGCTTCTCCCATTCTCCGCGTGGACTGCGTGTCGGCAAGTTTGTATCCACCCACGCGTCATTATATGAAATAAGGAGTAGTCCTCTTCTAAAAAAGTTGTGTATAACGGTCTTATCAAATATTTTCTATTTTTTATGAAATATTATTTATTAGCTATTATTTTAACATTGTCTACTTATAATTCCATTAAATAAAATTGAGAATTAATTCGTTAATGAGTAATCTTAACTCTTAACTAATGTTTTTAGAACATTTATAAAAAAAAATTCTAAGAAAGATGGTATTAAAAAACAATATTTTTTATCTATTTTTTTTTAAAATATATCATATTTTTTAAAAACCAACCAGTGATTCTTACATGTTCATTTAATTCAACGATCGTCTTTTAATATAAGTTATAGACCGTTGAGATCTTTTAAGTTTTAAGTCGGTAGCAAAAAGAAGGGTACCGCAATGTTCTTTCCTACTTTATTTTCTTTTAACGGAAAGTGGGCCCCTTCTTTAATGGGCCATTCTTATCCTCTTACATTTTTCATTTATGGCCCATAATGGTCGGTCGGTCACCCTCCCCCTCATTCCACGCTACCCTATTTTATTCATCCTGCTTTTCAGCTTTTTTTTTAAATAATACCATCATTTTCTTTCTTTTCTTAATTTATTATTGTGAAAGTAGGATCATTTTTACTCTTTTATCCTCTATGCTAATGTTAACATTCTCTTTTTTTTATATATAAATCACATTTTCTTTTTTATGAAAGTTAAACATATTGGAGTTGTGTATAATAATTATTAATAACAAAACTACCGCTAAGTATCTAACATAATTGTATATTCAAGCTGAAATTAAGATCACATGTAAATTAAAACAACAGTATTTAGTTAATTTATGCCTTTAATAGTGTTAGCAGCATTTACTTAGTACATTCTTTTTAACACATCTTATTATTTACTGAAATGTATTAATTATGTAAGTCTTATTAATTATTTAATAGATTTTACTTGTAGTTTTATAATTTTATAATTTTATGATAAATTTTAGTTAATAAAAAATATATTAAAAAAATGTTTTAGAAAATTTATTAGCGACCCTCTTTATTTTCATTTTAAAATAAGAGGGATTAAAAACAAAGGAGAGAAATCATGTTATGGATTTGGAGGAGATTACGTCCTCAAACCTTCCCATTACTTATCTTTTTCCTCTAGAGTTGGCTAATAGCCATCATAAACTCCCTACTTTTCCCTTCCTATTTATTTTGAAATGAGGAAAGAAAATATGAAATAGAAATGGACAATATCCCAAAGTAGGATCTAGAATAGAGGATAATTAACTTTACAAAGCAATGCATGCCTTATCCGATTAAATGGACCTAACACTTTTGGACATACATTGTCATGGTTTGCATAATACATGGTCATGTTCGTAAGAATCGTCTCCTTCTCTGAATAGGTTCCGTACTACACCAAAAAGGTACAATTAGGTTCCAAATGCCCAAATTTTAACAACTCAATTATTCTACCTAAACCACTCGACACCTGTTTGCCTTTAAGCCTAGAGCCTCTCCTACTAGGTCATTGTCTAATTAATTGACTATTCAGATTTTAATTTAGCACCTCTAAGTTCGTTACCAAAAAATATACTACTATTTCTATGTTTTATTCTCTTAATTTAAAAACAAAACAATAAAATATATTTTTTTCTAATTTTTATATTAAAAATTCACCTCAAATACAATGCTCTTCTCGTATTTTTTAATTTATCTCTTTTGAAGTGTGAAAATGCATTTTAGATGATAAAGTACAATAATAATTATCAACTAAAAATTAATAATTGAAATTATAATTAATTTTAAAGTTTATTATATATGTATTTAATTTTATCATCATTTTAATTATTATGATTGATTTAGTGGTGGAGTATTAAGATGGGATGTCTAAGGTTCTAAGTTATAACCATCTTGTTGTTATTGGAGGAGCCAAATTCATATTTTTTTATAGAGGAAGTTTAAGAACACTCTTTTTCTAACACTTTTATTATAATTTTCTTTTTTGATATCAGTAAAAATTATAAATTTTCATGAAACTTAATTTTAAATAAAGAGAAAGACTCATTAAATGGGAATGAAATCTACCAAAAGTTAGTAAAATTTAATTATCAATATTATTCATTTTATTAGTTAAGTCAGTACTAAACTAATTAATTAGGATTAGTGATAAAAATTTTAAAAATGATAATAAAAAATATTAAGATTTTAAAATAAAAAATTACAAAGATTAAATTAAACAAAGACATATTTGTATAAACTTAACCATATTTAAATTATTTGTAATTTTTAATAAATTTTGAAAAAATATTAGAAAGAAAATATTGTTAACATTTCTATTTTTATATTCAATTTTAATATTTTATTTTTTAAAAGAAATTATCATTCCACCAATAAATGTTGATAAATGCGAAATTATCAATAAATAATTAATTTCCATTTTATAAAAACTTGAATAAATTCAAAATTTAAATCATATAGCATTATAATGATTACTCGTGAAGAAAACGCTGATGGCCATTGTGGTAATTTCACGAGAAACGGTGGATAACATTTTTTTTCTCTAACAGATCCACAACGCTTCCGCTTTATCCCCCACTTCTCTGCCTATAAATACCATTCAATGTTGTAAAGACCACATCAGAAACAAAACAAGAGAAAAATCAGAGACGATGTCAGGAATCATTCACAAGATTGAGGAGACCCTCCATATGGGAGGGCACAAGAAAGAGGGGGAGCACCATGGTGAACACAAAGGGGAGCATCATGGTCAAGGGGAACACCATGGTGAACACAAAGGGGAACATCATGGTGAATACAAAGGGGAGCATCATGGTGAACACAAAGGGGAACATCATGGGGAAGAGCACAAAGAGGGGTTCGTAGACAAGATCAAGGACAAGATCCATGGTGAAGGTGAGGGCCATGGCGACAAGAAAAAGAAGAAGAAGGAAAAGAAGAAGCATGAACATGGCCATGAGCATGGCCATGACAGCAGCAGCAGTGACAGTGATTAGATCATATCTTCCACTGCATCTTTTATGTTAATAAGGTAATTAAACTTTTCTTTTGCCTTGTTATGTTATGCTCTATCAAAATTCTCCACTTTTGTCTTTTGCACATGGGTGATGAATTGCGAAATTTATGATTTTGAGATTACACTTCAAGAAAAGAAAAAAAAAAAAGTTTACCTGTGGTGGCACAATGGTATCCTGGATGTTGAGATCTCAGTTTTAGACTTTTTTTTTTTTTTTTTTTGCTGGGTTCATTTTTAGACTACTAAACACATGAGTTTTTTATGATTATTTTTACTGTGCTTTAAAATTTAGACCACACAATGGTTATAAGTATATTGGAGAACATTATGATCATCGATTTCTGCTCCTGCACATATCTTCTATTTAAAATGGTCAATGACAAGTGTACAGTACACGGGATTCATGAGACACAAGCAGCGGAAGAAGTAAAAGGAAAAGAGAGATAAAAAGAACAAAATTGTTATAAATTATAAAAATAAATAAATAGTACATGTATGTGTATTTACCGGATAAAAAAAATTTACATTATAAATTATTTAAAATTTGTCGTATATAATAATTTTATTAATTTTTATAATAATTACCTTAAAATTTCTAACATAATTTACGATTGGTCAACATCAGTAGGTGAATTTTAAACTCAAAGAAAAAATAATATGAAAATAAAATATATAAAATTAGCAATTTTAAAATAATGACTAACGTTTGCTAGTTCTAATTTTTTTCCTCCTTGTCTGTTGCAGGTGTATGGCACCATAGGACTGAGGGCTGTGCATTTTTCTTTCTTTCTTGTGATCAGTGAGAAAAAAAAAAAAAAAAGGTGAGAAATTGAGCGTGTTCTGGTTGGCGGTTGCTTATTGGAGTGCTATTAGCGTGCGGTGTGGTTGGTTTGTAATCCCACTGCTTTGGTTATGTTTGATTGCATATTATATAAAAGAAAATAAAAGTAGAAATTATCAGTATTAAAATTACACTGAGCTATTGTGATTACATAGCTTCTTCAACACATTGCTTTTTTTTTTTTTTTTTTTTTTTTATACACAAGAAAATTTGCTTGTTCCAACACAATAAATTAAGGCTTAAAAATTAAGGCTTAAAACTAAATGTTTATCTTCCTCCTTGACTGTAGCAGAACGAATCACGCATGTTGACAAGTTATTCACATTGGATTTGACCTCATGATTGCGTTAAGATTTAATTTTCATTTATCCCCATTGTAATTAAACATTCTTTACTCGGTCTCTTGTATCGTCAAATCATTAAGGTAAAAGAGTATGACTTTATTTGAAGGAAAAAATTAATAAGGTAAAATAAAATTATTTTCACAAACTAAAATTAATTTACCATGTATTTCGAGTTTGGAACAAGTTGAATGATATAATTATTATAAAATTTAAAAGTTAAAGTTTATAAATTGATTTTAATTAAAAAAATTAATTTATTTTTTAAGTATTTATATATGTAAATAGAATATTGAGAACACTGATTAACAAAACATAAGTAAAATTTTAATAAAAATATTAATTATATTAAAAAGAAGAAATTAATTTGTTTTAAAATAATTAAAAACATTTAATAAAAATTTTCATGTAACTTAACTTGTGTTTCATAAGAATGATTAACAACCCTAAAATTTTAACTATTAGTTAAGAGAAAAATCGTATATATAATTATATATGGCGTAAATTCTCATTCAATTATAAATTATTAACTATTATATATAAAAAATTTATTAATTTTTATAATAATTATTTTAAGAACTATAAAAAATATTTCTAATTAATTGATAGTGTAAAAACAATGCTATTAAGCTCTTTAATTAATATTAATTAATGGAATTCATAATATACTACTTCATCATTAAGTTTTTTATAAGAAAATAATTAGTTCATTTTTAAATACAGAATTAAATTAAATCAATCCCAATGAATTTAGTTTGGGTTGGTTCAATTGGTTTTTAACTAACATTTTTCTAAAAAAATAGAAATAAATTCAATTTCAATTTTAATCTTTATCCTAATTTAACATTAAATTAGGCTAAAATATTATAAGAAATGTAAGTAATAAATATAAATAATAGGTCTAATTACTGTATCATCTCTATAATTAAACTATTTGTATTTCATGTCTAAAACACAAACGATTTAGTCTCTATACAAACATTTTTTTATTTCATTTTAGTCTTTGTCATTAGGTGGATCATAAATCTAGTAGGTAAATTGTCATACCTTTTTTTTATAGTCATTAAATTGCTACAAGTTATCACTTTAGTATTAAGTTTGTGACAGTTGAAAACTTCGTGAGCTTTTTAAACTACAAAATTTTATTTTGTTGCAATTTCATGTAACAGAGTTAGAACATGCTTAAAGAAAAGGATCAAAATATTATTAAAAGTATATGGATAGAGACTGAACATTTTATTTTTAAGTATAAGGAAAAAAAACGTAAAAATAATAGAGTATAAAGACCAAATGATTAATAAACCTAAATAATAATTAATGTAAAATTTTTCAAATAATAATAATAAACTTAAATCTTATTATTCATAAATATATTGTCATTTAATCAACTCACTACGATAAATTTATTAATTTTTATAATAAATATCTAAAAAATCATACTAACAATGATTTGTAATTAAATGGGAGTATAAATTACACTAAATAACTATTAAACTTATATACAAATAATTACTCAAATATACATATAGACTGGAGTATGGCTTAGATTAATTTCATAAATGAAAATAAAAATCAAATTAAATCAATCAATTTCTATGAAAACAAAACCAAACAAACAAAATTATTACAATTTATTTTGGAGGATTTAACCTTTTTATTATTTTCACACAGTTTAGGAAATTTAACCTTTCGATTATTTTCACACGCACTCACAAATTAAACCAATTAATTTTCATAGAAAGTAAACCAAACAAACAAAATTACTACATTTTATTTAATTTTTTGTTTAAATCAATTTGATTAGCTAGGTTGCTTCTATCACTATTAAGGAGATTTAACTTTTTAATATTTTTAATATATTATTAAATAATAATGTAAAATTAATAGATAATTAGTTTAAGTAGTATATAATTGATAATATTTAAATAAGGTCACAAATTTAAATAGTATATGAAAAAAAATCTATTAAAAGAGTTAGTCTCAACACATTTTAGACATTTCTAATTCAAATAAAATTACCAGAACTACGTTATAAGTTGAACACGTAAGATATCACATTCTGAAAATGAGAAAACAATAAAATAGTTTAGAAAATTAATTAGAATTAGTTGGTATTAATTATAATTAAACATTAAAGAGAAAATTTAACAATTTCGAACGTTGATTAAAATAACACTAGTATTATTTTAATTCGATTTTAGATAGACAACAGGAATCTTGTGCCGGAGGAGGAAAATTTCTGCAAACCCATAGAATTAATCCTAATGTGTCATTTTTCCAATGTCATTAGTACAAAAGTGAAGGTTAATTAAGAAATAATGAACCAAATATAGTAAAACCTTATCCTTTGATTATTTTAATTACACTTTAATTATTTTTAGTTAAAAATTTCAAAAGCAATTTTACCCAAAAGGGCTTTGCTTGGCCGTCCAACCCTCCATGGTCCTTATTATCCAAGATATTTATGCCTAATATTGACTTAAAAATCTCAAAATCCTAACATCCTAATTACCTAAGGTTAAAGTCATTCCTTGCCTTACAATTAAAAAAAAAAAAAAACAACTTAGCAAAATTTGGCATTTGCTTGGTGTTGGCCGAGAGCCTTCTAGAACTCTTCCTCCAAATTTCTTTTTCTTTCTTTCACTTGCTGGAAGCTTTCATAGCTAGCTAAAGGTTTTGTGGCTGATGTTGAAACACCTGGTTTTATTTTATTTATTATTACTTGTAATATTGTTATTTTATTATTATTATTAAAATTTTGAATGATTTATGTTTGTCATCAAATTAAATAAAGTTTATTTGAAAAAAAATATGTAGATTTTAAATTTGGGGTTTTATTAATTATATTAAGAGAAAAATAGTTTTTTGAGTTTGTTTTATTCAAAAAGTTTGTCTTGACACATTAAAATTAGTAAACTAATACGACTTTACACGTAGTGCTGAGTTAGTTTTCCTAAACACGTGATTGCAGATTTGAGAGAAGAGGAAAGAAAATTATTGGAGGAAGCTTTAGAAAAACGTCAAGAGGAATCTTGAAGCCATTTTATGTTATTTTTGCTTACAAAGTAAGAAGGGAAGTGAGTTTATCTTGCGGTTTGGGTTTTGTAAGATGGGTAAAGGGGTCGTCCCTAAGACCCTGGTTTTGTATGGTTTTTGATGGTTTTTGAAGGAGGATTAAACCCTTAGATCAATGTGTGTTTTTATATTTTACTTTTGTTGAAATTGTTGGGTCAATTGCTGCTATTATTAATTGAATTTTCTTGCTCCTCTTCTTTAGGGTTCATGATTGAATTTGAATTTGAATTTAAATTGGAGGTTTTGTGTATTAATGAATTGGATGTGAATTGATGTTGTTTTGTGCATGTTTTTATGCGATAAATGAATAGGAATTAAGAGAACATAGAAATCCTAAGTTTTGAGAAATCTTAAGTTTTTTTTGCAAAATCGTGAAATCAATCGTCACAGTTTCGTTGGGCGAGAGCACAACAAAGAGGGGAATCCTCCTCTGTTTGTCTATTCACCGAGCAAGACCTTAGGCTTGTTAGGTGAATAAGACCTTTAAAGTCCTCGTGACTCTCTTCGTAGGACGAGTTATAAGACTCATTAAATGAGAGTGATAAATCAATATTTTGTACGTTAATGTTGCATCTTTTTTGGTAAAATTCTTAATATTTTTTACATATATCACGCATAATTTACTTTTTTCTTAATATTAATGCAATACATGCTCACAAGAAGAAAAAAGAAAAAATGCAACAAAAATAAAGACTTTTGGCCCTTGTGACTAGGACGATTGTGCAACTTCTAGCACGCCCGTGCACCTTCTTGGTCCGAAGTGGGCATTTTTTTGAATATAATTTTCTGTTTCTTCTATTCTTCTCACTACACAAATCTTTCCCAAAGTTGATTGTCTAAATTACATAAAGACTTCTCAAAAACTAACATACTAGTCTTTTGGGTATGATATATGGACTTACGTCCTTATTACTATTGTGATAAGATATGCTTCCCTTAAACATTTTCTAAATCGCATAAGAGAGTGCGAGGGTTTGAGAGTAGTTTTCTCCATGATCAAACTTGTTGGATGAGTGGTGAAGCTTATTGAGTGAAAGTGCAAGGGTTTGAGAGTAATTCTCTCTATGATCCCACTTGTTGGGTGAGAGGAAGTCTCGTTGGGCAAGAGAGTGAGAGTCAAAGAGTACGAACTTTTGTGATCCTATTCACTAGGCGAATGAGACCACTAGAGTCCTTATGGCTCAACTTGTTGAGCAAGAGAAGCATAATAAAGAGCACAAACTCTTTATGACTCCATTCACTAGGTGACTTGAAGGTTTGGACTCTTTGTGACCACCTTTATTGAGTGAGCAATGAGACTCATTCATTGAGAATGACCCATTCACTTAGGTAAGAGTCAGTGCAAGGCTTTCTATAGTTGTCATTCGTTAGGTGAATGTTTGGACTCACTGAGCAAGAGACATGAATTTAGAGAATAGATTTCCTAAGACATAGACTTAAAATGTGAGTGTTTCTTGTAAATTGTGTAATATATGTGTGTGTGTGTGTGTGTGTGTGTGTGTGTGTGTGTGTGTGTGTGTGTGTGTGTGTGTGTGTGTGTGTGTGTGTGTGTGTGTGTGTGTGTGTGTGTGTGTGTGTGTGTGTGTGTGTGTGTGTGTGTGTGTGTGTGTGTGTGTGTGTGTGTGTGTGTGTGTGTGTGTGTGTGTGTGTGTGTGTGTGTGTGTGTGTGTGTGTGTGTGTGTGTGTGTGTGTGTGTGTGTGTGTGTGTGTGTGTGTGTGTGTGTGTGTGAATTGGAATAAATTTATAATTGGCATTGCATTGAAAGAATGAAATTAAGTAATGGATGAATGGTTGTCTAACGGGTTGTCTAGGCCAAGGGTTGGTAAGAAAAGAACTCAAATAACATTTGTTAGGTAAGCTACCTATGCTTGAGAGAGGTAAGAATGATGCTCACAATTTGTGGGTTCAATGAGATTATGTGTCTAACTAAGACTTAGTTTAGCATACCACCCACATACAAACGGTCAATCTAAAAGGACAACCTAATCCTTAGAAGATTTGTTGATAGCTTATGTGTTGGACCACCTTGGAATTTGCAACGAATTTTTGCCCTTGGTAGAATTCACCTATAACAACAATTATCATGCAAGCATGGGGATGACACCCTTCGAGGCCTTGTATGGGAGGAGGTGTAGGACACCTTTGGGCTGGTATGAGGATGGTGAGCACTTGGTAGTAGGACCAAAGTTGGTGCAAAAAATGACAAAGAAGATTAAGAAAATCCAGGACAATATTAGAACCTCTCAAAGTTGAAAAAAAATCCTACGCAAATAAGAGAAGAAGGATGCTTGAATTCGATGAATGTGATCATGTTTTTTTTAGAGTCACACCCATGACTAAGGTAGGCAGAACGATAAAATCCAAGAAACTCACCCTTGGACCTTACCAAATAGCCCTACCTCCTTCCTTGTTAAACATACACAATATCTTTTATGTTTCCCAATTAAGAAATTGCACTTGAGATCCTTCATATGTGTTAGAACTGGATATAGTACAGATACGAGAAGACCTGACCTTTGAGGCTTGTCTTATGCAAATTGAGGACCAAAGAGTAAAGAAACTCAGAGGAAAAGAGATCAACCTCATCAAAGTTGTGTGGAGTAATGTGACAAGAGATATCACGTGGGAGCTAGAAGACAAGATGCAAGAGCAACATCCACAACTCTTCCCAAGTGAGTGAATTTTTAAGGACAACAATTTTCTTGTTGGGGAGTATTGTAATGCTGTGTTTCTTATGTGAACAATTAAATTGTGAAAAATAATTACAAGATAGAATTAAATTAAATTTATGTATATTTTTTTATAAAAAATAAGTTTGAATGTTTTTCAAGAAAAGTCTTGAATAAGACCAGAGCGGTCTTATGCACATTTTTTGAGGTAATGATCTTTACTAATGTAATGAAATTCCAAGTTCAAATATACTAAGAATCAATAACACAATGTCATTTACACATTTTTTGAGACAATTAGCACGTATTTCGAGGTAAAATCACTAGTTGACCTTCCATTTTTGGCAAAAGGTGATTATACCTTTTATAGTTCATTACCTTACCAATTTTGTTATCAAATCCTAAAGCTAAACTTACCATTTTGGACATTTTTCTATTAGCCCACTTCATTCCCATTTTTGGCTAAAATCACTTTAGTCATATCTTCCTTTAACTCTTAGATAAAGGGACTTCTCTTGACCCCTTCTTAACCCATGGGTATTGAATTGCCTCAAACCCTCCTTAAAACAACTCCTCGACTGAGAAACGAGAGCTCCTTCGCCCTTGTAAAGTGTTGATTTTCGTCTCCCACACCCATACTTCTGTTGTTGATCTTTAAGCTCCTTCACTAAAGACTTACTTTTAAATCTTCACACTAGGTAAGGGAAGTTTTCCTCTCTGTGCTTTTGTGGTTGAGATGTATGATATGTTAGTCTAAAATGTGTTTAAATAAATCATAACATGTTATACTAATTTGAGTTAAGATTTTGTTTTAGAAAATTCATAAATATATGAATATATGTAGGAAAATATGAGACTCTGAGATATTTTGTGTTATTTGTGTTTCTGATGAATGAAATGAGTTTATTATGTTGTATAATGAAGTTCTAAGTCATGTTTATGAAATTTTATGTCATTTTGAGTGTTTTCATGGTGAGATCGTGCTAAGTTATGAAGTCGTTACATGATCTCGTTGAGCAAGTGCCTTTACTCACCCAACGAGGCCCATTTTTTGGAAAAATTATGTGAGTGCTTGTTAGCAAAACCTGGTCCTCATTGAGCGCCTCAATGATAACACTTAAAACCTAGACAATTCCTTTGTTTTGTTGAGCGAACCCATAGGCTTGCTAAGCGAGTGTTTATGAACTAATAAACATTATGAATATACATAATGAACCTAAAAATTCATATTTTTGTTGAGTGAGGATCTTAGAAACCCATAAATACATATTTTTGTTAAATGGGAGCTATGTCTCATTGAACGAGGATCTCAAAAACCCAGGATACCACTAAATCACTGAGTAAGTCATCCACTCGTTAAGCGAAGGCTGAGAGCTTGAAAATTTTAGTTTTCCCATGGGAGATTCTTTAAGCGAACCCTAATATTGCTAAGCGACTAAAATGAAAACTAAGAGTGCAACTCTTTATGACTCAATTTTCTGAGCAAGCCCATTAGTTCGCATGGCAAATTAGAGAGCAAGACTCTCTAGGGTCCGCCTCACATATGAAGACTTGCTAAGTAAGAGAGGATACTTGTGAGGAATTTTAGCTAAATGAACTCATTGGCTCACTAAGTGAAAATAACAGAACTTATGAACCTTGAGAAATTCCTTTCACCAAATCAAATAGGTCAACATTCACTAAGTTGCCCTAGTAAAAATAGGAAGTAAATCACTCCAAAATTTCAAGTGAAACCTTAAGGACCAATGATTCATAATACTTAATGAACTTGCTATTCACCACATGGCGAATGCTATAAAAGTGATGTTGGTTTGAGGATGTTATATGTGCTTTTAAATGTTGAGGCATACTAAGTATATCTATCTACAATTTACACTGTGTTGCAAGTAGACATGTAACTTTGACTAACTATTTGGATTGGGCATCCAAGCCTAATTTTGGATAAGAGGTGTACAACAATTAGGACTCGAAGATAGAGAGATGGACAATTCCACATGGGTCTAAGGTCATTGCAAACCTTGTGTTATGGTGAGTCATTATCCATGTATACCTATTATGACAAACAAGCTATCTTATCCATAAATCAAGTCTTGATGTTTCCCCCAATGGATTGTTTGGCACGTGGCATGTTGTGATGAATTGGTAGTTATATATACTATGTTAAGGGAAAATGTCCAATTGATCGCTCGAAAGTTAGAGTTTCCATGGAGTAGGACTAATTTTTATATATATAGTTATGTGAAGAGTTTGACTTGATGTTTTATTTGAATGGTTGTACTTCATGAAACTTGGATGTTATTATACTTTCATGTTTTATTTATACATGTTTGTTTTTGTGAGCTTACCCTTATGCTTTTTATCATGTATGTGTGACTATGATGATCTTGAACGATATTTTGTTAGGAACAAATGCCAAAGCTACTGAGGAATTGATCCCAATCATGCATGTTGTTCAACATAATACATTTAGGTACTTTCTCCCTATGCTTCATGGAGATCATGGTGGGCCTAGGAGAGGCTTAGACAATTAATCCAGACTTAGAGCGCATCAGGTACTACAAAGACATTACCATCGACTTCGTGCTATGTGTCACTACCCTAATTTCAATTATGTTTTATGTCACGCTGGACTTCTATCTACTTATATAAGATATGTGAAGTCAGCATACGCACCTCACCTAAGCTGAACTGACTAGAATTCACCGTCGTGACCCCCTCGTCCCTGTTGTCGTAGAGTAGATGGAGTCTAACCTTCACTTGTGTTTGCATTATTCCTCTTATAGCTCTGTTTTTGCCAATTTTAGAGTTTTATGGTTGTATTTGCAAAGAAGGAAGAAGGTGAATGTTGGAAAAAGAAAACTATTAAAACGATCTTTCTAAATAGTGTACCACATGTGGGGTGTGAGTCATGAAGGTACTTAATATGTCACATCAGTATGTTTGACTATGTTAATTAGTAAGAGTAATTGTTGGGCTAACTTGAATAATAATTTTTAATTTTAAGAACAAATTTAATGATGCTTTATAATTTTAAGGACTTAAATGGTAATTTTCTCTGACTAAACTGTCGTATCTAATTTTATCTTGGTGTCAACAATGCACGTAATGTTTCACACTAGCATTCCTTACGTCATTAGTTAACTTAGGATGACATAAAAACTAACCTAATTGACAATATACCATTTCAAGGATTAAATTGACAATATCGTACAATTTTAAGGAATAAAATGATGATTAACTCTAAAGACTCTAAAGAAATGAAATTTGTAATGAATAAGAAATGAACACAATGGTAGATGTTGAGCTCTAATAATAATGATAATGACAATAGTTATAGGTGGCAAAATGAGTTGTGTAGCCCAGTCCAATAGGCCAAAGAGATAAACAGGCAGGATCAAACCAATTTAAACCTTTTTTTATGCTTAAAAATATTTAAATTTTAATTTTTTTAAAATATTAGGTCCAACAGATATTTTTGAATATTTTTTTTGTCATAACTTATCCCACTTAATCCAATTCTATATAAACCAATTTTTTAAACTTAACATGTCTCAACTCAATTATCTGTTAAAGCAAGCCCATTTTACCCCTCTAATGACATTAACATTAGAGTCAATTGATTAAATACGTACATCTTATTAAGACCGAAATATTTATAGGTCTATTAATCTTACTCAATCGGAGGAAAATGAATCTTCTGGGATGACATTATCGGGTATGATATTCTAATCATTTAAAAAATTTATTATATTTTATTTTAAAATTAATATTTACAAAAATAAATGGTAAGATTATAAAACTTAAAAGAAATAATTATCTTTTTCACCACAGAGAATCTGTTGTTCAGTTGGGGGAAATGTAACTTTTTCACAGTAACTACTTTCATGATTTACTAGAAGACTTGTGAGACATTTTTTGTTTTGTTTTGGTGGGACTTGTGAGGCATCATTAGACAATTAATAATGGCTTTATTAATGTCCATCACGTGTTTAATTAAGCTCGGAAAAATGAGACTTTGGACCGCCTATTAAGTAGCCTTTGGGTTATTCTTGAACCAAGCCCTGATCAACAGCACAATATTTTTTTTATGGTGTTACAATTTTATGAACATTATTAAATTACTATTGCCGTGTTTGTAAAGATTCGACTTAAATTTTAATTGGATTCGTATATTACTCAAATAATTTTCTAAGTATATAATCCACGCAAGTAAAATGAGTTACCACATTAACGAATCCTTTGCCACCTCACTCAATATTAAATTTACAAATACATGATAATTTGGTGAATTTTAAACACACACACAGAGATTAAAAATAACGGTTAAATATATTATTAAAATAAGTAAATATCATACTATTAGGATGAGCTTTGCTGTACTAGGCTTGACTTTTTGCCCACAGGAACCGCAAAAGAAAATATCAATGGTTTCGTTGGTTTGTAATGCAGTTAACTGTAGCGTAACAGGACACCGTCTATTAGACTTTTATTTTTTATTTATCCGTTTAAGGATCCTCAGAATTTAGAAGTCATTATGAAATTCCGACAAACAAGGATTGTTCGAATACTTGGGCAATCAAAATCGGTCGTCACAGTTATTTATATGATACACAAGTTTAGAAAATTGTAATGTATAAAACCATGGCTTATGAGTGCTTTCCCCTCCCTCCTCCAATGTCTTCTTTTTCTTACAAAAATGAATTTTCAACATCTAAATACTTAGTGAAAAAGATAAAAAGAAAAAAGAAAAGAAAAAAGTATACCTGCAACATGTAATGTGTTTAGAAATGGATGGGGAACATAATTTTTTACATCCAGATAATTTTTTTTAAAAAAATCAGATCCGAAATAGTACATGTTAAGAAATTAAAAAAAATTAAAGTGACTTCTACAATACGTTGTTGTAATCGAATAAAAACAAACATTTGTAACTTAACATTTATTTTTTCACCTCTTACTTTGACACGACAAAAGATTTACTTATCGAAAAAATAACCTTCACATTTCCATTTCTACAATACGGTGTCACGTTTGTGAAAATAAATCCAAATTATTTTTAATTGTAATATATATATATATATATATATATATATATATATATATATATATATATATATATATAATTCAATAAATATTTTTAAATTAAATTAAATACATTATTATATTTATATAGTATCATTTCGTTTTAATATATGTTTAGACTTCAAATTAATTTACTAATATTTTCTTTGTTATAAGATTAGTTTGATAGACTAGCATATATATATATATGTGAAAAAGAATAAACTAAAAAAAAAATGTTTGTTCTATTTGACTCGTATATTAAAAGAATTATACTTGTATTTTATTTTTTTAATAAGTTAGAAATTTTCAAAAGTTTTACATAAATAAATAAAAAAAATCATGAAAAAAAAAGACCAAAAGATATAGGAAAACTTCAATTATCTTATTATTACATGCAATCAAAAGTCGTAAAATTATTTTTGTCATTTAAATTTTGAAAAGAAGAAATTAAAAATTATAGAATTTGAGAAGAGATAAAAGAAAAAGATAAATAATACAAAAATGAGGGAAGATGATAAGATAAGATGAACTTAAATTTTCAAAAAGAAAAAGATAATATTTGAAACAATAGTAATAAAAAAATAAAAATAAAAATTACAAAAGATAAAGATAAGGTATAATTTTTCATGAAATTTCATTAAATTATATTTAAGTTGATATCATGAAGAAAAGAAAAGAAAAGAAAAGGTGAGATCATAAGGAGAAAGTGTAATACAAGGAGAGTAATGTAGAACCTCATTTTTGTCCAGGAAGAAAAAGAAAAAGCAAAAGGTAGAAGGCTTGCCAAAAAGAAGGGAGAAGAGTGGAGACTGAATGTTCTCCTTAAAAAGGGAAAAAGACCAAAAGCAGGCTAGTAGCGGCAAGACCTATGCGCCTCTTTTTGCCTCGGACAAGCGCATATGAAGGAGGAGACATGTGTCAGGTGTTGGTTTTTGAATGAAGCCACCCCAGGACTGCCATCTTGTAGGTAAGTAGGGACACAAAAGCAACTTTCTGCCGAATTGGTTAGGACCAAGGAAGAAGCGGCCACTCACCGCATTAAATGCAAAGGTCGCCGCATTGATGGAGGAAAACCCTTTAGAGGCACTACGACATCATGAGCATGGGGAAGGAGTCACTGCATTAATGTAAAGGATCTCCTTGAAGATCCAAGAAATGATGACCCGAGGGCTAGGAGTGGCCTATAAAAGGCCCCGAGCTCAAAAGGCACGAAGAGAGAATTTTTATTGAAGAGGGGAGTCTGGAAAAGATTTTCAAAAGAAAGACACCGTAAAAGGATGGAGGGAGTTTATCCATTCTTCAGTGAATCAATAATCCTTGGATACAAGGTAAGACCAGCTCTAAGCCAACGCACTTCCATTGTTTAGCCCAACAACATACAAGTTGTGGGCAGATTCCGGACCGTCTCCCATGTAGCTGAAACTGAAATTGGTCAAGAGTCGATGCTTTCGATCTGACTCGAACACTACTATCAATTCACACACCCGCTGAGTGCCATTCGGCACGCTAGCCTGCCGACACCTAGTCGACACGCTGACTTGGTCGAGACGGTCTCGGCCCCTTCCATTCCAACTGGGGCGAATCGATCTTGGCTCCTTCTAACATCTAACCTTAAGCCTCTCGGCACCCCTTCCCATCAACTCTTTGGATGCCAATGGATAGTCCATCCTATCTAACTCTTAGGATGCCAACGGATAGCCCTTCCCATCCAACTCTTAGGATGTCAACCGATAGTCTTTCCCATCTCTTTGGACGCCCATGGATAGTCCATCCCATCCACTCTTTGGACGCTAATGGATAGTCTGTCCCATCCAACTCTCTAGACGCCACGTCGAGTGCCATCCGACACATAGACTGCGGACACCCCGTCGGCACTCCACATGGATAGAGTCAATCTCAACATCCACATGGGCAAAGTCGATCACGACATCCACATGGGGCTATGGGCCAAGTTGGTCTCGACATCCACATGAGCCGAGTCGATCTCGACATCCACATGGATAGAGTTGGCCTTGGCCCCTTCTATTCCGACTCAATCGAGACGATCTCGGCCCCTCCCACCATCTAACCATTCATTCCTCAGAACTACATAAACTTTGACTTCTCCATGGAGTAGGAGATATGTAAGAACAAGAGACAACTCTTGTCAAGTTCATTATCCAAAAAACCAAAAACATCCTCGCTCATCTTTTGTAAATATATTTCATTCTTAGAAAGACATATACTGTAACGTATAAGTCATATCTCATTTCATGCATCTAGTTAAGGTAACTATCCTTGAATAGACGTGTTGGGATACTAGGTGATCCCTACACGCAACCGACTCCTGAACCTATACTTTGATTCCAGACCTAACTTATCCATCATAAGTTTCCTAACGTTTTCCATAAAATTGTCATTGACAACTTCATACTCTTTGTTCCTTCCCAGAAGGAACTCGGATTCCAAAAATCAAAGTCTTTACCGTCCCGTCGCAATCCAAGTTGCGACAAGTAATATTTAGATGAGGATAAATATGAGAAAAAATAGAATTTTACATAACTACATATTGAAATCGTTTATAATTTATATATATATTTAAATAAATCAAATATTCTCAAGTATATAACTTTATATTTAAAGTTATATCATACATTAAAATGAAATTAATTAATAAAGTTAAATTACATAAAATTTTACAAACATGACATATTCGGTGAAAGTATGTTTTTTTTAATATTATACTCTTTTGAGAAGGAATTTTACAGCACGTAGTTGAAAAAACCGATCATGTTGGTACTGACCGAGAAGAAAAACTTGTGATGGTGAAGCGTTACGATCAACCCCCCACTCCCCATTAGTTCTTTTAAATTTCACTATATAATAAATAATATGTTAAAGAGTTAAAGATCTCATTATATTATTATTATTTGATCTACTGTCAGAAGAAAATAATGGCTCTTGAGACAATCTATTCCCACTGCTCAATGAAAAGTTTTAATTAAATAGTAGTAATATTTAGATTAAAGAAATATAGAATTTACAAGAAAATTATTAAATAAAGTGCAATAGCGTAGACTTACCTCAAAGTAGGGAATGGGAAGAAATATTTTTGGGAGACCACAAACATCAATAAAAAAAAGAAATTAAATAAATTTATTTATAAACTAAAATTAATTTATGTATAAATTTATTTATAAAAAATATTTTTGGTTAATTTTTTAAAGTTGATTTTTAACTTATTTACAAATTAATTTTAGTATTTTTTATTTTTTTATAAATATTTGTAAAAAAATTTATTCAAATCATTATCTTTTACATCCAGATTAATGTGTTTAGAAATGGATGGGAAACATAATTTTTTTACATCCAGTTCATTTAAAAAAAAATCAGATCCAAAATAGTACATGTTAAGAAACTAAAATAAATTTAAAGTGACTACTACAATACGTTGTTGTAATCGAATAAAAACAAACATTTGTAACTTACATTTATTTTTTCACCTCTTACTTTGACACGACAAAAGATTTACTTATCGAAAAAATAACCTTTACACTTCCATTTCTAATACGGATGTGAAAATAAATTCAAATTTATTTTCACTTGTAATATATATAATTAATTATATAATTTAATAAATATTTTTGAATAAAATGAAATATATTATTATATTTGTATGGTAAAATTTTAAAAATAATTTAAACATAAATAATAAGATAATTATGACATACTAAAATATTTACTAGAAAGAAAAAATATAAGTATAATTTTTTAAATATATCAGTCAAATAGAACAAATATTTTTTTTATTTATTCTTTTTTACATACATGTTAGTCTACCAAACTAATCATATAACAAAAAAATATTAGTAAATTAATTTGAAGTCTAAATATATATTAAAACTAAATGATAGTGTATAAAAATAATCATACATTTCAAAAATTTTACATAAATAAATAAATAAATCATGAAAAAAAAAGACATAACTCATACCAAAGTTATGAGCTATATAAAAAAACAAAAGATATAGGAAAACTTCAATTATCTTATTATTACATGCAATCAAAAGAATCGTAAAATTATTTTTGTCATTTAAATTTGGAAAGAAGAAATTAAAAATTATAGAATTTGAGAAGAGATAAGAGAAAAAAATAAATAATACAAAAAATGAGGGATGATGATAAGACAAGATGAACATAAATTTTCAAAAAGAAAAAGATAATATTTGAAACAATAGTAATAAAAAAATAAAAATAAAAATTATAAAAGATAAAGATAAGGTATCATTTTTCATGAGATTTCATTAAATTATATTTAAGTTGATATCATGAAGAAAGGAAAATAAAAGGTGAGATGCATAAGGAGAAAGTGTAATACAAGGAGAGTAATGTAGAACCTCATTTCTGTTCCGAAAGAAGAAGAAAAAGACAAAAGAAAAGGCAAACGGTAGGAGGCTTGTGAAAAAGAAGGGAGAAGAGTAGAGGCTGAATGTTCTCCTTAAAAAGGAAAAAAGAGTAAAAGTAAGCTGGTAGCGACAGGACCTACGTGCCTCTTTTTGCCTCGAACAAGCACGTATGAAGGAGGAGACATGTATCAAGTGCTGCCTTCTGAATGAAGCCACCCTAGGACTGTCATCCTGCAAGCAAGTAGGGACGCGGAAGCAACTTTTCATCGAATTGGTTAGGACCAAGGAAGGAGCGATCACTAACCACATTAAATGCAAAGGTCGTCACATTAATGGAGAAAATTCCTTGAGACGGCACTGCGATATCATGAGCATGGGGAAGGAGTCACCGCATTAATGTGGAGGATCTCCTTGAAGATCCAAGAGATGATGACCCAAGGACACGGAGTGAGCTATAAAAGGCCCCAAACTCGAAAGGCAAGAAGATGAAATTTTTATTGAAGAGGGGAGTCTAGAAAGGATTTTCAAAAAAAGACACTAAAAAAGGATGGAGGGAGTTCATTCATTCTTCAGTGAATGAGTAATACTTGGATACAAGATAAGACCTTCAAAATACCCCCTGTGCATATCCATTTAGTGACCCTAAGCTCTAAGCCAATGCGCTTCCATTGTTTAGCCCAACAACATACAAGTTGTGGGTCGATTCTGGACTGACTCCCTTGTAGTTGAAACTGAAATTGGTCAAGAGTCGGTGCTTTCGGTCCGACTTGGACACCACTATCAATTCACACACTTGCCGAGTTTCATTTGACACGCTAGCCTATCGACACCTAGTCGACACTTTGACTCGGCCAAGACGGTCTCGGCCCCTTCCACTCCAACTAGGCCGAGTCGGTCTCGACCCCTCTCAGCATCTAACCTTAAGCCTCCCGGTACTCCTTTCCATCCACTCTTAGGACGTCAATGCATAGTCCTTTCCATCAACTCTTTGGACGCCAATGAATAATCCATCCTATCTAACTCTTAGGATGCCAATGGATAGCCCTTCCCATCCAACTCTTAGGACGCCAACGGATAGTCCTTCCCATCCAACTCTTTGGACGCCTATGGATAGTCCATCCCATCCACTCTTTGGACGCCCATGGATAGTCTATCCCATCCACTCTTTGGACGCCAATGGATAGTCCATCTCATCTAACTCTCTAGACGCCACACCAAGTGTCATCCGACACATAGACCATCGACATTTAGTCGACACTCCACTTGGGCAGAGTCAGTCTCAACATCCACATTGGCAGAGTCGGTCTTGATATCCACATGAGCCGAGTTGGTCTCGACATCCACATGGGCAAAGTTGGTCTCGGCCCCCTCCAACTAGATCAAGTCGGTCTCAGCCCCTTCCATCCCGACCCGGCCGAGACGATCTCGGTCCCTCCCTCCATCTAACCATCCATACCTCAGAACTACGTAAACTTTGACTTTTCCGTACAGTAGGAGATACGTAGAAGCAAGAGACAACTCTTGTCAAATTCATTATCCAAAAAATCAAAAACATCCCCTGCTCATCTTTTGTAAATATCTTCCATTCTTAGAAAGGCATATACTGTAACGTAAAAGTCATATCTCATTTCATGCATATAGTTAGGATAACTATTCTTGAATAGATGTGTTGGGATACTAGGTGATCCCTACACGTAACTGACTCCCGAGCCTATCCTCTGATTCCAGACCTACCTTATTCATCATAGGTCTCCTAGTATTTTCCATAAAAATGTTGGTGACAACTCCATACTCCTTGTTCCTTCCCTGGAAGGGACTCGGATTCCAAAAACCAAAATTTTTGCCATTTCGTCGCGATCTAAGTTGTGACAAGTAATATTTAGATGAAGATGAATACGAGACAAAATAGAATTTTACATAGCTACATATTGTAATCATTTATAATTTATTTATATATATTTAAATAAATCAAATATTCTCAAGTATATAACTTTATATTTAAAGTTATATCATACATTAAAATGAAATTAATTAATAGAGTTAAATTAAATAAAATTTTACAAACATGACACATTCAGTGAAAGTATGTTTTTTTTAATATTATACTCTTTTGAGAAGGAATTTAACAGCACGTAGTTGAAAAAACCGAACATGTTGGTACTGACCGAGAAGAAAACCTTGTGATGAAGTGTTACGATCAACCCCCCAACCCCCATTAATTCTTTTAAATTTCACTTTATAATAAATAATATGTTAAAGAGTTAAAGATCTCATTATATTATTATTATTATTATTATTATTATTATTATTATTATTATTATTATTATTATTATTATTATTATTATTATTATTATTATTATTATTATTATTATTATTATTATTATTATTATTATTATTATTATTATTATTATTATTATTATTATTATTATTATTATTATTATTATTATTATTATTATTATTATTATTATTATTATTATTATTATTATTATTATTATTATTATTATTATTATTATTATTATTATTATTATTATTATTATTATTATTATTATTATTATTATTATTATTATTATTATTATTATTATTATTATTATTATTATTATTATTATTATTATTATTATTATTATTATTATTATTATTATTATTATTATTATTATTATTATTATTATTATTATTATTATTATTATTATTATTATTATTATTATTATTATTATTATTATTATTATTATTATTATTATTATTATTATTATTATTATTATTATTATTATTATTATTATTATTATTATTATTATTATTATTATTATTATTATTATTATTATTATTATTATTATTATTATTATTATTATTATTATTATTATTATTATTATTATTATTATTATTATTATTATTATTATTATTATTATTATTATTATTATTATTATTATTATTATTATTATTATTATTATTATTATTATTATTATTATTATTATTATTATTATTATTATTATTATTATTATTATTATTATTATTATTATTATTATTATTATTATTATTATTATTATTATTATTATTATTATTATTATTATTATTATTATTATTATTATTATTATTATTATTATTATTATTATTATTATTATTATTATTATTATTATTATTATTATTATTATTATTATTATTATTATTATTATTATTATTATTATTATTATTATTATTATTATTATTATTATTATTATTATTATTATTATTATTATTATTATTATTATTATTATTATTATTATTATTATTATTATTATTATTATTATTATTATTATTATTATTATTATTATTATTATTATTATTATTATTATTATTATTATTATTATTATTATTATTATTATTATTATTATTATTATTATTATTATTATTATTATTATTATTATTATTATTATTATTATTATTATTATTATTATTATTATTATTATTATTATTATTATTATTATTATTATTATTATTATTATTATTATTATTATTATTATTATTATTATTATTATTATTATTATTATTATTATTATTATTATTATTATTATTATTATTATTATTATTATTATTATTATTATTATTATTATTATTATTATTATTATTATTATTATTATTATTATTATTATTATTATTATTATTATTATTATTATTATTATTATTATTATTATTATTATTATTATTATTATTATTATTATTATTATTATTATTATTATTATTATTATTATTATTATTATTATTATTATTATTATTATTATTATTATTATTATTATTATTATTATTATTATTATTATTATTATTATTATTATTATTATTATTATTATTATTATTATTATTATTATTATTATTATTATTATTATTATTATTATTATTATTATTATTATTATTATTATTATTATTATTATTATTATTATTATTATTATTATTATTATTATTATTATTATTATTATTATTATTATTATTATTATTATTATTATTATTATTATTATTATTATTATTATTATTATTATTATTATTATTATTATTATTATTATTATTATTATTATTATTATTATTATTATTATTATTATTATTATTATTATTATTATTATTATTATTATTATTATTATTATTATTATTATTATTATTATTATTATTATTATTATTATTATTATTATTATTATTATTATTACTACAATAATAATAATATAATTTGATCTACTGTCAGAAGAAAATAATGGCTCTTGAGACAATCTATTCCCACTGCTCAATAATGAAAAGTTTTAATTAAATAGTAGTAATATTTAGATTAAAGAAATATAGAATTTACAAGAAAATTATTAAATAAAGTGCAATAGCGTAGACTTACCTCAAAGTAGGCAATGGAAAGAGATATTTTTGGGAGACCACAAACACCAATAAAAAAAAATAAATATTTTTTTTATAAACTAAAATTAATTTATGTATAAATTTATATATAAAAATTATTTTTAGTTAATTTCTTTAAAGTTAATTTTTAATTTATTTATAAATTAATTTTAATTTATTTTATTTTTTTCTTATTTTCTTTTTTTTTATAAATATTTGTAAAAATAGTATTCAAACAAGTTCTTCATATTTACATATAATTAATAATAATAAAATAAAAACATTTCTTATTTAATATATTTATTTAATTTTTCTAATTAAGATATACTATAGTTATTTTATTTATATAAATAAAAGATAAAAAATTATTTTTAATTATATAAACATTTATAACATAGTTTTAAGATAAATTAATTATACGATATCTTAATTAACCAGAATTAAATTAAATCTATTAATGATAATAATTTTTTGATTGATGAGTATAAAGATAAAGTGATAGGTTAGTGGCACCTAAAATAGTTGGAGAGAGAAAATCAGCTGCAGCAGCAACAGAAACGGAACCACAGTTTTGTTTTCCTTAATGAATTCGAGTGACATAAACAACAGGCCAACAGAAACCGCATGAATGAATCCGTGGCCTCTTTGGACTCAATCAACTCAACTCCTGTCTCTCTCTTTCCCATCCCTCTATTTAACAATTCAATTTCACCTTCATTTTCATCATTACCCACAACCATTCTAATCTAGCTTCTCTCCATCTTCAATTTCAATGGCTTCCCTCTTTCTTCTCTTTTCAGAACTCGTTCGTAATCACCAGTGGGATGCTGCAGCTCTGTTAGCAGCATACCCTCCTCCCAATTTTACCATAACCTCATCTTGTGCTGTTGCTGCTGCCACAAAACCGTTGAAAGATGAGTCTCAAAACAGAACTCAAGACACTGTCGTTGAAAATCCGTTGGAGTCGCGGGTGCGTGTGGATTTTGTTGTTTGGCCTTGAATCTTGGTTACTCTCCTGTCTCCTCTACTTTGTAAATTAACTCTTCTTTTAATTCTTTTTTAAAATGTAAAATATTGTTCGTCTTTATTAGATGATGAAAAGTTCAATTCATGACAATTTTGCTCTGTTCCTTTGAGACTTGTTTTCCTATATTATCTTCCTTTTACTATATTCGATTCTATTAACTTGAGATTTTAAGCGATTGATCGCGGCTTTTTCACAGTATGATTCGGATTAAAAATAATTTACCAGTTTGAAGTTATTTTTGACACCTAGTTCACCTTTGTTGTGCAAGTTCAGATAAGGGGACAAGTGTTATGCACAAGGAACATTATGCTCAACATTAAAAAATGAATTTCTGACTGTGTTATGTGCAAACATTTATGCTCAGTAATAAAAATAAATTTCAGAAGTTGCCACTAATTGTAGGTGTATGTGTTGTGGACAATAAATACGCTCCACGTAGCCAAAGTTACTAGAGGAAAATAAACCCCCTCTGCCCACGCATTCATCAATCCGAATAATGATAAATATTGCCGATTCACATTTTGAATACATATTTTGAGTTATTGAAATACATGGTAGGAGAAAATTCTTGGAAGATAAATTTTTTTTCAGAAATTTAAATTATTGGGTAAATATTATATTATTGATTTACATTTTGAATATATATTTTGAGTTGAATTTATTGAAATACATAATTTGTATTTAACGGTCACAATTAACCGAACACGCATTCATATTATTGGATAAATATTATTGACATTTTGAATGTATATTTTGAGTTGAATTTATCGAAAATGCATATTCTTTATTTAACCGTTACAATTAACCGAACGAGAAAATGCATGAATTTCTTGCAGGAAATCCCGATTCTTACCGGACATGATAAAAAAAGTACACATTTGGATGTATGGAAACTAAAGGAAGAGAAATTGAAAATGAGAGAAAGAGAAAAATAAAAAATAAAGTAAAAAATAGATATATAATGACAAAAATATAATTTTAATCTTTTATTTTATTGGAAAATTTTGTTTTAGTTTTCTATTTAAAAAAAATTATTTTGGTCTTTTAATTTTAAATTTGAAATAAAGTTATCTGATTGAAGTGGTAAATGTTTTTTTAAGACATAATTTTAGATTTTTTTATTGATTTCAGATATGAAAGTTTATCCATTATTTACATAAATATTATAAAATTTAATCAAAATTTACATAAAAAGTTATAAATATGATAAAAATTACATGAAAAATGAATTTTATTAACAACTCAAACAAGTTCAAAATCATATTTTAAAATAAAAAATAAAAATGATCTTTAATTCAAATTTAAAAATTAAGAGATTAAAATAAATATTTTAAAAATTAAATGATGAAAATAAATTTCTACAAATAAAAAACCAAAATTATAATTTATCCTTGTTAAATTTACCAAGTTTTAAGGTTTCCTTCTTATGCCATTTATCATGCGTAACATCTCACGCCCTCGTGCATATAAACATAATTTTTTTACTATAAATTATACATATTATACTAGTTTTTTTTTATAGTTAAATGTTTCTAATTCAGGTAAAATAAATAAATTTAATTTTTGACTTTTATATAAGTTTTTCTTTAGTTTGTTTATATTTTTTTTCTTTAGTTTTCATCATTTTAAAATTTAAAATCAATATTCTTATCACTATGATCATATGATGTTTAGTAAAATGATGTGTTAACGTGATACTAAATAATATGTATTTAGTGTTACGTTAATACGAGATTATTAAAATATTTTAGGTTGTAAAACTAATGTTATCTATTTGTTCTAAAATGAATAGTTGAGATTAAAAATAATAATTCTATATTTTGAAGGGATATAAATTAAAAAAATAATAATTCTTTTATTTTATATAGATAAAAATAATAAATTTAAATTTTACAGTGATTAAAATAAAAATATATATATTAGAAAACAAAATCAAAATTTATTTATTTTACAAATTAAGAATAAATATATTTCCTTTTTCAAGAGTGGTTTACATTTTTTTTTTCTATTTCATTTTTGGTGGTGGCTTCTAAAATTAATAACATTTGCTCACCTTTTTTTTTCGTTTTTGATTCTAGCGACTTCCAAAAAAAATTCCAGATCTATTTTATTTTTCATAAATATAATTAAGTATATAGAAAATGAACTTGTTTGTTATTTTTGTATATTTAAATGTTAAAATATTGGAGTGTGATACCCCTCGTTTCTGATATAATTTTTTAGCTATTTAAAAATATTTTTGAGATATCTTAATCTTGAAATTTTGTTCAAGAAATGTGGGACTTAAGGTATCAAAACTTGGTTTGAATCATTGTATTGTTTGGATATCAGGTCAAATTTCAAAATCATAATTTAGTGTATGTTTAAAAATGATAATTGTTGAAGAAATAATAATTTATTTTTTATTTTCTAGAATTGATAAAACTAAGTTCTTTCCTTTAAACAAAAAATAAGACACTTAAAGAGACTTTGATACAAGTAAAACATTTTTGTACTCGAAAAATATAAATTATGAGAATCATCATTTCTAGTAATGACTAAAATTTATGTTTAGTTTTAATAGAAAATTTATAAATACAAGTATTTTTTAAATAATTTTTAGAAAAATAATTTTATTATGTGAAAATCATTATTGTTTAAAATAAAAATTATTATTTTATTATGAAAATTTTTAATTTGACTTTTTTATTCCTATATGTTCACGAGTGTAATGATAAATTTGCATAATTATTTAGCATTTTTTTATGTAAATTATTTCATATTCCCAATTCAATCTAAATAGTTTATATGGATAATGTGCAAAAAAAATATATACGGATAATAGCATTTATAAACAATTTTATATAACATTTTCTCATAGATAAATTAATATAAAATTTAAAAAATATTTAATCAAATTATAAGTATAGATAAGCTTTGCTGTAAAAGTATTTTCATAAATCTTAAAATTAAAAATATGTTGACTTAATTTTTAATATTTTTTTATTTAACGATAATATCACATAATTTTTCATTACCTCTATTTTAGGTATTTTTTAAGTTTTTACTAAGACATTTCTTGAAAAATAATATTACTAAAAAATTTATATTAATTATTAATGCCTTGAAAATTTTTAAAGAATTAAAAAATAGAAATTATTTAAAAATATAATGTTTAATGTATTAAAAGCTAAAATAATATATTTTATAAAAGTTTATTTTAAAATTTATAACGAGCATATACTAACATTACTTATTAGTATTTTTTATTCTTAAGTTTAATTATTTATCAATTTAATAAAAATTATTTAAAAATTATATAGTTAGTATTTTAATATGTGTATTGTATAGAACAAATATTAATTTTATATAACTAAAGTTTATAATAAATAAATATTTGTAAATATATAAATTATATTACAATTAAAATTTACAATAATTAAAATTTACAATAAATAAATATTTTTAACATATAAATTATATTTTAAATTTATAATAAAAAGTTATTTTATAATATAAATCATACAATTTTTTTTTTGATTATCAATAAACTTTTAAAAAAAATACTAAAATTTTCAAAAAAATATTTTCGATCATGTTGAGAGAGAGAGAGAGAGAGAGAGAGAGAGAGAGAGAGAGAGAGAGAGAGAGAGAGAGAGAGAGAGAGAGAGAGAGAGAGAGAGAGAGAGAGAGAGAGAGAGAGAGAGAGAGAGAGAGAGAGAGAGAGAGAGAGAGAGAGAGAGAGAGAGAGAGAGAGAGAGAGAGAGAGAGAGAGAGAGAGAGAGAGAGAGAGAGAGAGAGAGAGAGAGAGAGAGAGAGAGAGAGAGAGAGAGAGAGAGAGAGAGAGAGAGAGAGAGAGAGAGAGAGAGAGAGAGAGAGAGAGAGAGAGAGAGAGAGAGAGAGAGAGAGAGAGAGAGAGAGAGAGAGAGAGAGAGAGAGAGAGAGAGAGAGAGAGAGAGAGAGAGAGAGAGAGAGAGAGAGAGAGAGAGAGAGAGAGAGAGAGAGAGAGAGAGAGAGAGAGAGAGAGAGAGAGAGAGAGAGAGAGAGAGAGAGAGAGAGAGAGAGAGAGAGAGAGAGAGAGAGAGAGAGAGAGAGAGAGAGAGAGAGAGAGAGAGAGAGAGAGAGAGAGAGAGAGAGAGAGAGAGAGAGAGAGAGAGAGAGAGAGAGAGAGAGAGAGAGAGAGAGAGAGAGAGAGAGAGAGAGAGAGAGAGAGAGAGAGAGAGAGAGAGAGAGAGAGAGAGAGAGAGAGAGAGAGAGAGAGAGAGAGAGAGAGAGAGAGAGAGAGAGAGAGAGAGAGAGAGAGAGAGAGAGAGAGAGAGAGAGAGAGAGAGAGAGAGAGAGAGAGAGAGAGAGAGAGAGAGAGAGAGAGAGAGAGAGAGAGAGAGAGAGAGAGAGAGAGAGAGAGAGAGAGAGAGAGAGAGAGAGAGAGAGAGAGAGAGAGAGAGAGAGAGAGAGAGAGAGAGAGAGAGAGAGAGAGAGAGAGAGAGAGAGAGAGAGAGAGAGAGAGAGAGAGAGAGAGAGAGAGAGAGAGAGAGAGAGAGAGAGAGAGAGAGAGAGAGAGAGAGAGAGAGAGAGAGAGAGAGAGAGAGAGAGAGAGAGAGAGAGAGAGAGAGAGAGAGAGAGAGAGAGAGAGAGAGAGAGAGAGAGAGAGAGAGAGAGAGAGAGAGAGAGAGAGAGAGAGAGAGAGAGAGAGAGAGAGAGAGAGAGAGAGAGAGAGAGAGAGAGAGAGAGAGAGAGAGAGAGAGAGAGAGAGAGAGAGAGAGAGAGAGAGAGAGAGAGAGAGAGAGAGAGAGAGAGCCAGAGAGAGAGAGAGAGAGAGAGAGAGAGAGCTGAGAGAGAGAGAGAGAGAGAGAGAGAGAGAGAGAGAGAGAGAGAGAGAGAGAGAGCTAGAGAGAGAGAGAGAGAGAGCTAGAGAGAGAGAGAGAGAGAGAGAGAGAGAGAGAGAGAGAGAGAGAGAGAGAGAGAGAGAGAGAGAGAGAGAGAGAGAGAGAGAGAGAGAGAGAGAGAGAGAGAGAGAGAGAGAGAGAGAGAGAGAGAGAGAGAGAGAGAGAGAGAGAGAGAGAGAGAGAGAGAGAGAGAGAGAGAGAGAGAGAGAGAGAGAGAGAGAGAGAGAGAGAGAGAGAGAGAGAGAGAGAGAGAGAGAGAGAGAGAGAGAGAGAGCTAGAGAGAGAGAGAGAGAGCTAGAGAGAGAGAGCCAGAGAGAGAGAGAGAGAGAGAGAGAGAGAGAGAGAGAGAGAGAGAGAGAGAGAGAGAGAGAGAGCTAGAGAGAGAGCTAGAGAGAGAGCTAGAGAGAGAGAGAGAGAGAGAGAGAGAGAGAGAGAGAGAGAGAGAGAGAGAGAGAGAGAGAGAGAGAGAGAGAGAGAGAGAGAGAGAGAGAGAGAGAGAGAGAGAGAGAGAGAGAGAGAGAGAGAGAGAGAGAGAGCTAGAGAGAGAGAGAGAGAGAGAGAGAGAGCTAGAGAGAGAGAGAGAGAGAGAGAGAGAGAGCTAGAGAGAGAGCTAGAGAGAGAGCTAGAGAGAGAGAGAGAGAGAGAGAGAGAGAGAGAGAGAGAGAGAGAGAGAGAGAGAGAGAGAGAGAGAGAGAGCTAGAGAGAGAGAGAGAGAGAGAGCTAGAGAGAGAGAGCTAGAGAGAGAGAGAGAGAGAGAGAGAGAGAGAGAGAGAGAGAGAGAGAGAGAGAGAGAGAGAGAGAGAGAGAGAGAGAGAGAGAGAGAGAGAGAGAGAGACAGAGAGAGAGAGACAGAGCTATCGAAAATATCATAATTTTTTATATCATTTAAACTTAGAGAGAGAGCTATCGAAAATATCATAATTTTTTATATCATTTAAACTTTCTTCTAAATAGGTATGGAAATATGTCTAGTCTATTTACTCGAGTTTGACTTTCATTAAAAAGATAAAGCTTGAATTTGACCTATTTATCTGTTAAAGGTAATATTTTAAAGCCTACACAGCTTGTATAGAAGTGTGACATGACAGAAAAGTTTGTATAAAAAAAACTATTTTATGATAAAATATATGAAAGATCGATAAACCTGTTAGTCTAATTAAGTGGGCCTATTATTAATTAGATAATTTTTATATTAATAATATGTGTGTGTGAGCACTTTTATTAATCTTAATAGGTTGTTATTTTAAGGCCAGAGATCAATCTTTACATTGAAATAGATTTTGTTTTTTAAAAACTCAAGTCTAACATTTTTAACAAACGAGTAAGATTATACTTTATGTAGGCCAAGTAGTACTTTATGTTGTCAGACCTATTTTCATCTCTTAACTCTCTACTTGAAAATGTTAGATTTTTACCTTTTTATGAGGACAGTCTTATGAAAAAATGAGCCAAAATTATTTTAAAGAAACAATCTTTTAAAGAATTTTTTTAATAATATACCAAATATAGGAAACTAACATTTTCAATCATATATTTATGATAAACTAAATAAAAATTCTTATGTTCAAAACACCCTCTAGGATAAAAGTTAAAACAACTAAACTTTTGCAAAAATAAGTCTAATTAAAGGTTTGTTTTGGTGCTATTCTAAATTAACGAGTTTTGATATTAAAAAATAATTTATAATATGTGACAAAATTATATAAAGAGAGTAAAACTTGTAACTTTTTCCATAATTTGCAAAACTATAACCACTAAACCAAAACACTTAGCTTAGGATGTAAAATATATATTATATATAATATTATTGTATAATTAATGTGTAAATTTTATTTTTATTTAATATTTAATTATTAGTTTTTTAGTTTTTATTACCTTAATTTAAAAATTAAATATTTATTTTTTAATTTAAAATATTAATAACTATATTACTTTTAAATTAAAATAATAATATTTAATATTAATAAAATAATATTAAATTATATAAATATTTATAAACTTATAAAATAAAATAAATTATGTGTATTCTAAATTTCATTTAATTAAATAGTTAAATTTTTATATAATTTATATATTAATATAATTAAATAAGTTAATATAATTTAATAAGTATAATTTATTATTTACTCCCTCTAGTGAGAGTTGAAAGTGAGTTTAAGATTTAAGCAAAAATGCTAGGATCAAGCTTTTTAAAAAAAAATTATTTAAACAAGCTAGGCTATAGGCTTTTAAATATGTTTATTAAGTTTGACAGACTAGTTTATTTATTAATAGTATTATTTTTAATAAAAGTATTAATATAATATATAATATTATAAATATTTGAAGGAAATTATAAAATTAATCCATTTTACTAATTAATTTTTAAAATAGATAGTCTTGATTGAAACATTTTGACAATTGCATTGTTTATAACAATGACTTTGATAATTGATCCTATTTATTCTTTGGTTGACATAACATTTTATCCCGCCCGTCTCGCAACCTCAGCAAGGAGGGATAGAGTCGCCACCAACATTTTAGGGAGGAAACGCCAAGAAGCCATAAAATGAAAGGTGTTTGGATAAGGCTGGAATCTAGACCAAAGAAATGGAATTCGAGAGTCGGTTACTAAGGAATACACTGCATCCCTCACGCCTATCACTTGATAGTTACCCTAACTAGATGCATGAAACAAGATGACGTCTACATTATGGTTTATACTTTTTTAATGGAAGATATTTTCAAGGGATGGATGGAGAATGTCTTTGATTTTTTGGTGAATAACTTGACAAGAGTTGCCTCTTGCTCCTACATATCTCCTATCACAATGGAGAAATAAAAGTTTACGTAGTTCTATGGAGGCTTGGAATGTTTGGTTGAGAGGCCAAGAGGCTCGTGGATGGTTTGGCCGAGAGGCCGAGAGACCAAAAGGTTTGTGGTTGAGAGGCCGAGGAGTCTAGCCAATTCGACCGAGAGATTGAAAGGTTCATGACCGAGAGGTTGGGAGGTTTGACCGAGAGGTTTGGTTGAGAGGCCAAGAGGTTAAGATGTTCGTTGCCGAAAGGCCAAGAGGTCGAGAGATTTGGTTGAGAGACCGAGAGGTTAAGATGTTCGTGACCGAAAGGCCGAGGGGCCGAAAGGCTGAGAGGTTTGACTGAGAGGTTTAGTTGAGAGACTGAGAGGTTAAAATGTTTGTGGCCGAAAGGCCGAGAGGTTTGGTTGAGAGGTTTGGTTGAGAGACCGAGAGGTTAAGATGTTCGTGGCTGAAAGGTCAAGAAGCCGAGAGGTTTGGTTGGTTTAGAGGTTTGGTTGAGAGGCCGAGAGGTTTAGCTGGGAGGTTTGGTTGAGAGGCTGAGAGGTTAAGATGTTCGTGGCTGAAAGGCCGAGAGGTTAAGATGTTCGTGGCCGAAAGGCCGAGAGACCGAGATGTTTAGCCGAGAGGTTTGGTTGAGAGGTTGAGAGGTTAAGATGTTCGTGGCTGAAAGGCTGAGAGGCTGAGAGGCCAAGAGGTTTGGCCGAGAGGTTTGGTTGAGAGACCGAGAGGTTAAGATGTTTATGGCTGAAAGGCTGAGAGGTCGAGAAGGTCCTGTGTTGGATAGATTCAGAATTACCTTTTGCTTATCATGGAGATTCAGGTTCATGCATGGGTGGAGGTGCGGGGTTCGAGTAGACTTACCTGGTATCTAGTAGGGATGGTATTACTCCGCCGAGTTGATCTGCCTGCATCGACCTTTGATTCGTAGAAACTTAACATTTTCCCCCTATCCTTTCTTCTCGAGCCTTCTTCTTTCTCCTTCTTCTTCCTTCCTTCTTTTCCTTCTCTCCTCTCTTTTTCTCCTCCCTTCTTTGCTCTCCTAGCCAAAAGACCCCCCCATCAAAGATCCCTTCTCCGTTCAAGCACGGGTCCTTTTATAGGCGCCCCTCTCATCCTTGGGTCACCATCACAAATCTTCAAGGAGATCTCCTCCATTAATGCGTTGACATTAGCTCCCCTGATTTTTGTCCCAAAGTTGCTTCCACATCTCCTCTTTTCTGTACAGTGGCAGAGTTGAAGGTGACCTCTTGTGAAGTCAACATCTACTTGTTCCCTTTGCTTTTTCTACTACTACATTCGCTTTTTTTTTATGCAGACCGGACAAAATTGGGGTATGACACATTTATTGGTCAAATAAATATATTATTAAGTTATTAACTTTGAGCTTATTACACACATCTTTTATCCGAAACAACAAGTGAGATGATTGTTTAAATAAGTATAGAAGTGTATTTTCTTTTCCATGTGTAAATTCAAACGTTCAAACTCAATTTACTCTTAAGTTTTTTTTCTTGCAATTTGAATAAATTATAATTATAATTTGAAATTTCAACTACGAATGGTTCTATTGATTATTGTCATAAAATATTTCCTTTACAATCACATGACCTTTTAAGTATAGGTTGTTAACCTATTTAAAAGCTTTAATATGAAATAAATCTTTAAATAACCAACGTGTCAGGTCAAACTTATATAAATATCAAATAAAACCTAAAATAAGTATATAACAAGTATTAGACTCATACTTGGTCCGTAGAATTATGAAGTAGGCCAAATAAAACTTTTGCAAAATCTAGCTTGACTCAACCAATTTTCACCATTATCTCTAGTTCTATCAAACCTAATTAACTAATTCACCTATGTTAAAGAATTTAGTTAATTTAGTTAGTAACATTAAATTTGTCCTAAATTTATATGTTTTTACAAAATTACTCATAACATTAATGAGACATATTCTTATTTTTTTATAAATATTTTCATTAGTTTTAATTCTTTTAATCTTTCATCATTAATAAATTTATTGCTTTAATTTTTATTGGTTATACATGTGAAGAGTAAGATAAATAAAATGTTCTTTATAAAAGACAAAGTTAAACTTCCAAATAACCTAAAATATTAATATATTTTACTTACTATTTATTAACTTTAAAGAATGTCTCAGAATTAAGGGTATTTTTGTGAAAAAAAAATCAATGCATGAGATATTGTATATTGGTTCTTAAAAAGGGATAGATCAAGACAAAATTCTAATTTGAGTCTTATAAAAAAGACACAAGAGGATGAAGTATAAATTCAAATTGTTACCTATTATATTAATTTATAAATTATGTAAATTTATTAAATATTGTAATAAAAAATAATTTAATTTAAATTTATATAAACAATATATTTCTTAAAATTGTGAAGTTTCAATAAATGTAAAATATATCTAAATGCTCTTATAATATTTTCTTAAATAAAGAAAAAATTAAGTATATTTAATATTTTAAAATATATATAATTTATATTTTACACCATAAACCAAATAAGTTTTTTTGGTTTAGTGTAGTTATTACTCTTTATATTTTCTAAAAGGTTAGAAACTCTATTCTCTCCATATTTCTATTTGTAACATTATTAAAAAAAAAAATTATGCCACATCAGCATCTAACATCTATATAGTTAAATTATTAACAACACACGAAAACTCTCAAATTGTGACCGCATGATAGAATTTAGCTTAATTAAAACGTATTCAATAAAATCCGAACGTGCTATAGCTATAATAAGTCTTTTTTCTCTTAATTGATTATTTGATTTACCCACTTTCCAACTGTCCATTGAATTAGGACCATTGTTTTGCTCGTTGGTAAGACAATTTAGTTCCCTAAGAATATTCATTTATCCATATATTTTCCTCGACAAGAAGATATAATCTTTGTTTCTTATAGCGTTTTGTTGCCATTCACCATAACATAGAAAGCCATACAATACGTCAAGTAAGCATTACTAATCAAACCGAAACAGTTACACATGGTATCACTCTCGCAACAATGAAATGGATTTTGCAGTTTCCAGTTAATAGAGAGCGACTGTGTTGGTGACAGAGAGAACCTTTTAGGCTTTTATAATTATATCTTATCAGCCAATAGTAAAACTCAATGTTTTGAGAAAAGACAATAGATAAACTACTATATATTACGCTTATGTAACTTTTCAACACATGAGACGGAGATTGAGAAAACATATTATATAGTTTGCTAAATTGCCTGTTACGCGCATTATAAGTTGTTGAAATTTGAGAGTCATCAACGTATGCATTTGAAAAACACATACACGTAAAATTATCTGGTGACCTTAGCCATTCAAAAAGATGAAGGGAAAAACATATATCATTTTGTAGGATGATATATATATATATATATACTACCCAAAGTGTGTATAATGATTATACAAAATAGGGTGACGAAATATATACTGAAATATCAAATTTGATATCTCTTAACACATTTATAAGGGTTAAATATATTCACGTACCCAAATATTAAAATTGCAATCAACGAGGGTGTGATTACAAATGGCAACAAGGAATCAGATTTTAGGCTGCTCGACCATCATAGAAAAAGGCAAAATCCAACAAGTAATACTAAGAAGAAAGCAACATTACAGTATTTAATAGTAAACAATGTCACCTTAGTTGGCCAAGTTAAAGAAGATGCCACCAAACCTCTACCTTGATCACTCAGACTTAACATATAAAATTCATATTTCTTGTTGATGACACTGGTATGATTTCCCAAACGGCCAAATCTAATGTCTTAAACAATCGTATTTTCAAACGTGACTTTCTCGGAATACATAGAGAAGAATAAAATAAAAAAATTATAAAAAGCATGTTGGCAGCATTAGAATTTTATAGACATTCTTGTGGCAACAAACAGACATATAATTATAATAATAGGACCATACGTCACGATTCCTAATTAACGGCAAAAGTCTCATTTAAAAACAAATTGGCCTTTACACGGATAGTGACTCGAAGAAGAAAGACAGAGATTAGTTATCATCCTTTTAACCTACACAAGTGTGGTTTACTTGGCTAAGGAGTAGAGACGGCGAATAGAACAAGTCACCATTGTTATTTACAGCACCACTTGTCACGTTCTAAGTAAATTAAGCCGGCCCCTCATCCATAATACATACCCTTCCCCTTCATGGTTTTTCCTTTTCCTTTTCCTTCAAAACCCAGAAACTGAGAATTGAGAGAAAGAAGAAAGATGGACAGGCTGATAAAAGTAGATCCAACAAACACGGTTCCAATAAGGATGGAGGGAGGGCAAAAGTGTCACGGCCAAATCACCTTACGCAACGTCATGTACACCATGCCCGTGGCTTTCAGGCTTCAGCCATTAATCAAAACGCGTTACACGGTGAAGCCTCAATCGGGGATCATATCCCCATTAGCCACCGTCACCATCGACATCCTCTACCACCTTCCCCAAGGCTCCACCCTTCCCCACTCCTTCCCACGCTCCGAAGACTCCTTCCTCCTCCACAGCGTCGTGGTTCCCGGCGCCACCGTCAAGGAACCCTCGTCCATGTTCGAGTCTGTCCCGTCTGACTGGTTTACCGCCAAAAAGAAACAAGTCTTCATCGACAGCGGCATAAAAATCATCTTCGTGGGCTCGCTAATCCTGGCCCAATTGGTCCAAGACGGGTCCATGGACGAAATAAGGGAAGTGCTGGAGCACAGCAACCCCGCGTGGAAAGCCGTTGACTCTGTTGACCCAAACGGGGACACGCTCCTCCACGTGGCCATCTCCCGAAGCAGACCCGATCTCGTTCAGTTACTCCTCGAGTTCAACGCTGACATAGAAGCGCAAAACCGCTCTGGCGCGACTCCACTGGAAGCAGCGTGTTCGGCGGGAGAGGAACTAATCGTTGAGCTTCTGTTAGCTCACAAGGCGACGACAGAGAGAAAAGAATCATCACCGTTGGGAGCTATTCATTTATCCGCAAGGGAAGGACACGTGGAGGTTCTGAGGCTGCTTTTACTCAAAGGCGCCGACGTTGACTCGTTGACCAAAGATGGTTACACCGCGTTACACCTCGCGGTTAGAGAAGGTGGACGAGACTGCGCGAGGCTCTTACTCGCGAACAACGCCAGAACGGATGTTCGCGATTCGCGAGAGGGCGACACGGCGCTACACGTGGCAGCGGGGTTGGGGGACGAGAGCATGGTGAAGATCTTGCTGAATAAGGGAGCCAATAAGGACGTGAGGAATTTTGCGGGGAAGACTGCGTATGACGTGGCGGCGGAGAATGGACACGCGTGCGTGTTCGACGCGCTGCGTTTTGGGGATAGTTTGTGCCTTGCGGCGAGGAAGGGGGAGGTGAGGAGTATTCAGAGGTTGATTGAGGGTGGCGCGGTGGTTAACGGGAGGGACCAGAATGGATGGACGGCGTTGCATAGGGCGTGCTTTAAGGGGAGGGTGGAAGCGGTTCGGGCTTTGTTGGAGAGAGGGATTGATGCGGACGCCAGGGATGAGGATGGGTACAGTGCGTTGCACTGTGCGGTGGAGGCTGGCCATGCTGACGTGGCGGAGGTGTTGGTGAAGAAGGGTGTGGATGTTGAGGCCAGGACTAATAAGGGTGTCACGGCTTTGCAGATAGCGGAGGCGTTGCGCTATGTTGGGATCACCAGGGTGCTCGTTGCTGCTGGTGCTGGGGGACACGTGGCGGAGGTGGACCCTGTGGTGGTGAAAAAGGAGAAGAAGAAGAAGAAGATGGGAAGAAGGAGAGACGTTCGGGGTAGCTTCGATCGTTCAATGCCTTTGGCTGTGCTCTAGGTGCTGTTCTCTTTTGCTCTTCTTGGTGAAATCGATGAGATGATTGTTTTGTGCAGGAAATTTGTAGATTTGTCAAGCTTGTTCTTTGCTTAATTTCCACTGCTTGTTATTATTGTAATAATGTTGTATGTACTGAGTTTATGAACAATATTATTCGGGTAAATGATACTGGTCACATAATTCTTGTAATGTAACTTTTTTTCGAATCTCAAACAACACTTCAAAATGAATCCCATCGTAACCAAGCCATACATCATATTTTTTTTGGCGTAGGAATGCAATTAATAGTTTTAAAACAGACCACAGGACAGGGGAAAGACATTCCTTATTAATCCTCTTGCTGCTATTACATAGAATATTTACGCAGCGACCATTCAGGACATCATCTAGAACGACAGCAGCAAATGCTGTGTAAAACTGGTGTTAAACAAAAATCATAATTATTCAACAACAACATAAAGACTACTGTGACAGTCCTGAAAGGAGTTGATTTTAGGACTCAAACATACAATAACCAACAAAGGACAATATTAATGGTCACTACATTTGTACCCTCGGAGGTTGACCACACGAGGCCTCTAGTCTCTTCTCTTTTCAGGCTCGAGACCGGAGTTGTGTACCCTCCAAAGTCGGTTATCAGAACAGCGTCGAATCTCTTCACCTTTTAAGTTTGGCATGGGAGGCTATGTACCCTTGAAGTTGGTTAGACACATTTATTATGCCTTCCGCTCGAATGTTTTTATATCTCATTTTATTTCTATATTTTTTTTCATGATTGATACCTTTCAATTATCATTTAATTTTATTCTTGTTTTTATCAGAGAAAATTATGATTTTTAAAATATTAAAATAATATTTTTTTCTCTTAAGATTTATGTAATATCATAGAAGATGTATTTATTGTTTCAACAAATATTCTAACTCTTACTGCATCTAAGATGAGAGAGTTGAAGAAAAATAAGTAGAAGAATTTAGGGATATTATTTATATATAAAATTTGTTAAAGTAAATATATATTATATAAAAATTATATACATAATTTTATTAAAAATAATATATTTTATCATATTAAATGAATAATATAGATTTAAATTTTTTTGAAAGGATGTATTATATTTTTAATTTAATTTACTTTTAAATCATTTTTTATCATCAATAAAATATTGTTGTCATAGACTAAATTTTATATGTATGATTTTTATTAATATATTAAATTTTAGTTTTAATTAATATTTTAGCACGTGTATTACACAAGAAAAAATTATTTTTATATAATTATAATTATTTTATAATAAATAAATATTTTAAATTTATAAAAATAATTCAAATTGTGATGTAAACATATTTTTAAATTAAAATAAATAAGTAATTAAAAAATTATATATATGTATAAAAAATAAATTTAGAGTAATTTGATATGATTGAAAGATATATTTTTTACCTAATTGTTAATGTTTGTAAAATACACTTTCCAATAAGAAGAGAAAGAATATTAAAATTCTCTAATTGAGAGTGAAAATTTTACTATCAAATTAGGAATTTTAATTTATAAAATAAAAATAGATTTATTTATATTTTATTTTATTTTTTATCTAATTGAAAAATAATAACTTTAAGTTTAGACGATGTCACATGTCATAAACTAAAAATTCATTTATCATAAATTTACCATCGAAATAAATTAGAAAGAAATATAAAAAGATATTTATACTTTATAATCATATGTTAAGTTTTAATTTAAATAAAATAAAAAAACATTATATTGGAAATGCTAATTTCAGGTATTTATAAAAATAACATATAATAATATAAAAGTATCAAACAATTATATATATATATATATATTTTTGGACCCCTACTTGGGCCTGCGCAGTGGCCCCTGACTCACCTCAAAAGGCCGGCCCTGACTATGGGATACAACTGCAAATAGAGAGATATATGATCTTCATTTATCTTTCAAACAAAATAAAAACTGTTCTTAGTAATCAATTAGAGTTTGTCTTTTTAAGAAAACTCCAAAGTTTTCTCACGAGATAAGGCCTTTTGAGTCCGTTAGGCGACTAATTCTGAGTCCTAGATTTAGTCATACTCACTTAAAGTTCTTCATATCTTTTTCTAATTCAGAGAATTGAACTCAAATCTCTCCTATAAATTTAATGTGTTGTCAAATGAGCTACCAAAATGTAGGTAGTTGAGAACAACTTTAATTAATAAAAGCTAAAACTTAGATATAATTCTTTCAGTATTTAATGTTATTTTTTAATTAAAATTTAAATTTTATCCCAATAATCCATGCAATAAAAATTTGATATTACTGAATGAAATTTGAATTTGAATTAGAGGCATGGAACAATGACATAGCGAGCAGCGGAGGGATGGACAGTAGAATTGTATTTTTAATACATCTAATACATTCTATTTTTAATTTTTTTTTATGTTTTTAATCTTTATAATTTTAATGGTTTAATTTTAGTTTACATATTTAAAAATAAATTATTTGAGTTTTACAGTCAACTTATTTTTTAATTTTTTAAAAATATAATATGACAAATTCATATCATTATTTTTAAAAAAATTAAAATTTAATGTGACATTAATTATTTAATTTTTTATTGATTAAATTATTTAATATAAATATTAAATAAAGTATGAAATATGTTAAAAACTATCTACGCATCTTCCCCCACCTTCCCTTCAAATTCAGTGGAGTGCTCATATTTTCTTCAAACCCGTGCATAGAAAACAACAACAGAAAAAAAAAATATTAGGACTTGCATTAGAGATAGAAATAAGTTAAGCGGCTTTTCATAAACATGCCGCTTAATATGCAAAGCTTGTTTAGTAAAATGTCCACATTAGGTTTTACTAGAAACTTTTTTAAATAAAAAAGTCAGGCTTCAGCATGACACGCTAGCATGTTTAGAGCATATTTGATGAAATTGTTTAGCTATATATATAAGTTGTTTCATTTTTAATAAGTTGTTTTAAATTAGAGAAAATTATTTATATAAGCAATATTTTTTATGAATTGTTTAGCTTCTTATGCATATAGTAGGAGAGAGATTATGATATATTGGAAAGAGAGAAAATATATTTAGTAACTTAAAATTAATGTAATATATGTGTTGGATTTTCCTACTCTTAGGGTTCTTATTTTTTTATTTCGTTATACTAGATCATTAAAGCTATAAAATGTTGTATAAATATTTGGATCCATTTGTCGTTACTAGGAGATTGCAGCGGAATCTTCTGTAATTGCGAGTTGTTGGTTTGTGATTTTCTTCAACCAAACTACCCAAATTCTTTTTGGGACCTTCATTTCTCTCTTCTTATGGGAAGAATAGATAACATCTTTTGATTTGGTGTATTGAGATCATAACTGTTATAATGCATGAGCCTACATATAGAGTTCTCATTATCTCTACTCATTAAGTCCATATCAAGTCCTTTTAGGAAGTCCATTTGATTATTTAAGTTGGATCACTTTAGAATTATAATTACCTTAAATAAATAGCTAATATAATTGTATATTAAAATATAATGTCCAAAAGATTAAAAAAAAATTATAAATTTCTAACAATCTCCCACTTGACTTCATATTTTCTTTGAAATAATTATATTATAAAATTCTTTAGGCGTGTCTGTATGTTATTTATCTTTAGACTTCCTCTTAATACAATTTAGTCAATCTCATACATTAACAATGGAACCATTGCAACTTTCATCACAATTTAAGCGTGATTAAATCACGATGATCACCATATTAATATACTCAATGACACAGATCGATCAAATATGGATGAGTGACATGGAAATTATATGCAATGTGATATCAAACATGTCTATTCCCAATTGTTCCTTATTTGCAATCTGTAGTGAAGATCAATACAAATTCTTTGAATGTAACACAATTATTACATACAAGGAAACATAAACGAATTCAAAATATAAACATTAATCATAACTTTATTTCTACAGGAAATAAAGAACAACAAAATTGTTCAAATTGAAACATAAAACAGGCTCTCACTGAACTAAAGTATCATAAGGAATAATACCCATGTGAGGAGTGTGCTCATGAAAGACCTTAGGTATTAGCCTTTTAATTAATGAATCAGCTAGCATAAACCTTGTTCCTATATGTTTTATGAAAATCTGTTTATTTTGAACTCTGGTTGAATGTCTCAAAGTAAGTTATAAACTTTTATAGCTATAGTATAAGAGGCTATAAGAGTCTGTTTAACAAACTTCCAAGAGATAGCTCCTCCAGCCAGCATGTAGATGTATCAAGATGTGGAGTGTTTGCTGTCTTGACATCCTGCAAAATCGAAGTTAGAGTACCCTATGATCTTCAAACCTTCAGACTTCCAATAAGTGAGTATGTATCCTTTTGTTCTCTTCAAAGAACGCATCATGAGTTTAACTGTCTTCCAATACTGCATTCTAGGATCACTCAAATTCCTGCCCAAAACTCCAACCACAAAAGTAATGTTGGGACGAGTACAAACTTAAGCGTACATTAGACTCCATTGCTTAGGCATATGGAATCTTTTGCATCTCATTTCTTTCAAAGTCATTGTTGGACAAATCATTTCTTTCAAAGCTTGATCCATGCAAAGTGCAAGTGCATGGAGAAAAAATGTGAGTCCTGGCAAATCATTGCACCAAAGTTCATCCGTAGTGGTTGGGACTGCCACCACCTTGTCTGTTATCAATGAAGAGTGTTGTGATTACCCACCATGGCCACTATCTTGAACAGCTTCGAAAGCATGACACTGCAGATGAAAGCTCACGACTGTACACTTCAATGGAGATCTTATTTTGATATTGTAAGAAGCTTGACAATGGAGGAAGCGTTCTTGAGCCTGCCCATAGCTCCCTATATCTTGACAAGATCATCGATACTAAAACCTTCATCTTTGGTGATAACAACTAGAAAGAAGGAACAATGTTATTTGCAGAGATGAAGACAGAAAAAGCATTCTCAAAAGAGGAAGTCATCATTGATAAAGAGGCCAAAGTTACAGCTACTGAGTTTTTTTGTCAAGAAAGCAAACAACCCCATTAATGAAGACTCCAAATCTTTCACGTCTTTCATTTGTCTTGTCACTTGTGTGTGCGCTGTACTAGAGCCTACCATCAATGAAGAAAAATGAAGATCTTGTGCCTAAGTCTTTTCCAGTTAAGAAGAAGAAACACGATCACATTGTTATCGAAGGGCATGGTTCGATGCTTCATGTGATATCTACAGGATCCTTGAACATTGACCTAGCTCTTGGAATTGAAGGATTACCAAAGAGTATGATTGTGGAAATTTATAGACGAAAAAGAACCGATGAATTCGACGATGCACGATTGATGTTTGATAAAAGTACTCTTAGCGATGTTGTGACTCTCACGACTCTTATTATAGGGTATGTCTCCAAGGGTAATGTAGACGATGCTCGACGCCTCTTTGATGAAAGTCCTGCCAAAGATACAGTGCCATGGAATGCCATGATTGTAGGGTATATCCAAAGTGGTGCATTTGAAGAAGTCTTTGTTTGCTTTAGCCACATGCAGGATCCTAATGTGCCAACAAATCAAAAGAGTACAATGTATGGTGAAATTGATATGACTCTTGTTATAGATGTGTGCTTTTGGAAGTATCAACAGAGAATGTGGAAGTATCAACAAGAAAGTTGCACAAAGTTAGTTCCGTATCTTCATCATGAAGGCCTAGGAGCCTTGCTGACCTGAGTTTAAAAAATATAGAACCATGATTGCACTTGATCTATATGCACCAATTCATCAACATTTTTTCGTTGTTGCTCGCATGGACAAGTTCACTGAAGCTTTGAATCGAGTTGTGAAGGCCAATATGAAAGTTGAAGAACCTATTCAATACTTGGTTTGTATACCACTTCTGCATTTAGCACAAGCAATGTTCTTTCTAAGCTGGTTATGGCTCCACCACTCAGCTTGCGAGGATAATAGAGACTATATGATGCACATGCTATATGCATAACCGTCAATTGAGTTAATTAGACTTTGTAACTTAGTAAACTTGAATAGTAATTGTTTTTAGCTAGTATCTAGTAGCTTTTGTGATACATTTTTAGTATCCTATAAATTCCTAACCTTTCTATCGTATCATTTATATATTGAATAATTAATTTTCTTGATCATGAGAAAAATTCTTTAATTAACTTTTACAATGCTCTTTTTTTTTTCTCAATCCTTATTGCCATGTGTTATGAAGATATGATTTTTAATAACTTTTATTCTACACATTTTAAATTAAGCAATTTTTGTTTTATTATCCATTCGTTTTTCAATTTTTAACCAATATAATAATATTATAACAAATTTAAACCACTAATTTAAAAAAAAATTAAACAATTTATACCACATAAATATTTGATGTGACATTGATTATCTAATTTTATACGAATTAAATTATTTAATATAAATATTAAATAAACAAAATACGTTAAAAATAATACTACTTTCTACCCCTCATCCTTCCACTTCCGTCAAATTCAGTGGAGTCCACATGTTCACAACACCCTCCTCCTTCCCATCAAACTCTTGTGTCTTCGTGCCTTGCATGAATGAAGGAGCAGAGGTTTTGCATGACTTTGATACTTTGTTATACTTCATATTTTGAAAGAGAGAACAGTATTTTTAATGTATTAAATATTTAATTTAATTTATAAAAATTAAAATAATTAATATCACATCAAAATATATATATATATATATATATATATATATATATATATATATATATATTAATATGTTGAATTTGAAATAAATTAGTTAATTAGATTTGTTATATTATTATTTTTGTTAAAATTTAAACAATGAGTTAGCAAAATTAAAATTATTTATTTTTTAAATGTGTAGATTAAAATCAAATTAAAATTATTATTTTTTAAATACGTAAAAATTGAATAATTAAAATCATAAGAACAAAAATCATCTAAATACTAAAGTAGAATAATAAAAGTAGAATTAGACCTACAGTTAATTATACAATTCCTGGCATTTAAAATTATTTGTTATATCAATGCCAAGTAATTATTGTAGCAAACGCAATAAACACAGTTGGAAAAATAACTTTTTTTACTTAGTCACACATATGTGAGTGACATACCGCGTATATAATTCCAAATTCTTCTCGTACAATGAAAAATTGGAATTTAAAAAAAAAGTAATTAAAAAATAATTTATTAAAATAGTGCAGAAAAAATTTTAAGGTTGTTTCTGAAGAGTTGAATCTGTGCGGCTGTGCCAGAAGAAATATCTAAGACAGAAAATACCTAACGCTCTGGACTTATTGAATTTTTAATTTTTATACTAATACGTATGCAGTGTAGGTTTTCTTTAAAATATATATATTCATAAAGACTTCTATACATTACGCATCGTCACTTGTTTTGAAATGTATATCCGGACACTAGATGTCACCCTTTTTATTTTTTAAAACATTCCATATACTATAATATTTGGTTATTCAAACTTTATAAAATTATGATGTAAAAATTATAATATAGAAATTTTTTTTATAAATGTTATTTATATTATATTATTAATATTAATATTCAAAATTTTATATTAGTTATACAATAATCGGTGACTGTAGTGCATGTGCGTGGAAAAGCTCTTAAGTGCTGCCAGCGTTTTAAATGTGAATGCGTGCAATAAATTTAAGTTAAAGTGCAGTGTGTACGTGTATAGGCTCAAAACTAGACTTGGTACCAGTGAAAAATATTTTTATTTCTATAATATTTTAAAACTTTTTATAATTTATAAATTATTGTAAATTTATGCAAAATATTTGTATGATTTGTATGATTTTTATAATTTATTTTTATGTTAATATTGATAACTTATAGTATATATAAATATCATTTATGTTTATGGTAATATTAATAATATATAGTATAGTAAAAAAGTTATATAAAATTATTTTTATTATTATTGTAATCCAATAATAATTATTTGATTGTTGAGTGATGATTTCATGTTGAATTAAGACGATCTACTGGTGAATGTTACATGGCAAGACCTGTCATCTGCTAACTGAATGTGTGTTTAGTTAAATTTATTTCAAATATTAAAATTTTTTTAAAATAATTATTTATTTTATTAACTTCTTAAAATATATATTAAAAAATAAATAACTGACAACGTAGTATTTTTAATTTCTACATAACATTGTCATCAAATTTTATATTTGTATAGTAAAAAAAAAGTGAATTTAATTATCTTTTATTTTTTTTCATTAATTAATAAATTCACATATAATTCATTTTTTAAGTCAGAGTAAGATTCTACCAAAAACAAATTCTCAATAGAAATATTCCATTTTAAAATTCTTTTGTTTAATATTTAAACAAGTAATAAATTATTAATTTAGTTCTTGAAATTATAATATTGTATTAAATTGGTTCTTAAAATTAATAAAATAATAAAATAGTTCATTGAATCGTATATTATTATTTAAGTTAATCCATGAAATTGTAATAAACAGAAAAATTAATCTCTAAAATAAATAAAATGTCAAAATGGTTCTTGAATTGTAATTATCTATCAATTTAGTCTTTAAAAATATAAAGATGATCAAATTAGTTCCTAAAATAAAAAAAATTAGTTACACCTTTTTACTTTATAACTTTTAAAACTTTACTAATTTTATCCATAATTTTATTTTTTCACATTTTGACCATAAACTTATAATTGTATGATATATATATATATATATATATATATATATATATATATATATATATATATATATATATATATATATATATATATATATATATTTCAAGGATTTATTTGACTTGTTTGAGACAAAATGAACAATTAATTATTTTTATTTTTAAGAATTAATTTGATCAATCATTACAATTTTAAGGACTAAATAGATAGATAGTTATTATTTCAAAGATTATTTTGATATTTTATTTATTTCAAGGACTAATTTGACCGTTTGATATAATTTTAGAAACTAAATTGAATAGTAATATATAATTTGAAGAACTATTTTATTATTTTATTAATTTTAAGAATCGATTTAACATATCATTACCATTTTAGAGACTAAATTGATAATTCACTAAAAAAAATCTCTTATCAAATAGGATATTACTTCTTTACAAAAAAAAATATATTTATTCAAATGCTTTGTGAGAGTATTAGTTAAAGAAACACTAAATTCTTTTGGGAATTCTATCGTTGTTGTGAATCTGCCTTACTTTATTTTACCAGCTTTTGCCTAACACACTCAATGGTAGGCCTTTGTTTTAATTAACAGGAAGGCTAAATATATAATACCTATTTTAACTAACTTTTCACAAATTGCCTCATAAGTTTTTTATTTTTTGAAATTTAATTGTTTATCACTTAACAATTCACAATTATTTATTTTTCCAAATTATAACTCAATTTTATTTTTATTTTTTAAAAAATAAAAAATACAAAGACGAGAATAAGACTCAAACTTAAAATCTCATGCATCCTATCTATTATAATTATTATTTCTTCTCAATGCTAAAATGTTTTTCTACAAAGTTATTTTTTTAGCTACATTATAATAAAAGTTGTTCGAAAAGTTAATTTGTAACGTGAGTCCAAAATAAGTTTTGCGTCCAAAGTGAAGACTTAAAGACCTACATAGGGTTCTTGGGTGGCCAATGAATACTGACCGCAACAGATGCACTTGGTTGGGCTCTATGACATTCCAAAAACCTCATGGCCCGCAACTTTCTAGCTTCCGTACACGTTACAACTTACAAGTTTCAATATCAAAGCATCTCCACCACACATTTCTAAGTGAACATGAAGCTTGTAGTAATAGAGGCACTTGAGTTAGCGCGATAAACCCACCTGGAATTGTTAATATAAATTTTGATAAAATAATAGAATGTGAGTTTTGTTCTAATATATTATTCTCGTTTATATATTTTACTCAGATCATAAGATCTCTATAGTTAGATATGATTTAATCTATGAATAAAGAGACAAAAAGAAAAATGCATCAAGTATTTAGATGGCTGACAAGAATCTTGAATTTTTATTATAAAATGAAGATGTGTTGTAGATGAAGAGGACTTTTTATGTGTTGGTTGTAGAGTAGACTTGTAGTAGTAAAACGTAACAATCAGTGGTTGGTATAAACTGCGAAGAGCTAGCCACCACGACATGTAGACGATCACCAACCGCGCTAGCATAGAAGGATATTTTTATTCCAAGGTCGGGGGTTGGTGATCACTTTAGATACCCCCAAAAACATGTGGAATATAAACCAACACTTTGAAATTTAAACTCGAATTTTTGCCTATACCTACTCTCCACTCACCACTAAACCTTTTTCTTAGGCCTACAAGTCACTATTGAAATTGAACCTCCAAATAAACCCAAATTTTATTCATGGACATTGTGGTGGGTTGCGAGACATTAGCCACCAGCGTATTATTTTGGACACTTTCCCTTTGACTCAAACGTTATATCAAACGTACTATACATTGATAATGTCATGTTGACAAAGTGTGGGTCATTTAACACTCTAGTACTTCAAGATCTCATAAAGTAAGACGAGAATGATATTTTATCTTCTATGCTAAAAAAAAAGTAACAATAATATAAATTGTCTTCTTGAAGGTAGGTCAAAATTTCATTTTAGTAGAATATAATATCTCATGTACTTTTCTTTCTACAACTTAAATTTGCATCAATGTTGGAGTTTCATTGAGTATCCCTCTCCCAACATGCAGGTAAACCACGTACTGAACCAGTCAATTGAGGAGGCGATTAAGGTAGGATGTTCTGCCCTTTTTGTTCCAATTTATCGCTTCAGACAAATAGGAGGGTGTTGCAACAACGTTTAGATCTAAGTGTACGAATTCTCCTCTATAAACGAGTAAGTTGTAGATGATTTTCTTCAACCACCATTGAAGCTTGTTTAATAAAATGCACACTTTCTTACTGTAACGTGCATCAACGGCTTTCATGTAGGAGCACCTAACTACAACTATATGAGTAGAGGGTTTGTTGAACATCCATTTTCAAGGGTTGATTCTCAATTTCCATAAAAAAATTTAAAAAAATATTTAAGGATTTTTCTTCTTAAATAGACTCCTATATATTTTTCTTATATAAAGAATACATTGTGCCTATATTTATTACATAATTGTTATTTTCTACTAATAAATTTGTTAGAATTAAACACGTAGATTAACTTGTGATGAAATTGTTCTATCTTAACTAAACATCTTAATTGCTAGTTTTAAATATGTAATTATGTTAAACTCTTAAAAGTTGATTTTATCCAATTTTTGTTTTTGAACTGGCACTTGCTCAAACTAGATGGTATATATTTTTTTTAAAGAGAAAGTAGTACAATGATCTAAAACAAAGAGATACTTAATTTAATTTATAGATGTTAACTCATTACATAGATAATCATATAATTAAATATCCCTAAATATTTAGTCAAAATAATAAGTGGTATTTTACTACAAAATATATTATATATATTTAATTTCAAACAATAAAAGCCATGTTAACAGAATTCTTATTAAATTAATGATCAATAATAAAAAAAATTATTCAATAATCTGAATAATTGTATTATATAGCAAAATGTTTTTTAACCACAATAGTCAATATCCTTATATGTAAATCCGTACCGTTTTATATGGAACTTTTCGTAATTCTAATTTTATTTATTTATTTATTATTTAAGAAGTATATGGTTGATGATGTAATGTAACTCTGTAAGATATCTTTCTAGCTTCAACGAGTTCAAATAAAGTTAATTGTGCATTTCTAATACATAGATAGTTTGTTGCCTTTATGCTTACTTATATAAACAGATAATCAAATATTTTATAGCGTTAAAGCTTCAATTTTTGCTTTAATGCTTTATTTTTTTAATACTTTATTACTTTAATTTTCTATTTTACCTTAATTAATATTTTATTTCCAATAATTCTTGCTCTAATTTTCTACTATATGCCTTTTTATGTTTGATTTTATTATTTTATCTTCTCCTTATTAAATTGTTACCTATTTAACACATTTCGTTATGTTACAGCACATCAACATTATGCAAGTTTTACATCTACACATGTTATAATGCACATTAGTGTTTCATCTACACATGTTACAATCACATACATTGCTAAAATGTTTCTGAATCAACTTGTAGTGTGGGAAACCAAAATCACATATGCTCCTTTAGCCCTCCTAGCTAATTGTCAAGTTCAACCCTCGATCTTAGGAGATCCAAAACGTTGCTCAAAGTCCTTTCACTTATGGCTCGAGACCGGAGGAATTATGGATCTTCCTAGATAATTGTTAAGACCATTATCCAACTTAAAAAACTCGACCCAATTTAAGAATTCATTTGTAGAGGGTCATTACATGTAAAAATGATCCCTTTGACATCTAACCAACAATTTGACATGATATATCATTGTCGTTTACAATTCCTTCACCTTTCGCTTGAGATTGAATGGTGTGTGGATCCTTCGTAATTCTTGACCAAGAACTTTTTCCGAGTACACAATTACTATAGCTCAAGGTCACTATAGGATCAAGGGATAAATGCACACATAAAGCCAAAATCCTCATCAATTGATTCATAATCATTCATCCTCTTGTATATAAATCCATCCATCATATAAAAAAGGTTGAACACAACTATGGAGTAGACAATGTGAAGCTTCGGAACTACTCTTTTGCCTAGAATTTGACGTTGGCTGGAACATAATTTAAATAAATTATGTATTTATTTAAAAACAAAATAGATAAATAAAAATAGATTTTAATAGTTAAAAATACTATACGAGGTCGAGTGTATTTATTCGGCTTATTAATTTGTTGTACATAAATAAAAAATATCTGAATATTATTAAATAGTATTTATATAATTATTAATATAATCACCGACTGTTTTTCTGACTGGGGATGGGGGCCACGTCACGTGCGTGGTGAGATCCTCTAATTGCCAATAGCCGTGGTACCACCGACAGTTATTGTGGTGCCGACACTACAGAATGTTAAACTGCAACTGAATCTATCCACTTATGCATCACTATTCACTTATTCCATTTAATGTATATAATATATAAAAAACAAAAAATAAAACCGCTAATATTTTTTAATGTGACCTCTTCTTAGCTGTAACATTTAGTAAGAATTCGCATATTTTTAATTATATTATCAATATTTTTAAACTCTTAAAATTAATATTTATCATATTTATTATTTTTTGTTTTTAATTACTTTTTAAAGTTCATCTGATTTTCTTTTTACCATACTACTCATTATATTTATTATTATTTCCCCATTTTATTTTTATTCTCAAAGTATTTACACTTAAAAAAATGTGATTTTTTAAAAAAAATTATTCAGGATTAAATGTTAATTTAACAATCAATAATTTTTTAAATAAAAACAATAAAATTATATTTAAATAAATAAAAATAAAATTTAATAATTTAATAAGATATTTACTACACGTTAAAATAATTGTTGGTCACAAAATATTAATATTTTCTTATTTCAATTAAACTTACAAATGGATGTATTAAAAAATTTTCAATCTTTTAGCAAAATTTTTGAAAATTTATTAAATTAAATAATAAAACTAAACTATGTACATAGATGAAGGATGTTTTAAAAATATCACAACATTCCTTAATTAATTTATATATATATATATATATATATATATATATATATATATATAAAGTTTTTTTATTTTAATCACATTGTAAAAAAATTTATTAAAATATTTTAACAGTATTTATTTGATTTAGAATTTTTTATAAATACAAACAAAATACTATATATATATATATATATATATATATATATATATATATATATATATATATATATATATATATATATATATATAGTGAGATACTTTAAATTATAAATATTTAATTGAGAAGGAGCTATTTTACTATATGAAAAGTATTTTTAATAAATAATAAAATATTAAAATTTGAATAAAAACGCTAATTAAACTATATGTTCATTAATATTATATCTATTTCATAATCAATGTTTAAAGTTAATTATTCATAGAAATTATTTAAAAGTATAAACATGTTAAATAGAATTTTGAAATTAAGTCATACTTACATTATTCAAATTGAAAAATATGTATAAGAATTACATTATAAAACTAATAAGGTGAAATTATTAGAAAAAAATTTGACTACACATATGATTTTAAATATCACCAATAATTAAATATTTGAATAGATAAAAATGTATTAAATATATAAACAAAATTAATCAATCTAATTTAATATATATTTTTATCACAAAAAATGTTCATTAACCTAGTACCCTAACTTGTACTAATAGGTTTTAAATAATTATATGCAATCCAAACTAAATACTCAATCCATGGGTTCATTAGGTTCACAAGTATACCCAAAGTTGTGTCCACTCAAAAGCTAAACATCATATTTGATTCAGCTCCATGCAATAATATCCAAATCAATATATCTTTTTGACTAATTATTGTATTCAAATGTAACATAGTTTTGCTTTATCTTTAATTAAAATATTTGTAAAAACACATACTAATAATTTTTTTTAAACTTCATTCAAACAACTGAACAAGACTAGATAACAAAATTTACAGCATTAGGTGGTGCCCAAATTTAAATGCGTTAAGCTAGGTATTAGAAGTTAATTAAGAAAGACATTGATATTAGCCAACATTAATTAATATATCAATTATGTTAAAATGTAGAACAACAATCTCTCAAACTATCTTGTTGTAGAGGGGTTATTGACTGATGGGATTGTTTTGAAACTATTGGTGGTTATTTTCGGCTATAACGAAAATATACTAGAAAATTATCGCATGTCTTTTTTTCTCACCGCCAAAAATGATCAGAACAATTTCTAACGTTTTTTTTATCGTCAATAGTTTCAAAACAACTTCATTTTAGTAATTAGTTTTTAAAACAACGCCAAATTAGTTTACGAGCTAGTTAAAGAGAATTTGAGTGCTCAATCGTCCCTAATAATTAAATAAACCAATATTTTATCATTGCAATTTTAGAGTAGGTAAGAGTAAAATCATATAGGATTTCTTTTATAATTAGATATTTGGCACTAAATTTTGTTTTTACTTATTGATGAAATTTTTTGTTTTTAATATTTCCTTTACATTATGATCAACAAACCAACAGTTCGAAATCTTATTAGATAATTGATTATATATATATATATATATTTCAATTCTATATATGTATATATTACGAGGATAGATAAGTTAGAGTAATTTAAAAAAAAATTACTTTCATCATCATCTTTTATTTTTTTTTAATTTAATGGTCAAATATGAATTAGTCATTAGAGTTATTAGATTAAAAGAATAAAAGATAAAGATGAAGAATTAATTCTTTTAAAATATTATTGGAGTAATTTGATCTCTCCTTATATATATTATTAAATTTATATAATTATTTTTAATTAGTTTTATATTAAATTTATTTTTGTATGAAATAAATAAATACAAATATAAAATAATTATAATTTTAAATTGAATAAAGCACACAAGTTGAAGGGGACTATTTAGGAGCTTAAATCAATTTGAATTTAAGTTAAAAAAAAAAAAGAATTCATATTGCACTCAAGTCAAGCTACGAGCTAAGTCGATTCTTAATATTAAGAAATATGGTTCAAACTCAAGAGGAAAAAGAGAATTGGGAATAACTAAGTAAGACTTTTATATTGGCTAACAAACTAACACTCATATCTAACTACTATATTTTCAATAGTCCCAACAAGTTAGAAACTGTTCATAATACTTCCACAAGGTTTCCAATTTGGCATGAACAATACAAATATGCATATAAACTCAAAGTGAAAATAATGAAAAATGTAAAAAATACATTGACTAAAAGTGATATAATGACTAAAATGATCCAAAACTAATAAGCAAAAACCACAACTCAAACCTTAATCATTTAACAAAAACAAACACTTAACCACCTAAGAGGCAGAAGCATACCAATAACTAATGTTTAACCACCATAAGGAAGAAATAACCAAGCTTAATCATTAAGGGCAGAAGCTAAAATATGATGCTTAATCACATAAGACAAAAGCAAAATAGAATCTCAATATTTAACCATTCATGACAAAAGCTCAAAGCAATGTTTAATCACCATGAACAAAAACTTATAGCAAGAAAAACCAATAAACCACATTAACCTAAAATTGTCTTCATAAAGGACTTTTCAAAAATATCTTGTGAGCAAAATCTAAGTCATCAAACCAACTTTGGTACAAAGGGGTCAAACAAAAACAAATCAAAATAATAGCATCTTCTGACAATCTTTCTTCAACTAAAACATTTTCAAACTTTGAGAGAAGTGATTGATAAGGATTGAACCAAATAAAGCAGCGAAGATCACCAAATTATTATGGCCTGAATGACATCACTATATTTCACAATCTTGAAATTATGTAACAAGACGACATTTTTTGGCGCTACCATGGAGCCCATGTGCTTCTGCTAAAGATAAACCATGAAATTTAGCATCGTATCGTCATCGACTTCAATGTTGATTTGGGTTAGGTCTTGTCTGCATTTGGACAACTTGCACTAAATAGGGAAGGAATGGTGAATGAAGACGAGAAGCTAAACAAAATCATTGATGCACGAAGAGGTTGTGTAGATGTCTATGAGAGGACTATACCATCCAAATGCTTAAGTCATCTTCACAAAGTGATAGAACAAAGTCACAAATGCATAAATGAAGAATCGTTATATTGCAAACAAGACCAAATGTAAAGAAAACAAGATGTGAAAAATGGAAAAATGTTGAATAGTAAACAAAATGGAATCAAGAAGTCAAATAGTGAGACAAATTAGAAAAAAAAAATATTAATCTCAAAGAAGGAAAGATGAGAGAAGGGGTATGATTGATTTCTGAGGAAAGAATGATCGAAAATTGATTTTCATGAGAACAGAAAAAAAATGGAGAAAAAAAAATGAACGAAACAATGGAAAAAAAAATCATGATAAATGGCATGATACTAATACCATGTTAGGAAACAAAGTTTAGGCTTGGGAGGAAATAGAGAAGTGAAAAAAAGGTATAAAATTGAATATAAAATTATATTGATTGTATGAAAGGTGGTATAAAGTAACTACATGCGACCTTTATATAGCTTATAAACGAACATTCTTTTAATAATTTTTGAGTTAAGTTTAGTTTAGTTTGATTCATTTTCAATCCCACTTCTAATCTATTTCTTTATCTCAATTTAAAAGGGCTTACTTCATAACTAATAAAAAAATAATTCTTTTAAACTTTTAAATGTTATTAAGTGTTAAAATTTGATTCTTTACTATAGGTAATTTACTTTTTAAAAATTTATTTTTAAGCTAAAAATTATAAAATTATCTTATTAATTTATAAGTACTTGATCAAAATAGTTGTTAAACAACATAAAATATGTTTATAGATAATTATAGATTTTAAGTTTTATAGTTAACTTCAAAGTCTTATAATTAATTTTTGTTTAAAGATAAATATTTTATTAAAAATAAAAAATAGAGAGGAATTTTTATTAGAATAAACACTATAAAAATAACTGAGATAATAACTAAGAAATATTATTAAATTGTTGAGAATAAAAAAAAAAAAAAAAAAAAAAGTTATTAGCTGAACATTATTTCCAGTAGTATAAAAAAAAACATTATAGTTTAGTTAGGTAAAGTCATTATTTTATCTTAGTCAAACAAATATATAAGTTAATCAAATAAATTATAAGTAAAAATTGATATATTAGGTAGTCTTAGAGGTTACAAAATGAGTTTTGTCCAACATTACCCAATTTTATATGGCTTGTCATTTTGTGGGCTTAGTTTAGGCTATTTTCTTTTTTCTTAAAAATATTCATATTTTTAAGAAATTTTTTAAATTATATCAGGTGAAATTGACTCATATATTTTCAGGGTAACTTTTTTGGGTTCCACTTGGTTTGTTGGACAATCAAGTCAAATTAGTTTGGTTCAATTTGGGTCAAGTTTTTAAGTATGTAAATAAATAAATTTATTTGTTTTGTGTATTGTCCACTTGGAACTCCATGAAACTAAATAATAAAATTTATATTTAATTTTAAATAAAACTTCCATTTATTCATTTATAAAAATAAAATTCACACACAATAATATCATACATCGACAATTTGTACAATAAAATAAAATAAAAGTTAAAAATATAAATTTGGTTTTTAATATAAATTTTTTGTTTTAATTTAATCTCTTAAGTTTAAAAATTTTACTTTATTTATTTAAAGTATCTATATTATATTAAATTGATTTTTTTATCAACTTATCATATTAATTTGGTCAATTTAGTTACTTGACAAAGAGAAATACTACATTAAACTAATTTGATTAGTTAGTGACACGTAAAAACCATAAAAGATATCACGTCTAACAAGTGAACTAACATCAACAATAAAAAAGAAGATCAACCTGAGAACCATTTTATCTAATAAAGACACTTATCCCGGTCATTGAATCTCCTGTGACAGTTTTTAATTTGTATAGATGTTAATCAACTTACACTTAACAAAATTTATTTATGAGAAAAACTAAAACCAAAGTATTTATAAACCTTACCGAAAATATAGAAATGTTAATCTCTCCTGTCAACTAACACTTAAACTAAAACCAAAATATTGAAGTGTAAATATTAAACCTTACCGAAAATAAACATTAGTAAAATTTTAAATATTTAATAATTTAAAAGTAATTTTAATATTAAATAATATTTAATAATTTATAAATAATTATAAATATTTAATATTTTAAATTTATAAATATTGATATTTTTATATTAATATTAATATTAATGGAGAGGAGAAGAAAAAGAGTGAAGAGAAATTACAAAAGAAAAAAAACTAATGTGAGATGAGAAAGAGAACAAGAAAAGAGAAAGAGGTGAGAAAAAAAAAAGTAAAAATAAAAAATTTAAATTATTATTTTTAATGATAGAATTTAAAATTCTATAATTTTAAATAATTAAAATATTTTTATAAATTATTTTTAAAAATTATCGATCCAAACAACATATTTCAAATTTACTAAAAGAAGAATTACTCCCTTGAAATTTCTAGGTGAGTGAAATTGGAATGGTTTGAGTAGATATTTTTGAAAATTTTAAATATATTTTTAATTTATAAAAATATTAATATTTTTATTTGGTAGAATTTTAAATTCTACAACTTTAAATAATTAAAATACTCTTATAAAATTACTAAAATTTCAAATTTTTTTTAAATTATCTATTCAAACAATATATTTTACTATATGTATTTTAAATTTACTAAAAAAATTATTTTCGTAATATTTTTTTTCCATAAGGTGAATGAAATTAGAATGACCAATCTACATGAGTAGATATTTTTAAAAAGTATAAATATATTTTTAATCTATGAAAATATTAATATTTTTTGTCTTACTCTTTACTAAAGTTTTATTTATTTTTATTTTTATATTTTAAAATTACATTTTTTTAACTCCTACTAAGGGATTATTAAAAGATTAAACTCACACTAATTTTTTAGTAGTAAAGATTAAAAATGAATAAAATTTTAATAAAAATTAAAACAAATAATAATAATATTTTTAAAACTAAATATATTTAAGTCGTTTCTAAAATGTATATCTTCGCGTCATTTATTTTTATCTTGGGATATTCAATCTTAAGAAACACTCCACCAAAAAAATTAACAAAAAAAAAGGAAGAAATAGATTTATTTTTAACAACTTGTTTCGTTAAGAATATTTGACTGTGCCAACTGAATATCAAATTAAATGATTTTTTTGTCTTGTCATGATTAAACTATTCACTTAAGTCAAGAGCGAATAAACCTTAATAAATTAAATTTGACAAATTGTTTATACTGATACAAACTTTTCCTCTGACTTTCTAACATCTGCCATATCACATAACACGTATTCGTAATTAGTAAAGATCTGTTTTTTCTTTTTTACAATATTTCATGCAGATTTGCCTACACAGTGACGTGCAGTCCTCAATAATTAAAAAATAATATAATTTATATGAGTAAACTATTGGTAAAATTGAATAAGTATAGATAATTAATTAGCTTTATCTTTCAAAAAGAATGTTTTACTGATACATGATTCAAGCTGGTAAAAACAACTTTACGAACAAAACTGTTATCAATATTCAAATCAAAATAGCAATATTAATCAAAAGTCAAAACACAATTACGAGTGAGTACGTGTGGTTAGTTTTTTATACTAGCAAGATAAATTTATTTAACTATATTAATAATGTTTTATAAATATTATTTTTTAGTCCCACCAAAAATAATAATTTTTAGACGTTATTTTAAATAATATTTTAGCTTTTATATTCTTTTTATCTTTATTTATTGTGGAGTGATAGATGAGAATTATTTTATTTTATTTTTCCTATTACTTTTTGATATTTTTTGTAATACATTTTTTTATTTTAATCATTACATTATTAATTTTATTATTATATATCAATATATTGTTAATTGATTAATTTGATAATACTAATACACATACACAATGATATTTAAAAGAACACAATGATATTACTATATTAATTAATAAAATATGACATCTGTATTTTTTTATTTTAAATTTGATTGAAAATATTTTAAAATATAATATAAAAATAATACGTAGTAGAATGTACCATATAAGTAAAATATAATAATTGAAACAACAATTGTAATTAAAATAATTGATTTTCAAAAAAAAGTTTATAAGAGTTTAAAATTAATTTAGAAACTAAAAATATAATGACTAAAAAAATATTTTATGCTATAAAATAAAATTAAAATTTATATAAAAATATCATATAAACATATTTTTATCTTATTTTATATTTATAAGTTACTTCAACAAATAATTTTATTAAATATTTATAATTGGACAATTTTTAACTTTTAAGTAATAATTTTTCATTACCACCTAATTTTTAAACCGTGTGCACGTAAAGTCGTATACAATAAAACAAGCGTATAAAAATATAAATATGTGTCGAAAAATATCAAATTTTAAATAAATTTAAATATTTTGAAATTTTAATCCTTGATTCTCGACTATGAAATGTCTTGACTTAAAAAAAAACAAGAAAAAATCTGTAATATTAAAATTTATGACTCCTAGCTTTGGTAATTAATTACACACGATACAGGATTAAGTGTTGTAATTCCACCAACCCTTGCATGGATACACGACAAAAACACAAAGGCACCTTACACACCTACCCAAGGTCCCAGCCGCCATTTTTGCACTAAATGAAGGGCAATATGGGTATTCTTTCTAATTAAATAACAATTAGCAACATCTTAAAACATCGTGCAAACTGGTTGGAATGGTGGGGCTCACCACCAACTCCCCAACAACTTCCATTACCAACCCCCCTCTGCCCCACTCACTTCCCAAATACTACATTCGCATAAGTAAAATTTATTTCACAGATTCGCCATTATAGTTTTCTCCCCAATATTTCAAAACTTATAAAACCAGTAATTAATATACATACCATCTTTAAATATGCTTTATAAAAAAATTATGTATAAATTTCATTTGATAAAAAATAAATTAATTTGTGAACTTTACACATAAGTTATTTAGTAATAAAAAAAGTATGGTAAAAAATATATATTACATAATTTATGTTCTTCTCTCTAATTTTGTTGTGGAAAGCGTCGCTTATGTGGCGCGTGATGGTACGACGAGGCTACACATTCGGTTGTTGTTACATTTTTGTTTTCTCATGGACCAACGAAAAGTGTTTTGGAGGAATACGAAGTGTGACTAACACTAACACTTGTAATGCATTGCTGGTAGCGGAGGAAGTAAGAAAGTAACTTGATAAGGTGTGTTCTGGTCGATCCGTGTTTAACAAATGACAGGTGATAAAATGTAGAGGTTTTTCCCTATGTACCACCAAACCAAATATTTGTTTTAAATGTTTTTTTTTTTTTAAATGTCAGCCACCAATATTATTGTGTGGCTGTTAAATGGTATTCGCGTAAGCTAATTACAAGATTTTTCTTCTTAAGTTGGAAAGTAAATAACTATTTTTAATACATTTTACATTCATTGCATTGGATTGATGTAAAAGAATTGAAAAGTCTTAGTGAAATTTTAATAAGTCTTATTCTATGGTAAATTTGTGCTAGAAGACGATCTTGTCTTCATTTATACTGAGCATCTTTTAATGGTCTTTATGATCTATTTCCTATTGTGTGTCTGTTAAATGGTAATGGTAGTAAGTCAATTACAACATTTTCCTTCTTATGTTCGAGGGTAAATAACCCTTTTTAATACATTTCAGATCCAATATATTAGATTGATGTAAAAGAATTGAAAAGTCTTAAAGTTAGTGAAATTTTAACAAGCCTTATTTTATGACAAATTTGTGCTAGAAGACGATTTTGTCCTCATTTATACTTAGCATCTTTTAACGGTCTCTATGATCTATTTCCTTATATATATTGTTCTTGTAAATTGTTGTGTCAAAACTTCTTTTACATGTTAATGTTGATGTGCCTTTATGACATATTGGCGTGGCGCATTCTCTATTTTTTCTAATGTAGTGTTCTTAACGCATTTTCTATTCTTAGTACTTTTCTAATACAGTGTTCTTAATGTAGTGCCACTTTGTAGGATGTTAAAGTTCTATGTCTTTTAGTGATTTTGCTGTGTTGATTTGGTGATAAACTTTCTTGCTTGTTGTAGATAGTTTTGGTTGGCAACCTAGGTCAATTATCCTTTGAACTCAAATATTATCTAGGCACTCACGACCACCAACTTCTTCTTAGTTGTTCAATGATAGTCAATCTTAAGTTGACCGACCAATTCACAACCCTCAAGCATTGAACCTATGGCGTAGATGCTTGTCATGGTCAACTTCCTCTTGCTCATTCATTGATAGTTGGCCTTAGGTCGGCTGACCAATTCACATTGTTTAGAAATACATATTGTTTTTGGTGATATGTAGTTAAAATATTATCTATCTCCTAATTAATAACTTTAGAGGTGTCTATTTTATTAGAATAAATAATGTTTGTACTAATAATGTAAAAGTATTTGACATCATCATTATTTGGTTTGTTGTGATCAAATTAATGTTTGAGAGGTTTTTGTAATTATTGTAGGGAGGAGATACATACTAGTAAAGACTTTGACGGTCAAATCAATGTTTGAAAAGATAATGACATTATGAGTTAAATCAAGTGTACTCGATGAATATGATAATGAAAATATTTATAAGAGTTAGGTAACATATCTCGTGGTATAATATTAACATCATATCATTCTGGTTAGGAGATTAGTTGTGAATCATGTTAAGTATCTTTTTATATGCAATATACATGTACGTGCTAATGACAATTGCATTATTTTAGGGGTTAGACATAAAGTGATTGTTGAAAGAGGTGATTGAACATTAAGCTATTATCAAAGAAGCAATTTGATTATATGGTTGATCTCCAATAGTGTTGCTCGAGCATGATATCATTCTAGAGCAATCATCCAATCACAAATTGATATAAAAAGTTGATTGACTTTTATAATAATTATCTTAAAAAATTATACTTATATGATTTCTTATTGATGGGTAATATAATTCCTTTTAAAATACATAAAAATAAAACTCATTTTATTAAAGGAATATAATTGAAAACATATAAAACAGTGAATGAGTCCTTAAAAAATAAGATGAATAAAATTTAGGTTAAATTATTATTTGGTCTCTCTTTTTATTTAAATTATTTAATTTGGTTCTTTTATTTTTAAAATATTTAATTTGATTTTTTATTTTAGAAATAATATTAAATATTATTCTTCCCATTCTTCCATCTAAATTGATACCAATGGCATTAATAAAATTGGATGAAAAGGCGACATTAAATCTATTTTGAAAATTAAATAAATCAAATTGAATATTTTAAAAATAGATTAATCAATAGTTGACAAATTAATTTATATCTATGTGTAATATTTATAATTATTTTTATTTATAATAAAATAATTTTAAATTAAATTAAATTAATAATAAAATAATTTTTTCTTTATAATTCTTTTTTTTTCAATTTTAATTTGTATCTACCAATTCTTATTAATTTTGAGATGAATTGAGTTTTATTTTTTAAGTTAATCCAAATCTATTATTAGTCAAACTAGTTCAACCTACTAGTCTAGTCCAAAATTTAAAACAATTATTAAAATTAAAAAAAAATCATGATAACAAACTTAATTACTTACCAAGAACGTGCCAATCAACAAATTGAGTACTTAGAATAAAAAAAAAAAATAAAATAAAATAGTAAAAAAAGAAATAATAAAGAATCATCTAATAAAATAAAATATTAAGTAAATAAAAATAAAATTTATTTTAATATTAAAAAATGATAAATTATTTCAATGAATTATTTTGTCAATAACTATTCCATTTGGTCCATCAATTTTAAAATATTCAATTTAATTTTCTATTTTAAAATATTTAATTTAATTTCTTTATTTTTAAAATATTTAATTTGATATTTTAATTTTTAAAATTAAATATTTAAAAATAACAAGATCAAATTGAATAATATAAGTAAAAAGATGAAAAAAAGTAATTTAACAAAATTTAAATGAGACGAGCATAAGATGTTATAAGTACTTTTATGAAAAATGTTAGTGTAATTATTTCTTAGTATTTTTTCGTATAAACTTTTATATAAAATTCATTATTACACAAAAAGTAAAACTCAAGAAATCACAAAAGCAGCCGTAATGGTGATCGGTGAAGAAGGAAAAACAAAGAAAAAGGTAAATGATAGAGATAGTTGTTTTTTTTTAAAAAAAAAAAAAAAACTTATATGTAAGAGTAATGTGACCTTTTCTTTTAATAAAGTATCGAGCATATTCCGTGTATATTTAAACTATGAGAAATTGTAGCACTCCTTTTAAACTACTTGTAAATCAAAGTCTACTAATTAACGAACGGCTGTTAGCATATCTGATCAGTCTTTCTCGTATAAAGTTGGAATTTGACTTTGATTTCGAGACAATTTGTGATATGATAACTCCCTTTGAAATTAATGGTTTTTCCTAAATTGCGTTTAATTTCTTTTGAATCAAATTTTTAATTGAGTTAAAAAAAATAAAAGAACATTGTTTACTTATGTCATGTCCACTGAACTTGACTATTCAAACTAATTGACGATCAAAATAGTTTTAAATCAGAGATTTAAATGAAAAGTATTTGTTAAAAATATCAATAATCAATTGTACGATTTAATTTTCTTGAATATTAAAGTTAAATATTTGCATATTAATTAAAATTTATTTTAAAATAATATTTTTTGTTTTTATTAAGTTATAAAAAAACATGGAACTGTAACTTTTACAAGACAAACTATTTTAAGTGATCAAAGCCAACCATTTTTTTAATCTAAACACGTTGCTAAAAAGTAAATCAACCTTTTATATATAAAAGATTAACCACATCATTTATTCTCGTATATATAGTGAATTCTTAGTTTAATATTTATTTATAAGAATCAATTACTATACATATAAAATATGTTGCTACGACATAGTATGTTTATAAATTTTCTATGTTGATTATTAATTTTTTACACTTTTATTTTGACTTCTATATATTTAGTATATTTGGAGTTGACAAAATAAATTTATTTAATAAGTTGTTTCAAACAATTTGTTAATTAGGATATATTAAATCTTTAAAAAAAATAGCTTAAATAAAATAAACTCTTTATTTCAACTAATTTATTGGAGGCAAGGTTAGATTGTCGTGCAAGTTGTTAGACTGGTCAAGTAAAAAAGAATAAAAATATCTAGTAATTAATATTTACCAATAAACTATTAACTCAATAAGTCACTTAACAAGTAATTAGTAATTCATGTTATTTCAAAATCGCTAAATTGCACAACCTAATCACTTCTATACTTTGTTTGTTAGCATTGATTATCGATGGTGTCAATTTTACTTTTTAATTGGTTGGATCTATATTTGTTTAAAAAAATTGTTTATTTTTAATCAAGGTTAATTAGCTTGATAGATAAACATAAAACTAAATTAAATCTCAAAAATAATAAGAAAAAAATAAGGTTAGACTAAATCAATTTGGTTTTCACATTTTGATCGAGGAGGAGTAGTTTATTTTGTTAGTTCTAAGCACATTCTTAATTTGGCTTTTATGTATAGTTCAATTTTTAATTTGATTTTTATATATATAATGTATTCTTATTTTTTTTTATAGGGATCAAATTAAGAATGTATTATAATATGTATAAAAATTATATTAAAATTTCATTTCATATACCATAATGAATTAAGAATACACAAGGGATTGATGGTTAATGGAAAATCGTTAAAAATAATTTCATTATGATAAAAAAAATCAATTTGGTAACATTTGTATATATAAAGACTTATTTAATAAATTTTTATGTATAAAAAATAAATTAAAAATTTAGCATACATATAAATACTAAATTATGTATTTAACTTATATAAAAAAGGATAAAATTTTGATATCATTTTATAAATATTATTTATATTAAGTTTCCTTTTGATAATATTCAGAACAAAACTTGTTGTTTTTAAATCAAAATTAGTTTTATGTGAGAAATCAATATAATTCTTTAATATAAATATTTATTCCACATACTACTAAAATAAAACTCTAATTCTAATAAGAAAACAATACAAACATCATCAAAATCTATATTTAAATTTTATAAAAAAAACCCTTATTCATGTGACATAATTAAAAATTATTAATTAAAATAAATAAATAACTATATTATAATTGTAAAATATCTATAGACTTTTATTGATGATTAAAAATTCTTTTCGAAGACATGTTCGTTACAATACACAAGTAATTATTATTGATAAGATCCACCATTAGTTAAATACACGGCTTCTTGTCTAGGCGAGAGAATGACATATATACAAAAGAGTGCATATATTTTCACCGACTGCCATAAGCGCGTTGATGTTAATCATAAAATGTAACTAACTCCCCACAAAAACATCACCCATTTCTCACCTTACCATAAAAAAGAAAAAAATGAAAAGAAAAGAAAATTACGATATTCTATTTCAAATTTCCTTTTAATTAATAATAAATCATTAATAGCAAGAAAGAAGAAAATGTGAAGAGAAAAGAGACACTCAGATCTGAGGCAAAACGGCTATAAATAACCGAAAACCATCCCTTATTACTCGCACTCTGTTCTCGGCTTCATACAACTCCTTTAGAAGCGAAGAAGAAGCCACAGAGAACTAGTCTCCTACACTTACTCGCAAGGTACGAGACTCTCTCACCGTCTTTCTCTCCCCCTCGTTCCCCTCCCATGTCCTCTTAAGTATCACGATCCATGTCGTAACTCTCATTTTCCGTCTCTTTACTTTCTTCTTTCAACACTTCAATTCCACTCTCTAATTCAGATCTACACTTAAACGTAATGTTCAACTTCTGTGAATGCTTGTGTCGGTTCTAGATCTGTTGCTATTAGTTATCGTAATGCATAGATCTACTGGATCTGAATCGATTTTGCTCTGATTTCACTGTTTTTCTATAACACTTTCCAAATCTGCTAGTTCGTGAAATGAAAATCACTGTTCTACAGTATCATGTGTGTGCTTTTAAGCTAGTATAATTGATATGTAGTGATTAGTTTATACTCTATGTGTTCGTGTGTGTTTTAACGTGTTTCTGTTGAATGGATTCGAAACTATATGTGTGACCTTTCGTGCAACATAGGGAATGAGAATCTCGCTTTATAGTTTTCCATGATACCGATGTGATTGTTAATTTGTCATAATCTCCGAATATTGTTGCATGTGTTATTACCTATATTAGTGCCATAATCTTTGAGTATTGCTGATTTGTTGCATGTGTGGTGTTATTCGTTTTGTTGTTGGAGTGTGGACAATTGAGAGTTGATTTGTGTTTTGATCTGTGGTGGCAGAAAAATGGCATCTCACATCGTTGGATATCCTCGCATGGGCCCCAAGAGGGAGCTCAAGTTCGCTCTCGAGTCGTTCTGGGATGGCAAGAGCAGCGCAGAGGATTTGCAGAAGGTGTCTGCAGATCTCAGGGCATCCATCTGGAAGCAGATGGCTGATGCTGGGATCAAGTACATCCCCAGCAACACCTTCTCTTACTACGATCAGGTGCTCGACGCCACCGCCACCCTCGGTGCTGTCCCACCCAGGTACGGCTGGTCCGGCGGCGAGATTGGGTTTGACACCTACTTCTCCATGGCCAGAGGTAATGCTACCGTGCCCGCTATGGAGATGACCAAGTGGTTCGACACCAACTAGTAAGTGATGATGCCTCCTAAATGATGGCGTGTTGTTGTGATGTAATGATCTGATTACTGAACTGTTGTGTATGTGTTGATCCAGCCACTTTATTGTCCCTGAATTGGGACCTGATGTGAACTTCACCTATGCTTCTCACAAGGCTGTTGATGAATACAAGGAGGCCAAGGCGGTATGTGTTTCTATATTGTGTTAAAACTTAAAAAGCCATTTGCATTAGCTTAGAGGAATATCACGGAGAAGCATAACGCATTGCCGTGTGTGGCATTTTATGTAGATCAGGGCCGAGTATAAAAAACGATTGTGTTAATTTACTCTTTGTTGTGCATTCCTCATTTATTGTGGCCGACAGGGAATTTTTCTGATGACAGTTGTTTTGTTTTTTTTCTGTGGGCCATTATGATAAAAGCTTATTTCTTTCTTAGTCTCTTCATGTGTTTGTCTATATCATCATTGTCATTGAATATTTATTTGTCCTGCAGCTTGGAGTGGATACCGTCCCCGTCCTTGTTGGCCCTGTTACATACTTATTGCTCTCCAAGCCTGCCAAGGGTGTCGAGAAATCCTTTTCTCTCCTCTCTCTTCTTCCCAAAGTTCTTGCTGTCTACAAGTAAGAATTTTAACCTGTTTGGTGTTATTATTTTCTCTGTGTATATTCATGTTATTTTGTCTAATTTGCATGTGACTATAATGCAGGGAAGTTATTGCTGACCTTAAGGCAGCTGGTGCTTCATGGATTCAATTTGATGAGCCTACCCTTGTTTTGGACCTTGAAGCTCATAAGTTGCAAGCATTTACTGATGCATATGCAGAGCTTGCACCTGCTTTATCTGGTTTGAATGTTCTTGTTGAGACCTACTTTGCAGACATCCCTGCTGAGGCATACAAGACTCTTACATCTCTGAATGGCGTCACTGCATATGGATTTGATTTAGTCCGTGGAACCAAGACTCTTGATTTGATCAAGGGTGGATTTCCCAGTGGAAAATACCTCTTTGCTGGTGTGGTTGATGGAAGGAACATTTGGGCTAATGATCTTGCTGCTTCTCAAGCCACATTAGAGGGTCTTGAGGGCATTGTGGGCAAAGGTATTTATTAAAAATGAGTAAATTTTGGTAGACTTCTACAGTTAATATAGTTACTTGATGTATCTATTGTTTAAACTGTATGCAGATAAGCTTGTTGTGTCCACCTCCTCCTCCCTTCTTCACACTGCTGTTGATCTTGTTAATGAGACCAAGTTGGATGCTGAGATCAAGTCATGGCTAGCTTTTGCTGCCCAAAAAATTGTTGAAGTTAATGCATTGGCTAGTGCATTGTGTGGCAAAAAGGATGAGGTATTCATCTCAGTTCAGCTGACATGATGAAATATTTTATTAATATAATTTGATTATGTTTGTTACCTGAAAACAGTGCAGTATGCTATTTAGTGGGGCCAAATCTTAAAGGGGTTTTCGATAAAAATATTATTAAAGTAAAATAGATCTTATTTTAATAAAATAAAAATTAAGAATAAAAGAAGTACATCAGAAGAATTAGAATTAAGAAAATTCATGTGGCTGTCAATAAAAACTGCTGTCAATAAAAACAGCAGACAATTGTAGTTAGGAATGCCAGCGGTAGGCAATATATGCATGGATTTTTGGTTATGATTAAATTTGGAATCATGAGACTGAAATATGCAAATTCCTGTTTTTTTTATTACACAATTCACTAATAAAAAAATTTTGTGGTTTCATTTTCAGGCCTTCTTCTCTGCTAATGCTGCAGCTCTGGCTTCAAGAAAGTCCTCTCCAAGAGTGACCAATGAGGCTGTTCAGAAGGCTGTGAGTGTTTTAATTCAACCGCTCTTTTTGTTAAAACTGGATATGTTGTAAAATTTACTCTGCCGTTATTCATGGCTTCTTTTCTTTCCTCTCAGGCTGCTGCATTGAAGGGTTCTGATCATCGCCGTGCAACAAATGTCAGTTCTAGACTGGATGCTCAACAGAAGAAGCTCAACCTTCCAATACTCCCAACCACCACTATTGGATCCTTCCCTCAGACTGTAGAACTGAGGAGGGTACGCCGTGAATTCAAGGCTAAGAAGTGAGACTATTGAGACTGCTGATCTCTGCCCTGTTTTCATTGATCTCGTGCCTTTGTTTATTGAACAATATTTTGTTTTCTTCAGGATCTCCGAGGAAGAGTATGTTAAGGAAATTAAGGAGGAAATTCGCAAAGTTGTTGAACTTCAAGAAGAGCTTGATATTGATGTCCTGGTTCACGGAGAACCAGAGGTCAGCTCTACATCTCCTCATATTAATGACTAAATATTAGTCTGTTGAAGTGAAGATAGCTTCTCATTACAGTTAAAATATTCCATTGATCACATGCCTTTGCCCGATTTTCTGTCCTTATTGTTAGATTGCTGATTTTAAAATTGTACGTCCAACTAATTGTGGATGCCTTTCTTCATTGCAGAGAAATGATATGGTTGAGTACTTTGGTGAGCAGTTGTCAGGCTTCGCCTTCACTGTTAATGGGTGGGTGCAATCCTATGGATCCCGTTGTGTGAAGCCACCAATCATCTATGGTGATGTGAGCCGCCCAAAGGCAATGACTGTCTTCTGGTCATCACTGGCTCAGAGCTTTACCAAACGCCCAATGAAGGGAATGCTTACCGGCCCTGTTACCATTCTCAACTGGTCCTTTGTTAGAAATGATCAGCCTAGGTATAAACTCCAGACCCTTATAATGTGGAAAAAATGAACATCAAGGAGTAACAAGAGAAATTATTAACAAACAATTTCATCACATTGTTGTTTCTAACTTAAGTACTTGTATGAATCCATCTGCAGATCTGAGACCACCTATCAGATTGCTTTGGCTATCAAGGACGAAGTAGAAGACCTTGAAAAGGCTGGCATTACTGTTATCCAAATTGATGAAGCTGCTTTGAGAGAAGGGTTGCCACTGAGGAAATCAGAGCAAGCTCACTACTTGGACTGGGCTGTCCATGCCTTCAGAATCACCAACGTCGGTGTCCAGGATACCACTCAGGTACTTTTGGATTATCACAAGTCACTGGGTTATAATTTTCTTCCCATCCTTATTTGCATATATGTAATAATTAACTTTCATTTTGGCAGATCCACACTCACATGTGCTACTCCAACTTCAACGACATCATCCACTCTATCATTGATATGGATGCTGATGTTATCACCATTGAGAACTCTCGTTCTGATGAGAAGCTCCTGTCAGTCTTCCGCGAAGGAGTGAAGTATGGCGCTGGAATTGGACCTGGTGTCTATGACATCCATTCCCCAAGAATACCACCAACTGAAGAAATTGCTGACAGGATCAACAAGATGCTTGCAGTGCTTGAGAAGAACATCTTGTGGGTCAACCCTGACTGTGGGCTCAAGACCCGTAAGTACACAGAGGTGAAGCCAGCCCTCACAAACATGGTTGCCGCAGCAAAACTCATCCGCAACGAACTTGCCAAGTGAATGGTATAACAAAGTAGAATCTCCTAAGTCATTGGTTCTGCTTGATATACGCCAAAGGAAATTTTTCTATATTGGTTGTTTGAATAACTGCGTGTGGAATATTAGGTGTTTTTAGCATGCTCTATGAGCAATTGATTCTCCCTCAACCCTCCCCCTCTCTTTTCCCAACTCCTGCTTTCATTTAATGTATGTTGTATCTTTGCGGCTTTGCCGCTATGCCTATTGAAATGGAATTTTACCAGTTTTGTGCAAAGAGTAACTAAATCAGTAAAACATAAGAGAGGTTTGAGAGTATATTTTTGTTTTTGTTGTTTTAAAGAAAAAAGGACGCTCAAAATAAGCAAAACCTATTTCACCTCCTTAGCTATTTGGTTTACCTATGAAAACACTGATGTGCCTTAAAGCTTGAGGATGATCATACTGATTTATGGTCACTATTATTTATTGAATTTATTAAATGTAATTGGGTTAAAGAACACAAGTCTAATTGTCTTATAGTCAGCTAGCTCACTTGCGATGCTCATGTGACTTACCTGGTAGGATGGATGCTGGGTTGGCTAGAAGATGCTCAGTAGTACCTGGTCAGTTGGACCCTGAGTCGGACTACTTGGGAAAGACAATTCACATGATTGATTGACCTACTTTGGTCCAATGATTGACGATCTTTCAAGTGCTGAGTCTAATATAGTCGATTGTCCTGTCTGGTTTCGACGATATTCAGTCTGTGTACCTGGCTGAACGGTTCATTCACATGTTTGGCCGCTTCAGTTTACATCCTCATAGACATTCCAATCAATGTAACGACATCTATAACTGGAAAACAAATTAATTGGCTAAGCTAGTAAATACCAAATGCCGCTTTTTTCCAGAGTACAGCTATTTTTCAGAAAGCAAATAACCCAAAAATGGAACCTGGTTGTGTATTTAACTGTGGGAAGTGTTCTCTTGGAGTAATACTAATCATTATCCGCTAAAGATTCTGCAACTGAAGAACAGTTATTAAAGTGACGGAGATCAAAGATCAATTGGAGAAAGAGGTATGAAATCTATTTCTTTGTTCCGACTTAAAGTGACTAACAATGTTTTTCTACTGTGTAGATAGAAGATTATCTGTGGTTTCGCTATGGAGCAAGACATAAATTTGAGCTCATCTTGGAGTTTTATTTTACTACTTTGTTGATTTCCAACTTAGGTGCCTTAACGAACTCGTTCTCGGAGATCTTATTACCCTTGAGGCTAACAAGATGTTACCCTTAGTGCTAATAAGATTTTCGAGCACGAGTATGTTAAGGCAATAACATGGATTAATGTTACATCGTGCTTAATGTTACTGCAAGAATTTGTTAATGCCATTTTGTTTTTTTTTTTTAATTTCAACTAGTCAGATTAGTAATCTCGTTTCATGTATATGTTCCTTGACTTTTAATGTCTCTAACATTTTAAATTTTAATTTATAATTTTTGTATTTATTTTTAACTAAATTAAAAGTACATTAATTTTTAATAAATTATAAGCAAATATTTTTGTTATATATTTTGATCTTAAATAGGTAAATAATGAATATATATTCATATAATATTCATCAAGTATTATTTTTCAATTATATATAAATGCCATTATCTCTTTCACATAATATTTGAATTCTTTTTATATTTTCATGTTATAAAAATTTTCAATGTTTGCAAATTAATAACAATTTTTTTAAAGACTAGAAATACAAAAAGAGGAAGAAAAATACATCAAATAAATAAAATTTTAATAAAAAATATTAAATATTAGATTAACAAATATATAACGTGCATGGTACAGGGACAAACATTAGTTATGTATACAATCTATATATACAAATTCACTGTACAATAATTATTAATTAGTATTTTATTATAATTTATAATTAAAAAAATGTTCACGGCCTTTAACAATTAAAAAATGAAAATAGAACTTATCATAATTTTTTAAAGTAAATTAAATATATATATATTTTTTCTCCATAGCAATAGAGACTTATTAAATAAAAAATCTTCATAAAATAAATTGAAACACAAAAAATATAATGAAGGAAATAACTAGTTGTCTAGGCAACAGAAAAGTAAAATAAAACAAAGTATGTTTCTTTATTTTATTTTATATTGCCCCATAAAATAAAATAAAAAAACCCCAATGCTAAGGTTAATTTGGGAATGCAATACATACTCCCTCTTTAGTCTGTTTTTTTTACCAATCAAAATCAGTTTTTCTCACTCCTAAAATTGTTTACTTGTGTTTTTAAAACTTGGACCTTATTATGATGTACCCAACATCTTAAACAGATTTGCACATATAATGTGTGGATAAGCTAGTATTAATATCTTATATAATAATGTAATTTTACCTACATTTAAAGTTTTGGATGTCAATAAGTGGTGTATATTTCAAAATTGAGGCAAATTTGTTTAAATATATTCTACCTTTCTTGATTTTCATTATTATAACCATCACGATGGATTAAAAAATATATTTATATAACGTTTGATTGGATGTGAGAGGAGGGGAGAAACAATAAAGTCAAAATCTCATTCTTAATTTTTGTTTTTCATCAAATACTGATTTAAAGGGAAATTTTGTGTAAAGTAGAAGGAAACTCATTATCCTTAATTTGAATATTTATACTTATAATTTTATTTTTCTACTTAAAAGGATATAATAGAAAATTATTTTATTCTCTGTAAATAAAATAAGGAATTTCATTTTTTCCTTACTCTTATTTTACAAAATTATTGCACAAGTTTTAATTTTAAGGATTTGTACCAAAACTACACAAATAATAAAATCTTATTTTAATTAATTTTTAAAAATAACGACATTTTTGTAATTATAGAAATAGTAAATAAAAATAGAAAATGTTTTTCAAATAAAAATTTCTATTACTTGACAAGCTTTGAACCCCAATAGTTCCTCTCTACAGACATCATCAATGCGATAAGCCACACGTGCCATAAAAATGGATAAAATTAGTAAGATACAAAATTGGGTACAATCCAAAGTTTACTTTCACATCAAAACTCCTTCCACATTATTAAGGGCCCTTTTTGCTAACTTAAATTTTTGAGTGAGATCTTTATTGGTTTTCACAACGTACTCCTTTATGAAAAACTCAAGGCCTTGCCTAAGACTTTCAAGTTCAGGGGTCACTGCTGCACGCGTGAAAATATTCCACACCAAGTTTTCAGGAAACTCAAAAATGGCCTCAAACATAATGCGGAAATGCATGATCCTTCTTGCTGTCAATAGGGTGATATCATTCAGATCCACAGGCTTCAAAACAGCAAGGGAGAGAGTAAAAGAGGCAACCATTTCAGCCACAAATTTTGCCAGATGCATTGACCTCATAAGTGGCATTGACTCCACCTCCTTAAACTTGTCCCATAGGCAAAACTTCAAAGAAAAAAAATATATGAAAAAGGTTGATATAGAAACAGAAGTATTTATCATAATAACATCAAGTAAAATAACTTATTCAGATTCCACTTTCTAAGCATGGATTATTATAAACCTTTTAGCTATGGTTATTATCAATCTCTTCACCAATTTTAAGAGAATTTGAAAGTCAATATGCCTATATATATATATATGAAAAAAACAAAACAAAAAACTAGAACATGTTAACTTGCTCTTGTAATTGAAAGCCAATATACTTATAAACAATCTCTATGGTATAAGAATATCTTTCAAGAAATTCTAACTATTAGGTACATTTTTTTTTCAACAAAGTACACATTTCAGAGAGTAGAGACATGACCTGCCTTCTAAAAAGTAGTAAATAGATTTTCATTTACTATGATACACTCCTCATATTTTCATAATAAGTGCTCCTCTTGGCATATTTTTCCTCTTATGTAAATAGTTAAAAAATGTAACTGTTTTGATTCATGGGGAAAATACTATACAATTCTACAATTTGGTTCTCATCTCAATCCTACAAGGAGAAAAAATCAATACCTGTAGAGTGAACTTGTGATTTTTGTCATGCTCGCACAACTTGGAAGCCAGCACCGTATAATACTTGTTAAAAACTTTCTCTTGCAAGCAACACTCCACAAGAACCCGCATGATATCTCTATCCTGTATACCACAAGATAGAAAGTCACACAAATGAGAAAAGACATTACTAAACTGAAACAAAAAAGGGGGGGAAATGCTTACCTGCTTGCCTGGTAATTCCAATCTTAGAAGCTTCTCAAATGCATCAATATAGTCCTCGCCGCTCATTATTATACAAAAGATTGCCCTTCTGGCATCTGTGTTCATCTTTTGAGCGGCGGCAAGCTGCAGCATTCGTTGAGTTTCAAGAACATCTTTGTCTATTCTGTTGGCAACTTCTTCAACATTATCTGTTGCAGAAGCCACATCTCCAGACAACCACCATTGGCCCTTCTTGTCAGGATCAAGTAACTTACTCCATTTAATCCCTCTAATCAAAATGTCATCAACTCTTAACTGTAAATGAAATTTAAATTAAGAATTTGCGGGAAATATGATGCCTTTTGGATAACAGAGAGATTCAAATGGTGATCTTAAACAATTTCACAATACATATGATGATCAAAAGACAAAAGGCAAGAAAACTAAAAGATGCAGAAATCAACTTAAGAGCCACTAGGCAGATGAAGTCTGGAAAAGTTAGTAAACAATGATATGAATCTTCTCTTAAAGATGAGTTGTGAATAAACTAAACACCTTTCAAAATTATACAAGATCACCTGTTCTGAAACTACCCACATCATGAGAAGAATTAAACTAAACGCTTTAGACCTATCTATTTCCTGTTTTTGAAAAGTGTTTTATGTTTTAAAAGCAAAAATCTTGCGTGATGAAAGTAGTTTTTGAAAACTGTTTTCAAAACTAATATCTTAGTTTTTAAAACCAGAAAACCAAAGCACATTTAAGTTGTTTTGGTGTTCTATAATTTTTAAAAACAAAAACATAATCAAACACATTCTTTGTCTTTCAACAAGCAAATTTCAACACAATCCTAAACACTCCCTAAACCATAATACCTAAGCTTGGATCTTCAATTATGTATGTTTGAGTACTTGTAGAAAATAAAGTGCATAATTTGGTCTTATAAATAGTAGCATTTGCAGCAAGGATTCTCACAGCCACAGGAACGTCGTTCATATATCTCAGATTACCAAGTAAGCTATCTGAAAAAAAAAGGATTGTTTTCGCAAAGCACAACCTACATATAACTTAGTTATCTTTTTATTTTTGATGGGTTCAATTAAGGGATTCTATTTTATTTTGAAAAGAAACTATAATGGAACAAAAAAGTAATATCTTTGCAAAAAGAAACTTCAACAATAGGCAATGCCACAAAACACAAAGTAGAGACAGGGACCTTTTGTAACCACTTCTTAATCCGAGTGTGATGTGCAGAGTCCTCATTTGGCTTTCTTTTGTTGTTCTTGATGTCACATATGATTTCAAGCATGAACTCCATCTACAAATGTTACCAAGTAATCAGTGCTGAAATGTGTGCAGAAAAAAAGTAGTTTTTTTTTTATAATTAAAAACATAGCATGCTCACTCTTTTACTATTTTTCTTTTCATTGACATCTGCAGAGGAAGCCTTCAACTTATTTGATGTATTCTGAACACTAAGAATGAAATCTTTCATGGCAGCTGGATCATCAGCCCTTATTTTCATCCCACAACCTATTCAGACAAATAAAATAAAAATAAGTCAAAGATGGTTCACTAATTGATCAAGTTCCTATATGAGTTATACAGAGAAGTAGCCATGTTACTGTATATTATATGGAATTATCAATTCACATAGATAAGGGGGAAATAAAGGAGATAAACATACACAAGTGAAGAGAGGAAAGAGGTAAAAGCCACATACACAAATTAACAACAACCACCACCAAAGCATTTTCCCACTAGGTGGTGTCAGCTATAGGACTCAAATGATGTCATTGTATTCTATCATGAATCCTTAGAAAATCCATTTAGATAAGTCCTTTTTAATGGTTTAACTTACAGTTTTTCTTGCTCTCCTACATCTAATTATATGTCGATCCTGCATCTGGTTCACTCTATTAGCCTTCTTCTCACATGGCTAAGCCATCTTAGGCAAGATTATACCATACTTCCTTCAATAGATGCTACCCTACTTTCTCTCTAATGTCTACATTCTTGATCCTCTCTGTCTTCTATGTCCGCTGACTCCGCTCATGTACTACAACATTCTTATCTTAACTCTGCAACACTAAGCTTATGCTCCAATTGACTCATTACTGCCTAACATTATGTTCTATACAGCATCAAAATCTTATGGTTGAGTGATAAAAATGATTAAAACAAACAGAAGAGATCTGTCTTGCTGATATTATAAATGAGAAATGTAAGAATACCCCAAGTGCTAGATATAACTTTGGAATCTTTCAGTGAGGCGCCAAGCTTGGTTAGCTCTATGAACAAACCAAAGATTACACTGTATGACTGTAGCTATCAGACAATATTAAGTTAGCCACATGCACAAGTGCCTCTGAGAAGCTCAAAATCTAAAATTTAGACTTGAAAATTAGACATTAGACATTTATATCATAGTTCCTCAAGGTCAAAGTCGTCCCATGCAAACCCAACAAAACAAAGTGCATATGGTATCGACAAAGCACAAAAAGCCTTTAAGGAAAAGAGTCCATTTCACTAGCAATCATTTCAATTCAATGTGACACTTCCTTTAAATGCTTAAGCATATTATGACCTAGCAGTCTGCTAGAGACAAGGATTACTGGGAACTTTTATAGAAACTTCTACAATTTACATACATGGAGGCTCTAACTAGAACCATACACAAACCAAAAACACAATTGAAAAGACAGAACACTTACATTGTAACAATGCCAAAATGATAGAGACATCTATCTCAGTTAAGCACTTGCTCAGCATGACTAGAAAGTCGTATATTAAATCGCTGAAAAGCATTATAAAATAATTTTAGAAAAATGTAGTTAAATAAATTAATATAAAGTGCTTGGTGCAGTACAGTTTACCCACCTAGAACAGACTCCAAATATGCATAAATAGGATAAGAGAAGAGTAAGATTCCGCAAGGAGAGATTGTCTTCTTTATTGTACTCATCCTGGGCAGAAAATATATGAAGGTTATAATTTTTGTAGTCTTTAAAACACTGTAATGAGGGAAAAAGGTGATCTAGAGAAGAAACTAAAACTGAGATGGGAAACAAATAAAAAACACATTGGCAAATTGATCTTCAAATTTATTTGTTGGCATTATATACCTCAAAGCATTTTGCAAAGGAAGCCATAAACTTTGCACTGAAGTCAACACCAACCAAACATGCCATCCCAGCAACGAATGCAGCAAAAACAGCAGCATACCTTCACAAGAAAAAAGATGTCAGTTACAATGAACACAACAACATAAAAAGGCAAGAAAGCCATACACCAGGATCAATTACAGGAGTTGGGATTGCCATAGGGGACAAACACTATTTAAAGGAAGATCAAAGAGGAAGAACTGACATATCCAAGGACCAAAAACAATACTTTCTGAATCCCTAATTCCCTATACAAACCTTACAATAATAACAATAGCCTTGATACCCAAGTAAATTATTCTAAACTACACAGATTCTTGCACAAGAGTATCTTTAGCAGTTCAATCATATCTTAGACATCACTGTCAAACAAGCTTTTTTTTAACCATGATTATGTTTTCCTTTCTCATCTTGACAGAGAATATCCTCAGCATCTTCCTTTTCCTATGCCATTATTCTTGTATGTTTTAATTTTTCCTGGTTGGAGTATCTGAATCTAAGGCTTTAGGCTAAAACTAAATCTGATTCTGACAATCTGACTGAATCCTTATACAATCCATTTTTAAAAGCTTAACTGTATCTTATCCCATCATTTAAGACTACAACTAAATTCAATTGAATATCTTCATTTATTTTCTGATCTTCCCCTAATACCAAAATGGTGCTCAACAATTGCTTCCAACATAGAAAACAAAAAATAAAGGATTTAGAAACTTCACTGAGGGAGATAAGACAAGTAAGGCAAAAATCCTTAACTGTTGATTGCCACGGGGGCCACGAGAACACGATGCCAAAATTTCCTCAGTCAAGATGTGTGAAGCAACACTACGAGCAACAGACTGCAAAGGATTACATCATAGAAGTTACTACTAAAACTCCCAAGGAACAAAACTGCTTTTGTTTCAAAGAAGCAACTAGTCTGAAAAATAAAACATCAGAAACATAGGCTTATGTCAAAAAATGAAAGTTGGTATATAAGTATGTATGTTGAGTCCACAAGTCAAGTAGTTGGAATAACAACTATCCTTTGAATAATCATTGCAGAGTTTCCATTAGTTAATATGATCTTATGTGATTCAATTTAAAGCATAAACAGTGGGGAAGAGTAGCAGCTCAAATTATTTTACAGTAATCACTTGTTCTTTACGTGGAGAAAATAGTGGATAACCAAGATTTTTCAAAAGATAATATCTACCAAACTTATTCTAATTCATAAGATATCAATTTATGCCCTAAAGTGACAGCAGCCTCCATGCTAGAGTTAGCAAAAGATCTTGCCACTTTACTTCCAAACTAATTCAATTTTGACAAGGTAAACTAGGTCAAGTTCCTTCTACAAGATTGATCACTTTATCTTTGGAAATGGACACTGAAAATATAAAAGGATAACCACTTTTCATTTTAAAAATGTTAAATGCAAAATTAGTAGGAATAAAAAAAGAAAAAAAAACATTATTTTTTGAGACTTCCTAGAATCATTTATATTCTCTTTCTCACCCCTTCTTTTATCCATTTTAAAACAAAATCATATAAAATGTATTAAAAGAAATCAAACAAGCATCAATTTGTGCTGTCTCCCGCCACAATTGAGTGAGAGTGACATACCTGAAAGATCAAGGACAACTCCCCAGTAATTGACTCAACATTAGATTCCGAAAGCCTGTTAAGAAGGCCTGAAGAAACAAGTTCAAATAGAGAGAAAACAATTAATGATATACAGTTAGAAATGAAAAGTCACAACAAAGCCTCTCCTCCTTACCTCGCACTTGTCTTCTAATTTGAGTATGCTCTTCAGGTTCATTGCCAGCACGAGCTCTCAAGTGAGGTGCTATGTATTTTTCTTTGGCTTTCTTTACCGGAACTTCAGCAGGAGCATCTCCCAATTCCACCTCCATTCCACAAGATTCAACAGACTTGGACATGCCAACAGCATCATCCTCCACATTGTCTTCCTGCTGCTGACCTGACAACTTCCTTTTCTTATGCTTCTTCCTTGAACGCACACTGTCAGGAACATCATCCGATTCTACATCTTGATTACAAGTTTCTACATCCCCCGATGCATCATCCGCTGCTGCCACTTTGATTCTTTTCTTGGACAATTTATCCTTCTTACTCATCAAGCTCTTCTTCAACCTCTTCACAGGCAATTCACCAGTACCAGGAACCTCCCCTTCTCCCATGAAATCATCAGCAGAAAACATTCCTTCAAGTAGTATGTTCAACCCATCATCCACTCCCCTTAATTTTCCTTCCTTCACCTTGAGCTTCTTGGAAAGCTTCCTTTCCAGTTCTAAATCCTTTTCGGCAGCCATAGAAACATCCTGCATGCCCATCTCCACCATACTCTTCCTGGAACTCTTGTAAGAACCCTTCTTCATTTTCTTTATTTTCTTTGCATCAATGCCACAATTTTCCTCTGACACTGTGTATTCTTCAGCTGTCTCATGTTTCCTAGAGTAAGATTCTAACTTTACAGTTTCTGTTTCCTTGGGACTAGGACTAACTGATGTGTCGGATTTGCTTTTAGTTTCTAACTCTGAATCATTGCCACATTGTTTCGTAGCTCGAGATTTCTATAAAACAAATTAAAAAAAAAATCATTGTTCTGGCAAAAAAACAAGACATAAAACATGTATAAAAAGACAACATAGGACATGATAGAGTTACCTGGTGGAGGAGCCAGGATTGATGTTTTGATGCATTCTTAGCCAATCGGGATTCTTTTCTCCGTTCCCGACGTGACTTTTCCGCGGTTTGTTTCTCCGAAACTTGGTTTGTTAAAAAACACAAAAAGAAAAATAAAATTGAAGTCATTAAGGATTCAATGCAAAACTGAAAAACAAGAATTTAAAGGAAAGAGGGATACCCATGTTTTGCTTCTGAAGTGAAGTTGAGAAAAGGATATGGAGGTAAGAGGTATAATGGTGCAGTGGGCGCGTCGTGCCGGTGCGGACGGAGAACGGACAGAACAACTCTGAAGGAGTTGATTTTGTTGGGTTTCAAATTCGGACGGGCCATAAATAAAGGCCCATTCTTTAAATCATGTTTGCTTCCCTTATTAATTTAAGAATTGGACCCTAATTCGATAGAATACGAAAACAAGATATTTGTTTTACTCTTATTCCATGCACACCAGATAATAATTTGATAAGATATAAATTTTAATGATAAAATTATTATTTTATTAAAATTATACATAATTTTATAAAATATAATATTTAATATAAATTTTAATTTTTTGAAATATTAAAATTATCTTTTTGTAATTTTAACTAAATTATACAGAAATATTATTTTATTATACACTTATTTTTTTACAATTATAAAAAATTATATAAGAATTTTAAAATTATTATTATTATTCAAATAAATTTTTACAGATATTTATATAATAATTATTTAATTTTTAATATTTTAATTGATAATACAATTTGGATTTACGTGTCAAAATTATTATTTTTTACAATTATAAAAAATTATATAAGAATTTTAAAATTATAATTATTATTCAAATAATTTTTAACAAAAATATGTATATGATCCTTATTTAATTTTTAATATTTTAGTTAATAATATAATTTAGATTTACGTGTCAAAATTATTATAATATATAAGATAATATTCTAAATGAAAATTTTATATTATATGTATACATATATATATATATATATTGTTATATATTTTTATATTAATATATATTACAATATTATATATATATCTTAAATATATTATATATAATATGTTATATATTTTATATTATATATTATATATTATGTTCTATTTGGAGAGGCAGAAATAAGCTTTTTATTGTGTTATGAAAAAAAAATCTATCCAATCTTTTAGGTTTCAATATCTGTAATAGTAAGGTAGGATATAAAATTTTTCATTAGATCCTATCATTTAATACACTAACATTATATCATCTCATCATGCGATTGACATAAAAGAATATATTAAATAATGACATAATATTAGAATGGAAATTACATATAATGTTTAAAAATAAACTATTATATTTTTTATTTTATATATTAGTTTAAATTATAAAAAATTATATAGATAAAAAAAAATATATAATCTTAATAAGGATATACTGAATTTTAAAACTATAATCTTATAAGATGGTATATTGAATTAAATTACAATTTTAAATTATATAAGTAGCAAAATAGTTTTAATTAGGAGAATAGTAACACATTGTGTAAATAATTTATGTATTTTAAAAAAAATCACATCTTAACGTAATAATACGAATACTTTCATTAATTAAAATAAAGATTTAAAGTCATTGTCACATGTATCTAGAAAGTCAATCAAGATAAATAAAGATCATCAAATATAATTATACAAACATGAGAATATGAAATTTCCATCTCAATTTTCTAGGAATCCTTTTTGATACTTTTAAACAAACAACATTATATATATTTTTTGCACTTGTTTTTTCTACTTTTGACTTTTCTACAAAGGAAGGAAACGGCAAACAACAAAATCACCACCAACGAATTCTTGGTGTAATTTTTAACCTTTTTAAAAATTAAATTTTAAATATTTATATCTTAATACTTTTATTTACTGTTATTATCAATCAATAAAATAAATTTATGTAAATTAAATTAATCATATACAATATTTTAATTTTAAGTTTTTTTTATTGGACAATATAACTATATAGTTTTAAATAAAACTAAAGCTTTTGATTTTTTTTATCAAACAACTTTTAAAATAAAAAATGAAAACTGACAAATAATTTTTTTTTACCTTTTTTTAGATTTAATTTAAAAGTGCCTTTTAACTAGATAAAAGAAATAATTGGGCAAACGTACCCTTGATTCCACGAAAAGCATTTATTAAAAAAATAATAGTTTAAAAAATGAAAAAATTATTTAACACGTATTTTTCATTTTTTAGGCAAATGACTTGAAAATTGAAGAGATAAAATGAGAAAAGTACCTAAGGTGACGTAGATATTAGAGAAATAACTTATATGTATGATTCCAATGAATCTATACATATCATATATTAAAATTTTTAATTTCAAAAAAATAATAACACTTAATTTAAAAATTGGAACCACGAGGTTGGCAACCATTTAATAATTTCTGTAGAAGTGAATGTCTTTAAATTAGAATATCTATGGGTAAAATTCAACATAAATATTATAAAAGAAGAAAATAAAAAAAATAAAATAAACTTATATATAAATTAAAATTAGTTTATGTATTTTAATTTTTTACAAAATTAATTTTTAATTTATACATAAACTAATTTTAATTTATGAAAAAAATTATTTTACTTTTTAATATTTTTTTCTAGAAGTGTTAACGCGTTACTTTATTTTCCATTCTCCCAAAAGTGTAATCTATATTATATTTGGTGGTTAAATTAATATTCAAATTCTGCCAAGCCATCCTTAGTTGTGCGACAACTAAAAAGTGGCTATTGTAACCCACGCCCCGAAGTCTTGTAAATATTCTTATTCAATACACAGTGAATCAAGCATGGCTCTTTCTCGTGCCCTCATTCTTGTGACTCTCACTTCTTCAATCTTTTCAACCATGGCTGTGTTAAAATAATTTTTAGTTGCAGATGACAATGGTTGGACAACTTGGTTTCATTACCATCCTTGTGCTGCAAACAAGGTCTTTCGTGTCGGGGATACCCTTGGTAACATTCAATTCATATTGCTCACTCTCCTTCATATTTGTTTTCAAAAGTTAAATACGTTTGTCTTTAAAATATTGCAATTTTTTGTTTTAATTCTTAAAACTTTTATTTAATAAAATAATGTGATTTTAGTCGTCTACTACTACTCAAGACTAAAAATAAGTGTAACAAGAAATTAAAATTATATCACTTTACTAAATATTAAAACTAAGAATAAATAAAATTTTGATTTAAATATGTTTTTAGTATTAATAAAATAAATAAATTTTAATTTTGATTTTTATTAATTTTTATCTTTTTAAAATTTAAAAATTATTATTTTATCTTATTATAAAATATTTATTAACTATTTATATATTTAATGAAAAGTCAATTATCATCATAGTCGTACCTACGAATATACATCATGTGATATATTTAAAATTTTTTAAATTCTTAAAATAAATGTTATTTAATTATATCAAACTAAATATTAAAAATTAAAACTAGTAATTTCAAATTTATGAAGGATAAAAATTAAATAAAATATTTTATTATAAATATCAAAATTTATTTATTTATAAGAATTAAAATAAATTATTTTAAATTTTATAAAGATTAAAAAAATTTAAAAATTGCAAAGAATAAAATAAAAACTCATTCACCTATATATATATAAAAGTCTAATTTTTTTATAAGCAACCATTATGATCCTGTGAATTGTGAGAAACAATAATAATGGATAAACAACAATTTAATTAGCTATATATGTTTACTTTGGTTAGTTTTTTTATAATTTGTAGTATTCAAGTATCCTGCTGGGAAGGAGAACGTGGCGAGAGTGAATGGAAGTGATTTCATAAACTGCACTGTTCCTCCAACAGCCCAAGTATTGACTAGCGGAAATCATAGGATTGTATTGGGAAGCACAGGGAAAAAGGTGGTACATTTCTGGTGTTGATCATCACTGCCAAATGTTCCAAAACCTTGTAATAATTGTGCTGCCACCAGAAGGAACATGGTCACCAATATCTGCACCTGCACCTGCACCTGCACCTGCACCCCATGGTGGATGAGAGCCAAAGAAGCTACTTAACATATTTCACTAAAATTTGTCTGAGATTGGATATTGATGTCTGTTGTGATTCAATGGGAGGAGCTTTTTTCCTATATACTAATGTCTAATTATTAGTCCCCTTATTATTATTAGGCATTTTGTTTATGTTGGTGACTGTATTCAAATTACAACTATTTATTTAATTAAGGTCAAAAAAAATTTGTTAATAAGTTGTATGCCAACTCGTACGCACAAGTTAAGAAAAAATGAAAAAATTAAATAAATGCAATAAAAAGTAACAACTAAAGAAAAATAAAAATCTTAAAAAGTTTAAGTAAAACAAAGCATATTAAACCTAAATATTTAATAGGACTTATATTTTTAAATATAAAAGCAAATTAGTTAAACATACTTATTTTTATGCTAGAACATAGGGTCAAAGAAACATGTAGGGTTGGAACAAAGATATGCTTCAGCAATTTGGAGATGGAAGAATTATGTGGTTGTCCAGTGAGCGATGAATGGTCGCTTGCGAGTTGTTGAACATTGAAGCAAACTATGTTTCTAAAGAGGGAGGCTTAAAGAATATAACATAGCATCAAGAGAAGATCCAATGCTGTTTTATAGAGGTGGAGCATGTGATGTTAGGTAAGATTGGGTGAAGACACACCTACTGTTATCCTCTCTATTTACATCACTCAAAAGGAGCATCATCTTTGTGCAGTTCACACCCCACCGAAGGAATGTACAGATAAGAGAGAGGGGTAGTGATACCAAATACATGGGTTGAATAAATTAAAAATAATTTATTAATTTATTTATATTTTTAAAATTTTTATTATTATTTTTTAATTCATTCTCGATCTATTTAATAAAATACATTCCATTCGTCCATTATTAAATTTTTTAATAGATATTTAATTTATCTATAAATTTTTTTAAAAAAATTATGACTATTTTTTAATTTTTCACAAAAATATTTTAATTTGACCTCAATTATAATATTTTTATCTCAACTAGTCAAAATAATTTCACTTTAGTTTTAATTAGAGAATCTTCTGTTTGACATAAAAGAAAACATATTTAATTTCACCTCATTGAGAGTAATTTCATCTTAAGCTTGACCATAACATCTTTGACTTGATCTCGAATATAACATCTTCGACTCAATCTCAATTAGAATACCTTTAACTTGGTTCTAACTAGAGTATTTTCGTCTCAGTCTTAACTAAAACATCTTTGGCTTAACCTTGACCAAAGCATCATCTACTCAGTTTTTATTAGAACATTTTTGGCTCAATATCGACCAGAGGATCTTCAACTTGGTTTTGATCAGGGTAATTTTGGCTTGGTCTCTACTAGAGCATCTTCAACTAGGTCTTAAGGTAAATTAAGTATCTTTGACTCTTCTTCAACCAAAATATTTTCGACTGACTTCAACCAAAGCATTTTCAAATGAATCTTGATTATAGTATTTTTAACTTGGTCTCAATTAGAGAGTATTTTTAACTCAATTTTGACTATAGCATCTTCAGTTTGACCTTAATCATATATAACATCTTTTACCTAACTTTAATAAGAGCATCTTTAACTTGGTTTGAGTAATTTCACCTCAGTTTCGATCGAGTCATCTTTATTTTAATCTCAACTAAATAGGAATAATTGCGTGCTTTGATAGCAACAAAATTAGTGAAGATAATTACATGTTTTAGTATAGCTTAATTTTTAAGGTGTTTTGTAACGCTTACTTGCTTTTTAAAATTACAATTTTATTAGCTAATTATCCCCGGCTTGATATAGCTTAATTTTATTTAAAAATTGTAACTCCGTATATAATTTTTCAACAAAAAGAGGGTAGAAGAAAGGGATATTTTATCAACCAAAGCTTGTGTATTATACATTACATTACATTATTTTAATTGAATATACAGTATTGCGTGTAGCAGTACAACAGGATAAGGCAGTACAGGTCATGATTGTGTAGTACAAAAAAGGGTTGTAAAGCCATTTATAAGGCATAGTGCAAGTTTCTAATAGTAAACAGGTTTTGAACATTCAAGGTGAAAGCCCCGTAACAATATTCGTAGCTTATGCTTACGCCAATTGGAATGGCAGGTCCAGAAGGGGGCTGTTTGGTTAACTATGTTGAAGATATGGCTAATTAAAGAAGATTTCGCAAAGTCGGAGAAGACCTCCTAATGCTATGCATGTGTTACAAATCCTCTATGATGAAATGCAAGGTTCGGGTTGCTTAATTTCGTTGTGGCATCGATTCAATGATGGCATCGAACTAATGCGTCACTTATCAAACTAGTAAGTAATTCGTTGAATCACATATTGATATATCATATATATAATAAACCTTACATATAAATACTTGGAAATTTTAGTGTTTTAATGGTTACGTATCATTTTATGTTTTAGAAAACTTAGTTATAACTTTCATATTGCCCAACAAAAATGAAGAAGTTGATTCACACTTCCCCATGTGTGCTATTTCACATTATTGACCTTCGGCTTCTTTATTGTCAAAGCACCAGACTCTACACCAAAAATTGTCATAATAAATGTATTTATATAGAAGTTGCCATTTCCTCACTAGTAGCTTGGGGTGCTCGAGGAACCCACCACTAACGATTACCGCTCCATCTTAAGTTATAGGTTTTGAGATATTATCATGGACAGCTTCCATTGATTGCACAAGTGGTTGTTACATGGTTCGTTGTTGTGATGCTACGTAGTTTTAGTGCCAAGCCTTTCTTCATTATATATGGTACGAAGAAAAACACGTTATATATATAACATAAAGAACCTTGTATGTTGGAAAATAAAAAACATACCTATAATGGTCAGTTCGGCCACCACAACATTTAAATAATTTTGCACTAGATTCACCCCACCACCTCATCCTAGTCCTTTAAGGAATTGAAATGATTCTTGTTCCAATAAAAGGAAAATGCATGTGGCATAACCGTCGACAATAAGATAGAAAGGGAAATGCCCCTGTATTTCATCGTTGAAGTCTTTATAAGACTCGTCGAAGACTAGAAAGAATTTACTTCCACCTTTAGCCCGAAGAGAAATCCAACCTCACTCCCCTTTTGTAAAATAGATGGAGCAATAGGCATGAAGATGGCAAATAAAAGTTTCTTCAAATGTGGCTATCTTAGTGCCCCGCAAAATAATTCAAAAGAATGTATAAACGCCCAGGAGTTGGGATGAATTCAAAAGAATGTATAAACCCTGAGGTTTTGACACACGTTTCTCTGACAAACGGTAAAAAGAAGACGCCCCAACGCAGGAGAACAACTTCTTATACTAAATAAAAAACTGGATGGCATTTGGCTTTCACTCTAAACACATGCTCATTCACAATGACAACATATAAATCTTCTACTTATTCTGTTTCATCTAGTTCTCGGTGAGGTGGAAGCTGTCACATTGTTAGAGTTATGCCAAATTAAGTATGAATTATGGATGTCAAACATATTATCGTACCCTGATACATTAACAAGTGAGTACAAAATTACTTATACTCATTACCCACAAGTACATGTTAAAGTTACCTATTTTTTATTCATTGCAAATTTTATCCACTCGAATGAATTTTCTTGACATCACTAATCCCGACATGGTAGCAACTCAACATTATTAGGGAGGATTTTCCATGATATTGGTAGTGCGATCAGACTTCTTATGGGTTATCTCTAGTGACCTCGAGATAAAAGACAAATGACAGAGAGTGTTAGAGGACTAAAATCTCATATTGAACAAATAAATAAAAAAAATGATTAAATTTAATTAATTTAAATTTTTAGACAACAACCTTCTTTTAGATAAAATAAATAAATAAATTTTTGAAATAGAAATAATGTTAAAAATATTTAATTAAAAGAGTATACATTTCATTAATTCACAAGGGTCAGATATAAATTTCATTTACACTATTATCAAGAGGTGAGAGCATCAAAGAGGAATGAGATCTCAGCATCTTAACCATGTCAAGATTTAAATAACAATAATATTTATTTTATTTACATTAATTTAAAAGTTAATTAAATAATATATTTTTCAAAGTCAAAATGGTAGATTACAACATTTTGTGCGCATTATTTTTACATAAGCAATTGGCATTAAATAAGTGGAAATTAAAATGCATTATATAGTAACCAAAATAGTAATCACCCATCACGGTAACTATTGTTTTGTATGGAAAATGCATAACATATACTTACTTTTTCTTATATATATATATATTTTTTTCATTATATAACTTATTATATCTATCAATTTTCTTTTTCTTTTATTTTATACACCTTGAAAAGGAGGTGTCCTTTTTATGGGGGTTGATTTGGTACTTGCACAATTTATACATGCAAGTGTGGAAGCGAACGAATCGACACAAGGGAATAATATAATAGGACAGGGCCGCGGGAAGTATCATTGGACAGGTTCCACATGGCATATATCGACGAACTCACCATTCCAAAACAAATGAATAAGCATATTTGTTTATTATAATGAAATTGCTTTAAATTATAATTAATTTCAGACTAATGGAATTTACAATAGTACCCCAAAAAGTAATAACTGGAGGCACGGTAAAAGCCGGCCCGATCCGGTACCCGTCCCATGCGAGGCTTCTTCCATAAGAATGTCGATAAAATCAATAGATAACAAGTCCTATATATAGTCCATATTTGAAATGAAAAATAACAACTCATCTAAGCTATAAAAATTGTTAGATAGTGCAGAACTTGTTTCATAAACTTTAATTTAATTCGTTAGTTCAATTAAAATGGGTTCTGCAGCTGGCCTTGCCTTCTTTGCCATTTCCGTGGTTTTGCTTTCCTCACTTGCTATGGCAACTGATTACGTTGTGGGTGGTGATGACCATGGCTGGACTCTTGATTATAACTACACAGCGTGGGCACAGGACAAAGTTTTCCATGTTGGTGACAACCTTGGTACGTTTTTTTAAAACATGCTACTTCACTTGTCTCGCAACTTGCCATTCTACATATATACTTCTCAAACTTATTACTATCTTTTGCATGGATCAGTCTTTGAAATTTTGTTGTTAAGAAAAAAATTACATTTTTAAGGGAAAAGTTATATCTATTAATTTTTTATTTTCATGTTTGGAATATGAAAATTACATGTGAAAATATTAAACGTTCTATTAATTCTTCTTAGCCTAAATTATAATTTTTTTTTTCATTTTTCATGGTAAATATTCGTTTTACTTGTTTATTTTTAAGAATATTTTTTATCATTTAATTATCAAATTTAAATCAATCTTGTTGTTTTGAAAAATTTTTATTTTAGAACATAATTTTGAACAATTTATTTTTACAGATTTAAAATGTAAAACTTGTGTCGTTAAATTTATTTTCATGAAAATTATGAAATTCAATTAAAGTTAAAAAAAAACTATAAACATGATAAAAATCACATGAAAAGTAAGTTTTATGAGCATTTGAAAAAAAATATAAAATATTTCTATATATAATATTTATCTAAATGAATTTAATGAGACAAATTTCATATATTAAATCAATTAAAAATAATTTTGTTTGATAAAAATTTTTATAAATATTTTTAAAAAAGAAAAATAAGAAAAATAAATTATTTTATAAGTTAAAATTAATTTAAATACAAGTTAAAAAATAAATATAAATTTTTTTTTACAAATTAATATATAGATAAAATAATTTTAACTTTTATTCTAGAAATTCCAATTGATATGGTAGAAAGATAAAAAGAGAAGTTGTGACAGAAAGATGAAGATTGTGTTTTATTTTAATTGCAGTGTTCAATTACGACAATTCAAAACACAACGTGGTGAAAGTGAGTGGCGCACAGTTCGAGAACTGCAGCTTCAGATCAGATAATGACGTACTTTCAACCGGAAAGGACATCGTGACGCTTAAAGTCGAAGGGAAGAAGTGGTACGTTTGCGGCAAAGCTAAGCACTGCGCCGATCATCAAATGAAGCTCGTCATCAACGTCGAGGCCGTTGCTCCTGCACCTGCTCCCACTTCCGCCGCCCATTCTCTCCTCTCCTCTCTCTTCCCCCTCCTCGCGGTTTCCGTCGCAGCCATCTTTGCGTGACATCGCGCCACGTCACACATACTTTCCCATTATATTGCCACGCCATCTTTCTTCTTTCTTTTTTAATTTTTCATGGTTGTTGTTGAATCTCAATAATAATATATCTCCAATTTGATTTGAAATTGAAGATAAATGTTTACGAAATCTTGTTCACGTCTTTAAAAAAATAAAATTGACACTACTTCTTAATTAATTGTTAGTTTATTTTTCGTTAGAGTGTTAATTAGAATTATTGGGGGATCGTGAGGACAGGTAATTTGTTTCGTATTTATATTGTAAATCAATAAGAAATCATAAGATTTATAAAAGTTATTGGACAATACAAAACTGTAAAAATTAATAAATTTATTATACATAATAAATTATAAAAAATAATTATACAGTCATAATAACAGATTATTTACTCTAATCATTGCAAAATTACTGGAATGCAAATAGGGCATCCTACTAACAAAATATCAGCGCAGTTAAATGAGATCAGAAAATTTAGTTGTAATGGTCAAGGTCAACATTTAAATTGGTAAGAAAGAAATAACATTTTCATGACCTTGTAATGTTCAAATTGAACATGGAAGATTCTAGTTTAATAGCGTAGATCACATTCAAGTTACGTATTTATTATTCTTTTCATTAATTTTCAAAATGCCTACTTATTATAAGGAGATTTAGACACAAAACTTGCGTATAATCTAGCCATGTTTAAATTCAACATGAAAATATCCATTTTCCCTGTTACTTAGAAAAGGTTTATTATATATTTGAGAAATTTTACTATACTCCTATAAAATTGAGGGATTTTGAAACGGTTGATCTTTAAACTAATAGTATTTAAGTTCTTTACATATCATTATTTTGTTATCTAGTAATAAAATTAATACATATTTTAATTTAGTTTCTATTTAATTAAAATATTTTTAAATTTTTGAAAATTATAATTATTTTAATTAAAGAATTTGATTATTTCCAATAACAAAAAAGATTGAAATATTTTTAAACAGTAATTATATATTTTAATTAAAATAGTTATAATTTTAAATTTAAAAGAAAAATATTTTAATTTAGTTCTTATTTAATTAAAATATTTTTCTTTTTAAATTTTAAAAATTATAATTATTTTATAAAAACAAATTAATTACTATATGTGAATTTTAGTTCATTTGATTGAATAAATAAAGTGTAAATATTATAAACTCTCTTATTTCATATTCGATTCTAACCAAAAATCATTTATTTATCAGGATTAAGTCTAGTAGTTAAATTTTTTGGATAACATGGATAAGTCTTAAGTTATAATTTTATTATTTTTATTATATCTTTAACTTTTAAAAAAAAAAGATAGGGTTTACTGGAGTGATTTACAAGTTAACCAATTTACAATGTTGTTATTTGTTTGAAAGCTTGTGATATATGAAATTATTAGGAATCGACGTGGAATAATTGATGATGAATTAAAAAGTAAAACTATGCCAGGAGGAACAACCGCAGTGATCATTGCACATTGAATTTGTATCGTTTTGGATAACATGTGATTGGCCTGGCGAAACTTGTGTCAAATAAATTATAACGATAGAACAGTTTTTTCTCCATGTTGACAGCATTAAAATTTACAGAACCACTTTAAACCAGAGGCAGCCTGGTCTAATTGTGAAAATATGAAGCACCTTGAGCCATGAGGGTTTTGCTCATCTCTGATAGGTAACTTGCTATGACCAATATGAGAACCATCACAAGCATGAATTTGAGGGCAACTTCTCTGGTCGTTTCCTGTGGTAACCTCACATCATTTTCTTCAAAATGTTTCGCTGCTGTACCATTTATATCTTCTCCTATTGCCTCTTTGCTTGTGGTTTCAGTCTCTTCTTTTTTACTTTCACTTTTCTCTTTCTTGTGTCCCATTTGTCTTTCTTGCTCCTCTTCATGAATTACAGGACTTCTCTTTGGCATTACCACCGAAAGAATGCTCTGCATCATGTTCCCATGAATTGCATCTTCATTGCAATATGATGGGATTTCGAATTCCTTCGTGAAACGCTTCCATCTATTTCCTTCATAAGGACGCTCCCCGCTTATTACCAGAAAACCAACATGGTTTATCCGAATCCGTATTTGATCTCTCCTAAAACCTGAAAACAAATACTCCTCATATTATACCTACATAATAATTGAAGTTTGAGTCTAATTTAATAAAAAAAAGTTTGAGTCTAATTTAATCTAAAAAATTAGTTTAAGTAGTTTCAACGCATTTTTGTTCATGTTAAGAATCAAATATCATGAAAGTAGTATGATATAAGGTAATTTGATAAATTTAATAATAATTGTTAAGATAGAATTTGATATTATCTTAAAATTTAAATTTTGGGTTAAATTAATTTTAAAAATTAGTTAAAGAGCTGTCAACTAAAAATGGTTTTTATGAAGAGAGAACCATGTAGCTGTTCAGAAGCATATATGTTATTTTTTCTATATATAACAAAGTTCATAATTTATACACATGCAATGCAACATGCCTGGAAGGTGAAGTTCAAGGGTGTCACGGCCCTCTTCTCTACGCCACATGAACAAGGGATCAAAATCTTCATAAGACCGATTAGCTGCATGTGCATGCTTGGTAATTTCCATCAATTCCAGAAGTTTGGTGTGTGAGTTGCTTTTGGGTTGAAGAGGGAAGCAGTTAATGTTGGTGTCTAGGTTCGTAAGTTCTTTTACATATAGAACATATAGAAGAGTTGTAAGGTAAAAGGGTTTCAAGCTAGCTAGGTTGCCTTGTGGGTTCGTTGTGAAATAGAATTATCCCTTGTTAACCTTTCCAAGTCTCGTCACCTCGAGGGTTAGTAATTTCTATTGTTTATATTTGTAGATATCATATATACTCTTCCTTAATTCGTGTGTAAATATATTTCTCTGAGAAATACGAATAGGATCATTCATTTTGTTCCATTCGTGATAACAACGCATGCAAGTGCTGTACGAAGAAGCAAGCCCTGAGAATTAATACTTTTGCAAATTAAAATGTTCCATACACTAAGAAATGCTAAATGATGGAGGAAGCAACTCACAACTGTTTTTTCAAAAAACTAGGTGCTAGTTTTTCGTGGTAAGTTTGAAAAAATTTTAAAAATAAAATCAATTTCTAGTTTCAAAACATTAGTTTAAGGAAATTTATTAGATTAGAGTTTTAAAATACTTTTCAGAATAAAAATATTTCTTCGTATTCGATTAAGATTATTAAATAATATAAATAAAACTCTTATGGTATTCAACTAAGATTTTTTTTAATAAATGTCAGTCTTTTCTTTCTGGTCTCGCATGCATAATCACAGTAAATTTAATTAAAAGAAAAATCGAAAAATCAAAAACTTAAAACTCATAATCGCTTCGAACAAATTTTAAAATTATGATAACAAAAATTCTATCAATTAAAAAATTTGTTATATAATCTTCGCATTACATGTAATTGATTTTTTATAAATTAAAAAATATAGTTACATGTGATATGAAAATTAAAAATTGGCATAGATATACAATAATTTCTCCTCCCAGTACTAGAGTCTAGTGCATCTGTTATAGTCCAATACTATACTTAACAATTCACAAACTATAGAAAGCTTTTATTAAGTTAATTTATCATTAAGATATCAGTAATAGAAAAAAGCCATCCCGGCCTATATCATATTATTAATATAATTAGTAGATATGATATACCAGTAGGTGGATCCGTGCAATGGACGGGTATTTTATTCCTAATCAAAACTATTTTTTTTTATTTTATAGATAAAATTTGTTGTTTAACGATTAAAAATATAAAATATAAACATTTGTTATATATCATATTGACCATTATAATTTTCTTCACTAAAATTATATATTATTATATATAGTTAAGAGTAACAATCTTAAAATAGAAACAACGTGAAAATAAAAAAAGTCTTTATTAACTTTGTGGACAAATTAGTTACAAAATTGAATGTAATTATTTATTATTTTAAATATTACTATTTTATTTTTTTATTTTATTCCATTAAGTATTCTAATCATGTTGCTAATAATTTATAATTATAAATACTATTGCTGTCAAATTTAACTTCATAGTTAATTATTTGATAACTTTGTTTTAATTTTAATTAAAAAATTAAATCAAAGAGACTCAAATGCAATTAATTTCTACTCTTCTATTTTTTTTATTTTTATAAATTACATACTTGATGTAAATACGACTTTTTCATTCGAATCATTTGCTCAAATAGATATGTTAATAATCTGTATTTATAAATATTATCATATGTCTATCATTTATTAATTCTATAAGAAATAAATAGCAGTAATTGTATTTTTTTTTTATTCTATTTAATTATTTTCTCTAATTATTATGCTAATAATTTATATTTATAAATATTATACTTCTCAAATTTAATTTCATATCTATTTTTTATAACTTTATTTTATTTTAATTTAAAAAAAATTAAAAATAAAGATAAAAGATAACTATCAAGAGACTATGTCTAACTAAAGAAATAAATAAAATATAAAAAAAATAATCGACTAAATAATTTTTATTTTATGAAAGAAAAATTGTGTTAAAACTTTCTAACATTATTAAATAAAATATCTACTCTAACAATTATGTTAATAATCTATATTTATAAATACTATCATATATCTTTTATTTATTAATTTTATAAAATATAAGTAATAGTAGAAGTTTTTAACTAATTAATAATTAAAATATTATCATATTAAATATATTTTTTTTCAATATATATATAAGAATTAAAAAATTAAAAATACATAGAACGTGTATTTAAAAATAAATAGAATATATATAATAATAAATTGATTAAAATATTTTTCTTTTTTAAGGAAAATTTATGTTTTATTATTGTATAAAGAAACATAGAGCTGTAAAAGTCCTCTCGTTCGAGTCAAGTGACTGACCTTCTCTTCCTGGGATGGCATTTGAAGAATTCGTCTTGTTTAAGCTTCGTTATGTGAATGTGAACCAATTCCTCTCTGGAAGAATAGGAGTGAAGTGATAGAGATGGATAAAGGGCTTTCAACTCCGAGATGGATTTTATTTTTTTATTTTCTTTTTCACTTATGTTATTTTTTTTCTATTTTTTTTTTTCAGTTGGTTAGCTTTTTGTTTCTCTTTTGGTTTTATTTATTTGGTCAATAACACTTATGTGCTCTGATATTAGTATTGTTCCTAATTCTTCTGATCTTGATCATTCTGTTCCTGGATCCAATGGAGAAGGGAATAAGCTATACATTGTTGATGTGATGTATCAACCGTGGTGTCCTCAATATCCTGAATGGGATGGAGCTTAGTCATACGAGAATTATCCATCTGAGTTAACAACTATGTTGCCTGAGTTATATGATTTTGTAGGTAACACTCACCATTTTGACAATAGGGGATCCACGACATCCATATAAATGAATGAGATTGCTGCTACTGACAATCAGAGATTTGAAGGATGCATAGATGGATGTAGCATGTGTGGATCTATAGGACATCCACCCAATGATTGTCCCATTTTGCAAGAACCACCACCTCCATTCAGACCACAATCGGTACAAGAAAGTTCCTTAGAGGATTTAATCAAGCAATTGATTGTGGATAACATTCAATTCCAAAAGAATGTGTTTGCCACACAACAACTAGTGTAGTAGCTTAACAGTTCACCTTCTTTGGAAGATCTGGTGCAACAGTTTCAACAAAATATAAATGTCACGATGCAAGAGTTGAAAACACAGATTGGTCAACTGGTCACCACGATAAATCAGCTGCAGTTCGAAGATTCTGGACAGGTTCCTTCCCAAGCCATTCTTAGTCCATAGGAGAATATGAGTGACATAATTGTGAGGAGTGGCATGGAGCTGCCGCAACAACAATCACTAAAAGTGCAATATGGATTTTCTAGAAATCCGGATTCAGAGAATTTGACCACTGTGACGGGCTTTTCCGACTCCAGTAGTGTTGCCAACTCCATGCTTGCTATTGCCAACTCTATTGAGATGGCTGAGATTGACGATTGCGTGCCAACTGTTTCTAATCTGGCTGATGTGGTTAAGATTGCAAATTCTATGACTGATGTTACTGATCTTACTGATATGACATTGGATGAGATTTCAGACCAAGTTACTAGGGTCGAGATAGCTAATCCCGCATGTGCTGATGCTGACATTACTAATCCCATGTGTGTTGATGCCAAGATGGTTGATCCCAAATATGCTAATGCTGATAATGCTTTTGTTGATAGGGCCGAGGATGTTAATTCTCTGGTTAACAAGTCGACAAGTGTTAATATGACTGAAATGGTCGACTCTGTAGTTTCTATGTCGGGCCATGCCAATATATTAGAAGTTGTCAACTCAATAATGGAGGTTCCGAGTCTTACTGATATAATTGAGGTTGCCGACTCCAGGGTCAATATTTCTGCTTTTGCCGATATGCCTGAAATGTCAGATTCTGTGGCTAACGTGTCCAACTTTGCCAATGTGATTGATAATTCTAACAGTGCCGATATAACTAAAGTTTTAGATTCTGTTAATAATTTTTTGGCTCATGAACCAACACTTGCCGATTCGGACAATCAAAGCCGAAATCGCAACCAAGCCAAATTTAGGTCTGACCTCAATGCCGAATTCGTAACCAGAAGAAAGTCAAGACTGACTCGACACCCCAAGGCCGAAACTTGGTGTGGGCCAAAAGCGACTCAAGTGAGGAGACTAATGCCGAGTCCGACATGAGAATACGGTCAAGAGTCGAAGGCAACTCAAACAACGGGAACTGGAAGCAGCCCGAAGCCGAATCCATTTCGGACAACTACGTCCGATGGCAAGAACCAATCGAGTCTGACTCTAGCGGCCAACCGAGAGCCAAGTCTGATTCGGGCAATCCTCGAATCAGAGCTAGAACCAACCAAAGGTCGAAACCGACTCGGCACACCACTTGTCGAATCCAGGCCAAGTCGGCCAATCAAGCAATCAGACAATAGTCGCGTCTAGTTCAGGTGGTCAAAATCGATATCAAGCAAAGTCCAAATGTGTCCTCGGTAGTCAATGTCACAACTTGACGGATGCCGAGACTATATCCGATAGCCGCATCTACACGTGGACAACTAAGATGACATGCGACCATCCGAATCTACATTTGAAAAGTCAAATCCACTCCCAGCAATCGAGTCAGGAATCCACAAATGAACCTTCTTCACTTCGCTCCACCAGCAGAGAATCAATACTAGTGTCATCCATAACGCAACCATTCCATGCCTTAGTAAATTTGCATTATGAATTGACTAAACACTCTGAATTTTTTGGAAATATGAATTTTAAGAATTCTGTTAATTGTGAGTGTACTTGTATTGAATTAATTAAATCTTCTCTGCGTGTGAAAAGTAGCAATGACACAAATTCCAGTGCAGGACTTATAGGCAATATTGCAGAGAAGCTACTAGAGGATATCATGTTGAAACTATCAAAATGGATGAGGAGAAAGCTCCCCCAAGCTGTAGACAACAGGAGCGAAGCAAAAATACTGGATATCAGATTTTGCACATTATTTCCACCCTAAAAGTAGTTGTTCTTATTTCACCCCTTCCCTTGCACACATATGCTTTGCATTGAGGACAATGCATCATTTAACTGTGGGGGGGGTGTTCCATAGGAGACGGTTTGTTTGGTTTTGTTTTGTTTTTAGTTTTGTTATTTCGTTTTTATTTTGTTCCTGTTCTATTTCATTTTATTTCTTTTATTTTTATTTTGGTTCTACTATTTTTATTTTTCCTGAGTCTGTGTCGGCCCTGGTTCCATTTCTGTCGGGTCTAGACCGACTTCTATTTTGTTCAATTTTGGTTTTCATTTTCATTTTATTTTGTTTTTCCTAGCTGACTTCTGATTTCGGATAGCCAATTACTGAGAAAACTATTTTGAAAAATTCTGAATGAATTTCTTTGAGTAAGATGAAACAGCATGAAGTAGTGCATGACCCTGGATGAGAGGTTTTTAAACCTGACAGGGAGTGAAATTTTTGCGTCCATAGGCAGTGAGTAAGTGAAAAACTGAAAAGATGAACCATTAGTGACAAAGTAATTACCCGTGTGAGAATTTTCGAGTCTTGCATACATAATGGCTTTACATCTTGTCATTCTTTCCTTTCTTGTGTGATATTTGCATTCATGATGACTGGTTAATCTAGATTTTGCCTTGACTCTCTGAATTCATCTCGTTTCGCATGCAGGAGTGATATGATATAGGTCATGTTTCTATTAAGCCCCGAGCCAAATGGACTTACCTTGCAAACTTTATCCCTTGTCTACCCTCTTTGAGCCTAAATAACCATTTTTTCTAATATTACAAGCCAAAGCCGAAAAACCATGATCAACCTCAACCTTAGGGGGACAGAGGAGCTTTGGAATTGTTTTGGGAGTGAGTCTCGTTCAACTGTGGGGGAGACACTCAAGGACATAGCAAGAACAATGCATTCAAAAAGGACTGAAAAAGAAAAGAAAGAAAAGCAAGTAAAGGATGAAACAAAGAAAGGGAAAGCAACCAAAAGTAGCAAAAATACAGCACAAAGCTGCAAAACAAGAAGTGAGAAAAGACGAAAAGAAAAACGGAAAAAGGGAAAGAAAAGAAGTGAGCAAGAATGCTCTTAATAGAACCGTAGTGTCCTGGGGATTCCCTCCATGTTGCGAACTCATTCCCCATTGCTCCTCCCTTCCCTATGGTTACTAAAGCTCATTTACCATCCTGTATCCTACCCTTAACCTTGGCCACATTACAAGCCAACAAGAAGTCCTAATGATCATGATTGCATGTGATTTTGAAGCTGCAGAAGGAGAGGCTAGTCAAAGTTTGGTAGTGCTGGTTGCATGGGATGTTTGAGTGTATACACAATCCCAAACACTTGAGAGATTGAGAGAATATGCCCTGAGAGATAGCTCGATCACTTCTCGGTTACTCTTTAAATGTTTGCAGGTTGCTTATTTTCTTTGGATATGGAGAAAGTAACTCTCATAGATTGTTTGAAAATCTAGATTCTAGGATGATTGCATGCTTAATCTGTTTGTCAAACTTGAAAAATTCATTTGAAAACATATTTCCTCTTTCAATTTCCTTGAATGATTAAATCTGATTTTTCTCAAGAGTGCAAAAGTGTAAGTGTGGAGGTCTGATAAGTCATATTTTATACACATCACAAGGGCTTAAGATGGGTATTATTAAGACTATTTAGTGATTAAGAGTCATGTCTTAGTTAAGATTCGAATTATGGGCCTAGAAATAAGAAAAATATAAATATGTGCTAAAATGGGGATTTTAACTGATAAAAGATTGGACTTGTTTTGTAGGCCTAAAAGTCGAGAGTATCTTAGCCCAAAAAGGAGCATCTTGGCCTAGAAGAAGCGGTCCCGACCAGAACCGATATCAGCGACAGAAATCACTCCAACAAACAAGGAACAATGCGTGATTATAGGAAGAGTAAATTAGGAAATATGTAATTGGGGTAACTTAGCAAGAAATTTGTTAGAATCAAGGAAATATATATAATTCAAGTAACTCAGCAAGAAATCTGTTAGAATCAAGGAAATATATAATTCGGGTAACTCAGCAAGAAATCTGTTAGGATCAGGGAAATATGTAATTCAGGTAACTAAGCAAGAAATCCGCTAGGATCAAGGAATCAGCGATTCTGTAGGATTAGATTTAGATTTAGCCGCAACTGTCCTGCATGTTTATAAGGACATGTAAGGCATGTGTTATGGGGTGTGAAAAAATAGTGGAATTCTAGACCTAGCACAGTCAACGATTGTAGACATTCTAAGCTAGTACAGTGGTACATGAAGCTTCAGTAAGGTGTCTCTCTCAATCGAAGAGGTACAGGACCAGGATTTGGGAAGTTGGAAGCTGTCGGAGGTGATTGCTCAATATAGTCAACGCACTCTAGTGGAAGGAAACCTCAACGTCTGGCCATCACTGGTACACCATTGTCGTCCTTTCATTGGTGATCGTCGTGGAAGGGGAACTCTCTGGAAATCGTTGAATTCTCACATTTGTATTTGATTCTGTCTTCAATAATATAACCTGTTTGCACTTCTGACTTTGATTATATCACCTATGCTTTAATCTACTTTAACCTTGTCGCGATTGCACATTGTTAGAGGTAGATCATGTTAAATTAAGGCCGATTGGAACTTATTTAATAATCTGATTAGGTAGAGACCCTAAAATCAATCAAGTACATACTCCCTACCAATTGATGAGGCAGCGATTGTGTAAATCCTCGGTATGGCAATGGATAAACGTTCGGCGATTGTCGTAAGAATCTAAAGTTGATTCGGAGTATAATTCTAAGTAAGAATGGTAAACTGTTGTGTATTGATTTCCAAATTGGTACAGTAGTTAGTTTAGCGTAGTTTACTTTTTGTACTTAGTTTATTTTTCTGCACTTAAACACAAACCCCTATTTACTTGTTTTTCAGAGTCCAAAACCGATCTCAGTCTGACTCCGTCGCGTCTGGTCTAAGCCGAATCATATTGACAGTTCTAGTCGATCTTCCATCGAGATCATCCCGATCGCATTTAAGCCGACTAACAGTAAGTCGACATTTCACAACATTTAGTGGTTTCTGCATAATTCTCTAGATTCCACACTTAATCACAATTAAACATACTGTGTCCTTAAGAGAATTGACTTAGGATTAGCTATACTATAGTTAACTTTAGTTTTATTTGATATGCGTAAAACAACTAAAAACTTGCTTATCACACTTCTGCCTTGAGATCAACAACTTCAGCTTGGGAGGAAGCGAGGTCCGCCTTGATCTTCAAATTATCCTCATGGTACTGCTAGTTGGCCTTCCATAGCTTATTATTATCATTCAGCAACCTTGCAACTTCGTACTGCGCCATGACTCCTCCCAAACCAGCTGTTCGGACCTCCGGAGGACCAGCTTCAGGACTTCGGCAATGGCCATCATGCGAGCACAATAGGCCACCACCGTATCTAATGAACTTTCAGCACCAGCGGACAGCAGGAGCTTCCGATCATGGGGACTTACCTCCACCACTTTTGTAATGTGGCAGTGTCCAACCGTGGGTCCCATAGAGAATCCGCTCCAGAGGAAGCCATGTAACTTGGCAAACCCCCTTGCGCAACACAATGGCACCCATGGTCGGCCCTGCAGGTGTAATAACCACAAACGAAGGGGTGGAGGCAACAACGGCACTTGTTGTCGCGGCAACGGTGGCAGTTGGCTTCCTAGCAGTGGCGGTAGTGGTTTGAGCAGAAGGGGCGGTGGTAGAAGCAAGAGCCGACGTCAGCTTGGGGGCACTTGGCGTTGAAGACCCCTCCACCGCCTTTCCCTTCTTGACAGTAGCTTCTACAGTGGAGGGGGCTGCCTTCCTCTTCGCGTTCGCGGTTTCAGTGGGAGTGGGTGGAGGCGGCGCCGGCTTGAAGGTGATCTTGGTCTGTGTTGTAGAAGGGGCCGCCGAGATTGCCTTGGCCTTGGCAGCATTAGCCTCAACATTCTCCAGCTTCCCCGCCACGATCCCTCCAACTTTCTTCATCAATGCACCTAAGTTGTAGCCTGACTTGGCGAAAATACCTGCAAAGCAAAAAAAAAAAAAACCAAGTTAGTCTTTGGGCACCAGGCAGTCGATCCAGAAACCCCAAAATACAAAACTTACTCTTCAAATACTGAAGACGGTTGCCAGCAAATGAAGCCGCCACGATCTCCTGACAGCTGACGCCTCGAGGAAGCTGGTTGAGAAGGATCCAGCTCGCCCTGTCATCGGCCTGAAGCTGCCCTTGAGTCAGCCCCTTCACCTTATTAGGCAGCCTCCAGTATAAGGAAATGGTCTGCTCATCTATAGTGAAGGACGCGTCCTTGACAGGCAAGACCTTGACGTACTGGGTCTTGAATCCTTTGTAAGAAGCAGTGTAAGAACGAAACATGTTCATGCAGGTAAGTGGGGTTAGAGAGACGCAGCCAGTGTTTTGACTGAGTCGGACAGTGTAGAAGGTGAAAAGAAGAGGGGCCCCCATGGGAGGAATGGAAAGGGCTAGGCAAATTACTCTAAAAGCCTGAACAATGGCCCACTATTTTTTTAAATGAGGTAACTATTTTTTTAAAAGCTTTTATATAAATATTATTTGAACATGCTTCTTGTACTATCGAGAAAATAAGAACCACATATTCGAGCTATATATGGTAATCAAGATTGACTGCCATAAAATGTGATTGAAAAATATGATCCAGTCACTGTATGGCAACATATCTTTCATTAATCACAACAAATGTCATATAAAAGAGAAACAAAATCAATCCATGGGTAATCATATTTGCAATTAATGCCGATATTATCTATATAATGGGGTATATTAACATAACTTTCATCTTATTCTGAAATGACTAAAACAAAGTCTACCTAATACAAAGGCAATTAGACTAGCAAAGAAGTAGAAGAGAATGTGTGCAGGAAACGAAAGAGTCACCAGACTTTTGTAAATACATTCTGAAGGAGTCACTAGATTTTTGTAAGTACATTTCTCCTTCTAGCTAAGTTTTATCCCTAATGTTACCCCAAGTGGAGAAAACAAACTGCCAAATTCATATATTTTTTATAACCTTAGAGAGCGCAGTGGTGGTCTTTGTGAGTATTGGCTAAGCAAATGTCAAGAGTTCATTCATGAACATGATCAACTTTCAAAGCAAATTTTGTAGCCTTCGATTCTTGAACAGTTGAACCTTTTTCCGTTTCGCTTTTGTTCATTTGCTTTATTTTTTATTTTGTTTTAATACATATGTGATCTCTTTTCATTGGGTAGTTATGCTTAACATCAATCTTTTGTATCATGCTACTTTTTTTTATAACTTGCATCTTGCGCCTTGTCTATTTATGCGTATAACTTGGAGACAGCATTTAATTTCACATTTGACGATGTGGAAAATGCTGAAAGAATAATATAAAAAAAGGTAGTGTAGTTGGTATTGCCAATTGAAATTATTTTGAGGGAATTGTGGGTTCGATGATGGAGTGAAATTGGGTTTCCAGTGTACCAAAGTTCCAATTTCGGGCAACAAAACAGACCCGTTATGGGTGTACCTATAAATAGGTGCATGGTCTTCACTTTTGGGACTTGACAATTAGGAGAAGAGATAATACATTGATTGATGACGGGTAGTTGCACTCGTGATAAAGCCACCTTGCAGTCCCATCTTCAGTACCAATAGAGGAATGAAAGTTGTATTAAGTACAACAATTTATAAAGAAAAATAATACGTAAAACAGAAAAATTATAAAAAAAAAGTTTAATAGGTATGTATTTACAATTTAAACAAAAATACACCTTTAATGCATAGCAAAGGTTAAGTTATTTTGGGAGAAACGTTGAGCATTATTCATAAATGAATTGTTTTTTAATAAAAAAAAAATTCTATATACATCGATCAAGATTTGAATCATTAACCGAATGCTTAAAATATCTAAATCAAGTGTAGCTCATATAATTTGAACCTACTACTTGTTCGTAACACTATTAATCAATAAAAAACTATTATTGTTGATATATTATATTCGTCTTTAAATATAATTTTTTTAACTAATTTATATTTTTTAAGAAAATTTGTTAATAACATTAAATTTATTAATAATTTATATTATTTTTATAAAATTATCTTTAAAATTATTGAAATTTATTATCTTATTTTTTCTTTAATTACTTTTTACCTAATTAATTAACTTGTGATAATTTTTTTTTATCCCCGTAAGAGAATGAATTGTTTTTGTTAATTCATAATATTTATTGTAAAATAATTAAGAATATTTTAATAAAAAATTAAAGACCATTTAAAAAGAGTTTTATAAAAAAAGAAAACTAAATTTTTAAAAAAATTACGTATAAAAATGAAAATAATACTTTAAAGATAATTATTATAAAATAAATAAATTTATTCAGGCAATTTGTAATTAGACGGGGACATGAAAATTGATTATTTATTCTTATAAAAAAAATGTTGAAAAAATATAAATTGATATGCTCAACGTGTGGTGCCTTGACATTCGAAAGCTGTCACCAGTGCCCTCAAAAATCCAAAGCATAACAAACAGGTAGATACATTATACGTACCTAAATATCATGGGGAGAGGAACAAATTAAGGCCAAGCATTCTGTTTTTTTGTTTGTTTTTTTTTTTACCTTCCCAAAATCTCCCACTTTGCATGGTGTTTTCATTCACATTGTCCTGATTGCTTTGTCCTTTTAGTCACGTTCAGTTTCGTGGCTATGTCTGTAGAGCCTTCATCCACCTCAGTGGCCGTCGCAGATGGACAATCCAAGAGTGCTAGCAAACCCAAATGTAAACTTCTTCTTCTTCCCTCCAATTTTGTTTTTTATTAATTCATTCATTTTTGGTGAATTTCATTTCCATGCACTTGTAGAGTTTTTTACATGTAAATTCCACGGTTTTGATTTTTAACATGGAAGTTTTACTTTAACAGGTTTAGGGGTGCTTGTTGAAATTTTGGATTTGCAGAACTTTTAGGTTTTTGAAAAATGTTTGAATTCCATTAATGCTATAAAGGAGATTTATCCATTGATTTCTCTTTCTAGAATGATTACGGGATATATATATCTACCATATTGCGTTCGAGAATAATCATTATTATTTTCGTTGTCTTGTGGTTTCTTTGTTAAACAAAATGTCATGGCTTGTGGAGTTTGAATGTTACCTTTTTTATTGTGTAATTCTCTTATAATTGTTCTTTTGTTTCTCAATTGTTAAATCTGAAGGACTGGAGGTTGTTGTAATAATTCGTTCTGATAGTTCTCGTATTTGTCTTCTATAGCATTTATCTAGCCACGTAACTCATGAAATTTTTTATTTGTGGTAGATTCTAGATTCTCACAGCAAGAACTCCATGCCTGGCAACCAATTCTAACACCTAGTTGGGTATAGCTTCCAATATATAACTTTCTTAGTTTTGCAACAGAACATAGTATGCAACTGTGTTTGTCTCTAGATTTTCTCACTGATTTTATTTTTGTTCTCCAGGCCATTTCAATCTTTACGGTTATAGGACTCATCTTCATTCCTGTTGGTCTTGCTTCTTTGTTTGCATCAGAGAGTGTAAGAAATTGTCTCCATACATATTACACAGTAGCAAATGGGATTTTGGTACTCAAATTGATTGTGTATTGAACAAGATCTTCTGATGCAGGTGGTGGAAGTTCCATTCCGTTATGATGATGAATGCCTCCCACCTAATTTTAAAAACGATGCAACGACATATATTAAAGACGATAGGTTAAACAAAACTTGCACCAGGAAATTGACTGTTAGTACAATTGCTTGTCACTTATATGACTGAAAATAAAGTTCTACATTATATGTTATAATTTGTTTCTCCTTTTTTGACATCATGTTATAATTTGGGATGCAAATTTTTGCAGGTTAAGAATAAAATGAAGGCCCCTGTATATGTCTATTATCAGCTTGATTACTTTTACCAAAACCATCGCCGGTATGCGCAATTAACTAGCAAAATCTTTTCCCCCTTTTTTCTTTGCATCAGTGTATTTGATTTGGAATTTTAGTAGAATGGCATCTTCATTAGACTCAAGTTTTGTCATCTTCAATTATGTTATGGAATTTAGACTAGGTCTAATTCAATTCCAAAAACTAACTCTACATTTTCTGGTTTTGTGCCATGTCCCCTTCTGCATATCATGATTACACATCTATCTAGAGAACATCTGGATTTTCATGAACTTTAATTTGTGTTTTTATTGTTCTCATGTTGTACAAACTCACTCAATACATTAGATCAAAGAAAAAAAAAATCACTTAATGCTGAATGTTGAAATGATCCTCCCTACCTGGATTTTGGTTGATATTTGCAGATATGTCAAAAGTAGAGGCGATAAACAACTGAGGAGTAAAGCATTTGAAAATGATGTAGGCTCATGTAGTCCCGAAGACTACACACCAAATGAGACGGGCCATAAACCAATTGTTCCTTGTGGCCTTATTGCATGGAGTCTGTTTAATGACACATACAGACTTTCAAGAAATAAAAAGGATTTGGTGATCAACAGAAAGAACATAGCATGGAAGAGTGATAAAATGGGGAAATTCGGGTCCAATGTTTATCCAAAGAATTTTCAGACTGGAGGTTTGATTGGGGGTGCTAGACTGAATGAGAGCATACCTGTAAATGCATCTTCATTGCTGTATAATTTGCATTTATGTTGAGAAAATTCCTCTTTACTTTTTGATATTTTGAGATATTAACCTTTTTTTATCATAATGTGGTATGCACCAGCTGAGTGAACAAGAGGATCTCATTGTTTGGATGCGAACAGCAGCACTGCCTACATTCAGAAAACTATATGGAAAAATTGAGACTGACATTCAAGTTAATGAAGAAGTAATGGTTGTAATACAGAACAATTATAATACATACGAGTTTGGAGCCAAAAAGAGCCTGGTTCTTTCAACCACAACTTGGGTTGGTGGAAGAAATCACTTCTTGGGGATGGCATATATTCTCATTGGTGGGGTTTCCTTGTTATTGGCTGTAGGTTTCCTACTTCTATATGTGATGCAGCCAAGGTGAGGAACTACTGCATATTCTCCTCTCCTACACTTCATAGTCAATTATTTTTATGGGTAAAAACATTAACAAATTGGTCATGGTTCTTTTTCAAGGTTGATTTTTCTGATATTGCTTGCATGGTTTAAACTAGCTAGCATAGTTATAAATGGACCAAGGTTTTAAATAGCGCACAGCACAGTGGTGTGGAGCGACCTCAGACTACTACTACAAGGACTACTAAGATAGTCTTATAATCATAGACATAAGGGATTTTTTGAAATTCCAATTTTCAAAAATTAAATTTACAGTTATAATAATAGTAAAACGAAAAAGACTTAAATTTAAAAGATGGTGATTGATAATTGGTGATTGTTATCTAGGAAACTTGCATTTGACTATTGATAATTATGAATGTCATTAATTTTGAATAATCTTTTTATCATTTATTAGAATTTTATCTATCTAATATACATGATATAAATTATATGAAAAATTTTAAAATAGCAACTATCTCGCTATATCATTTGTAGAGTCAGCTACAAAAACATTTATATTAGCATTTCATTAACATTCAATTTTTTTTATCTATCGTCATATTACATGTTATATCTATATTTTTCTTTTCTCTTTTCTTTTTTTTTTTTATGTATACTAACATATGAGTATCAAAGAATATTTTTTTTTTTAATTATTGTGAACGCTTATATTGGAGTGTTTAAGCAAAGTGTGACATATGTGCCAAATAGATAATAACATTGCTGCATTGCTGTGTATGCAGACCTCTTGGGGATCCATCATACTTGTCTTGGAACAGAAATCCCGGAAGTCTAAGATGATATGCTTTCATCTTTTGACTTGACCCAACAGTTCACTATTTCCCATGTCTCAAGAAAGGGATCTGTCACGTGGTTCTACTTGGGACTGAGTTGATCAAGTTTTTAATTTTGATGTATCATAAAACTTTCCCCCACTATTAATATATGGCTAGACATAATCTTGTCCTTTCCACGATTACTCGTGCTCTGTTTGGTACCAAAGGGAGCAAGTGAAGAACAGAAAATTTTAAATTTTAAATTTTAAAATTTGCATCAAAGAGAAAGTGAAAGAAAAAAAATAATTTTATTTTTAAAACTTAATTTTATTTTCTCTTTTTTCACTTTTGGCCGAATCAAACAAAAAAAAAAGTATCTGTATTTTTTTTCTTTTTTGTTTTTCCATCCAAACATGTTATTTAATGTTTTAAATTTGATTTGCACTGCCATATAGCATATTTACCACGCAAGTTTAATATTAATCACATTTAGAAATGCTATGTACAACATAGGTTGTGTGAGCAACGAATTTTATCTAGATAATGAAAAAATTGATTTAATTAATTAAATTCCATCCAGGTTATTACGTGCTTTGCGGCTTGCGCTAAGGTATGTTCGATAGGAGAAAAAAATAGATGAAAAATAAAGTAGATGAAAATAGAGGAGAGAGAAATAGATAAATAAAAATATGTAAGAAATAGAATTGTTTGATTTAAAAAAATAGGGATTAAATAGTATAGTAAATATTAATTCACGGCTACATAAGAATTTTTTATAACAATAGTAAAAAATAATGTTAAATAGTATAATAATATTTATTTTCATTTGCCATGATTATTTTAACATGAATCTGATTCTATCTATAAAAGCAATAAACGATGAGATAATGAAGCAAGTCAATTCCTTCTTTATATGTCTCGTTTTCTTGGAGAAGAAGCAAATAAAATCATCATCTTACTTATTTGTTTTTTCTTTTGAGAAGAATAACCTGTTATAGTCTTAGCTCTTCTTTTTCTTATTCTGAGAGCCAACAACCAAATAAGCACTTTCAATTCTATCCTTCTCCATTCTTTCTTTTTCTTACACCAAGATATAAAGCTCAATTCCCCGATGCTCCTCCATTTACCTTTGGACATCTCAAATCATAGATATTCCATTCAAGAAAAACAATTTAGGCATCATATTAATAGAATATTCACAAATCCTAATAATCTAAAAACGATGACCAACTCTAACACCACTTGTTAGAATTTTATTGCCTCAATAAATTCTTTATATAGAAAATCATAGTTTTAGATACAAACCGAAAAGAAGGATCCACATCATGTCATATTATCAAGAATTTGACAATAAATACTCGGATTCATTTTATCGATTATCAACTGCTAAAAATTATTGGGGTTATCAATCACGAACTAAAAATTGGTGTTGTAGTATTTATCATCCAAATCTCTTTATTTTTCAATGTAACTCTTATTTCGCTTCATGATGACGAGCTCTTTGTAAATTGATCTATTAGAATTCTCATAAATCTTTAATCGATTAATATTGGTATCTACTTATTAAAATTATATAATATAATATCTATCTTGAAAGTCTAAGAATTTACTAAAATTAGACCACTATAAATTTAGTATAATACTGACAATACATATAAGAAATATAAGGGTTGTTTGGATTTAAAACATATTTTATATTTTCACACCGTGTACTTGTCGAAAAACATATAAAACAATTTTTTTTTTATTCATTTTGAGAAATATTTTCTTTAAAAATATTTTAAAAATTTGAAGTAAACTCATTTTCAACCATATTTTTATTTTTTTTAAAAATAAAAACATAAAATAATAAAACCAAACCGAGCATAAATTTTCCAACAGTATTATCAAGCCATCTTCAAGCTGTGTATTGAGTAATGTCTAGTCTCGACAAATAATGTGTCAATTTATTACAAATATTGATGAGTTACTATATTATTTTAAATAATATTAAAATATAAAAATATAAAAAATCGGATCATCCAATATAAATTATTTTTTATCAAATTAAATAGCATTTAATATTTTATTTAAATAAAAATAATTACAATGTATTTTTATATTTAAATCAAATGACTTTATATCTAAAGTTTAGTTGAAAAACTAAATATCGTCGTAGAGAGGAACATTATCCTGAAGTCTTTTTTTAAGAAAATAAAAATATAGTTGAATTTCACTATATTGAGGGTGATCAATAATAGTTAGTCTTCCTATTGGAAATGATTTGGTGATGACAAGATAATAAAAATTTAAATATTTTCGGAAAAATGATAATAATAAATTAGCTTAGACCAGTATAGGACATAATACTTTTATATTAATAAATAATTTTATATAAATACAACTTTTATTAATTCAATCATTGAATTGTAATTCACTTTGTTATTCACATTAATTTTTGTAAATAATTTTTAATAAAAGTAAATTTTATATTTTAGTTATTGTAAATTTTTTATTTTTTTAATTTATTGTATTTATTTAGTATTTTTTTTAGTCCTTGTCTTTAGTATTAATATGACTAACAAAATAAATAATATTAATTAAGATATATTAGATAAGAAATAATATTTTAAATTAAAATAATTAGATACATAATTTAATTAAGTAATTTATTTATTATTTTATATAAATAAGATAATTACATATAATTTATTTATAACTTATTTTGTAATATATTAGAAAGAGTAATGTTATTATTTTTAATATTATTCTTAATTTTTATTCACTAATTTATTTTGAACATTGTATTTTTTTAAAATATTATTCTTATTTTCAATTAACTAGTTTAATTTTAATTTGGACCTTTTCAAAAATATAATTTAATTATCTTCTTATAATTTAATTTTAATGTATATTTTTATATTATTTTTACATTCAATTCATTAATTTTAATTTATTATAATATAATTTATTTTTTTAATATATCTTAATGAGTGATTTTGTCTCTAAAGATAAAAGTGAATTAAAATATAATATAAATCAAAATTAATGAATTGAAATATAAAAATAATATATTAAAATTAAATTATAAAACACTTAAATAAATTAGTTAGGTAAAAATGACAACAGTACTAAATAGTATATTAAAAATAAGCCATAAAAATAGATTATATTTAATTATTTTATTTATATAAAATAATAAATACATAATTTAATTGAATTACATATCTAAAATTAATTTAATTATCTTAAATTAAAAATATTTTTATTAATTTAATTATCTTAAAATGTCATTAATAAAAAGAATCATAAATAATGATAAAAATTAAAAAAAATTAAATAAATGTCAAAAATTTTAAAAATTAAAAAATTTACTATCACTAAAATCAAATATAACCATATTTATATCAACTTAAAATATATTTATAATTTATATAATAATTTTTTATCTAATGATAAATTTTGTTATAAATTGTTAAATTTAAATTAAATTAATATAAATCCATCCATTAAAAAACTAAAATCATCTAAACGAAGTATATAGTAATTTAATTATTTTAAGAGATTAGTGTATAATTTATTTATTTTAATATATTATGATAAAACAATGTCGGTCTGAACAAGAAGAGACGGTTTATTCCTAGAATCCCGTGATTAACTAGGGAGGCATGATGAGTTGGCGAATGTGTATATATATAATATTTTTATAATTTTATTTTAAAATGTCTTATTAAAGCAAATTTTTTATTATATTTAAATTAATGTAAAATAGTTAATATTCTTATATATATTAAAAGTAAAATAATATATACTTTCAAAATCTATAAAAAAATTTATGATTATTTAGTTTTGATAAAATTTAATAGAATCAATAAAAATAATATATAATTATAATTTAGTGTGGCATGGAATCAATAAAATTATCGTTTTATATAAAATTATTAATAACATAATAATTTATAATATGGGATTTAATCTTTCAAAACAAATATACATACATATATATATATATATATATATATATATATATATATATATATATATATATATATATATATATATATATATATATAATTTTAAAAACAGTCATAATTATTTGTTTTTAATCTTAATTATTTACGTATGAATTAGATTTAGCATATGAAATCACAATTCATTTATCTAAGAGATGCTTTAGTTAATTTACTTAGTAAAATCAATTGTAATATGCGTAACATTTTTAAAATAATTTGTTATATTTGTGGAAAAGCAGATTAAGGAAAGGAATATTATTTATTTTATATTTCGTAAAATATACTAATATACTAATTAAAAGAAAAAGTAAAATATTTTTTCCTTATATCTTTAAATTATATCATATCCCTTCTTATTTTAAAATATACATATCTTTATTTTATAATATATGAATTTAAATTACAGTTTAATCCCTTTCAATACAAATGAATTTCTTAGCAATGATTTCTTTTGATAAAATCTCTTTAAAATGATTAATAGTCATGAATATGTCTTACAATGATATTTTATTAGCTTAAATAATTTTTAATCTCTATAAAATGAATAAATTTTAATTTTGGTTCTATAAAAAATTATTTTTTATTCATATAAAATTTAAAATAATTAATTTTGATCTTTTTTATTATGCGACACTCGTTAATTACTTATATATTTAACAAAGTATTAGTGTTTATAGTATTATGTATGTTAGTACATGACACTTCTAAATTTTTTTCTAAATCTTTAAAATAATTTTTATTTATATATTTTAAAATGATTAGAGATAAAAATAGTGATTTCAAATTTTTTAAAAATAAAAATTATAAAAAAAATACTTTTATTAAAACTATAAACAAAGTCTACTCATTGTTCAGGACTAAAATCAATTATTTCAAAATTTATAAAAATAAAAAATAAAATAAAAATTTTACAAAACCAAAATCTAAATTAGTGTATTTAAATTTATTTTATTTTCATAACTTTTTAAAGTTACTAGCAACTAGTTTTGAATTATGATACCTTATTATTTATCTTAGTATTTTAAAATGTATAATTAAGTTTTAAATATCTCAATTATTAACTTAAAATTTTTGTCCATAATTCTTAATTTTATCTTAGTCAAAGAAAATGACTCTTCGTAAAAGATACACATATACAAATAAATAAAGTTGACAATAAATGTTTAAAACTAACATTTATAAGTAACAAGAACCATTAGAGAGAATAATCTCTAAAAAAAAATTATATCAGATGTAATATATTCATTTTGTTCAGGTGAACAAAATGTATATTTTAATATAAGAAAAAACAATATCATCAAGATCTAACATAATTAATATATATCTGACTTTTTAAATATGTTATAAAAAAAATTAATTATTGGTCGTGTATAGAAAACAAAACTCAGTTTAGTTATTTATATTCTTTAAAAAAAAATTAGTCATCAACTATTGATTAAAAAATACCTTCAGTGAAAATCAAAATATAAAAAAAAAATATGGATATCTTAGAAACATGTAATTTATTTTAAAGAAAATGTTTTTATTCCATAATATCGTTCGTTTATTAGAAAGTGTAACAAATGATTAGTTAGGGACAGGCGCCATATAAAGAATAGGAAAATGTACCGGTAAATGAGAAAATAATAATGAAACAAGACCACGTCACGATTCAATTTGTATTTGCATAATGAGTTGCTTTGAAATCTTTAGTGTGAATGAGGTTAACGCATCAGAGTTGTTTCATTACATTGTGATCGCGCCGGGCGATTTAGAAAATGAAGTTTTGGCGTAAAAAAAAATCTGGGTTGAACTAGGAGGTCGAATCTCATCCTTGGGACAAAATCAATGGTGCTAAGTCGGTATCAGCTTGAACAATCCGGAAGGACTGACCAAGTTTGATCTGGTTTTGATAAGAGTTACTGTTGATGTTTCAAAAGTACATCGAAAACTGAGGATGGATAAGGCAAGTCCACAAATACGGAGTCTGGATAAGGAGTCGGTTACGTGTGGAAATGACATGTCATCCCACTCATCTACCATCTGGTAGTTACCATATAAATTGCATGAGTTAAAATGACTTTTACTTTTGCCGTCTTTTCAAGAATGGCTTAAGGGATGAGTATCAGAGTTTGGGATGTTTTAAAGTGCATAACTTGACAAGAGTGTGTCTCTTACTTCTACATACTTCTCCTAGTTTAGAGGAATCAAAGTCAGCGTAGTTTTTGATGCATGAGGTGAATATAGAAACAAATTTTCCATTAGGCGTCCATACTCGAATGACCTATGCAAGTAATCTCTAATGCAGGCGGACTTTCCATTAGGCATCTGTGGGGATTAGCGGTACGGGGTCTGAATTATCCATTAGGCGTTCAACTCCCATTGGTTCTTGGATCGAAGCATGGACTATCCATTAGGCGTCCTAACTTCGAAGTGACTCTAGACTAAATGTTGGCATGAATATGCATGCTAGGCCGGGACCGAGACCACTTGGCGCCGGATGCAGAGACTGACTCGGAGTTGGATGAAGTGTATTGCAGGATGTTATAGAGAGAGGAACCGAGATCGACTCGATTCCAAACCAAAGCAGGGTACATGTCTGTCATCTGGTGTGTTACTTTGAATATAACGGGGTGTTTTTTTATGGCATGATTATAGCTTGGGCAAGGCACTTACCTGGTATCCAGAGGTGTTACTGGTACCTTTGCTCTCACTTGGAACTCCTCAGTAATGTGTATCTTTAGTCACTAGTCACTCAGCAATTTCACCTTGAGCTTCCCTTACCCATTCTTGGCCCCGAGTTCTTTGCATTGGGACCTTTTATAGTGTTTGGAGGGTGATGAGGGCATGCGTCAGATCTTGTCATGTGGAGCTACCCCGACCTTTTGATCCAGTTTGTTAGCCCTATCAATCCCTAGGTTGACATTCATTGGATCCTGCGCCTAGTTGTGACACGTTCTCCCTAGATTTGCAGCCTGTTCTTTGGGTAGTGGCTAACCTGGCGCATTCTATTACTGTGATTGGCGAGAATCTTCACTCTGTTGGGGCTGGTGCGGTCCCTATTCCCATGACATGGCTTCATCGAGGGCTTCACTCATCTTTGAAAGATCTGACGGCTCAGGGCCTCTTAGATTTTGTGAGGTGGTGTTCCTTATTGATTTTACTATCCTAGTTGGCTTTGTCAACGCTGAGTTGGAGCCCCTGGACCCCTTTTGGGCTATGTTTGGTGTGCTGGGCCACCTTTGGCTAATTGGGCCGCATTTGGTGTGTTGTTTGAGTTCAGGTTGTTTTGGGCCTTGTGCTGATCTGGCTCATCCTCTTTTGTTGAGTCCAGTTTGCATCCTCCTTGCCTGAGTAGCTTCTAGTTTGGTCCCCTTTCTCTTGCTAGGCTTAATCTGGGCCTTTCTAGATTTAGCGGACATATTTGGGGTCCTACACATTGCATTTCATATGTGTGAGTATTTATATATATATATTCATGATCGTAATCACAAAGGAAATGACAAAAAATAGAAAAAAAAAATTCAAGCTTCTGTTGAGAAAAGAAAAATGAATTTACAATAAAGTCGTCACTAATGTTTATTAAGGAAAACATCAAAAAAATCTTGGAGAAGTTAAGGCAAGTCTACGAAAACATATTTGGAGTTTAGGAGTCGATTACACGTAGAGAAGGTATTAGTATCCTACGACATTCGCCTTAAAATGATTATTTTAATTAGACGTGTGAAATTTATTGACTTTTAAATTGTTATTTTTACGTGTCAAATACAAACAGAATTAGACTTTATTATTAAGAGAGAAAGGATATGTTTTTTGTGGTTTTTTGAACTTGACAAAAGTTGTCTCTTGATCCTACGTATCTCCTAATACAAAGGAGAATTCAAAATTTACGTAGTTCTGATAGAGGCCTGTAAGAGATGAACTATTCACTAGCGTCCAAAGGTGCAAAAAGTTGAAAGAGATGGACTATCCGTTGACATCTAAAGAACTAGGATAGAGTGGACTGTCACAACCTAAATTGTGACGTTAGGCTAGGTAGGTTGAAATTGCCCCAGCCACTTGATGGTCGAGACCGATTTGGCTACATGGAGTTGTCACCGGCATTTTTTCCTCAAGGAACGCCAGGAAACCTATAGGGGAAAGGCTGGTCTTTGGAATCAAAGATGCGACTTCGGGAGTTGATTATGCGTTGAGGGCATAGGGTGCCCCAGCACGCCTATCACTTGATAGTTACCCTTGGCTAGCTATGAGGGAATAGGGATGGTGTTTGTGTTTGGGTCACATCTTTTCGGTATGGGTTACGAGAGGGATGAGGTTCAGGTAGGGTGTTTTAGGGTTTTGGGATTTAAGACTTGATAGGAGTGTGCTTCCTGTGCCTACGTACCTCGATTTTAGAGGAATCAAAGTCAACGTAGTTTTGGCTGGTAAGGGTTCAGGCAAAAGCAAAGCCGGCTCGTACCAGCGTAGCCTTATTGAGACTGAGAAGGACTCGGCACTGAGAGGGGTAGGTTCTAGGAAGACCCCATCGCACATGGCCGAGACGAAGTCGGCCTTGGCGTAGGGGTTTTCGGTGGAATTGCTATATCATCTCGGTCGAGATAGGTTTGGGGCTCACCATTAGGATATGTTGCCTCGGTCGTTGGACCGAAGTGAGGGCCGAGATGGACTCGACCAGGCGGCGATGATGTGGTAGGGGTTCTTGGCTCGGTATATGAGATGGAGATTCTTTAACCTGGGATAAGATCTATAACAGTTGAGATACTAACCTGATATTCAGAGAAGGTGAACTCCTTTTGCCTCCTTTCGTCCAATACTTCCGCTTCTCCTTTAGTCCACCCTTGGGGTTCCCCCTTGGCTTCCTTCGTGCAGTCGTCAGTTTTCGCCTTAGCTTTGGCAACCTTTATCGCACAATATTCTCGCTTAGTCTCCTCGTTCTCTCCTCCGATCTATTCTTCTCCTTTAACTCTTCGTTCCAAGGCCTTATATAGGCCCTGAGGTGGGTGAGTGTAACAGCCAAGATCCCGAGATTCTCTCACGGTTACAAATATTATTTGGTTGCGGAGGGGGGGGGGTTGATTCCGCTTCCTCTAATTTTGCTTCCTATGCGAATCATCCAGATCCCGGGGAGTTCAATATGGGGTCCACTTAAGGTATGGGAGACTCGATCTCGGGGTGACTGGAGTGGACTCGGTCTCGACCCAATTTGGAGTCAAGAGATTGTGGCCTAATGACTTCAAATTGGGCTGAAGTGGGGGACCAACTTCGGGTCCTGTAGGGTAGCCTAGGGGTTCTAGCCCCGAACAATTTTGGGGTGTTACATGGACTATCCATCTGTGTCCAAAGAATTGGAAGGAATGGACTATCCGCTGGCATCCAAAAAACTAAGATATAATGGGTTGTCCATTGGCGTCCAAAAAGTTGAAAGGAATGGACTATCCATTAGTGTCCAAATAATTGGGATAAAGTGGACTGTCAATTAACATCAAAGAGTTGGAAGGGATGAACTATCCGTTAGCGTCCAAAGAATTGGGATAGAGTTGACTATCCATTGGCATTTAAAGAGTTGGGAGCGATAAATTATCCATTGACGTCCAAAGAACCTCAGAAAGTATATAAGTACTTTTTATTGTTGAACTTGACAAAAGTTGCCTCTTGCTTTTACGTATTTCATAATGTAATGAAGAATTCAAATTTTACATAGTTCTGGTAGTTCTTGTAGAGGCTTTGAGGGTGATTAGAAAATGGTAGACTATCAATTGGCGTCCAAATATTTGGAAGGAATATACGCTATGTGGTCGATCAACCAATTGGGTATCATTTGACTAGTCGATTGTAACTTAACAAAATTTTGTAGCAAAAGAGAGAACACAATGGACTAGCCAGTCGATTAAGTGTCAATTGGTCAGTTGAATGTAACTTAACAAAATTTTGCCGCAAAAAGAAAAAATATTATGAGTCAGCCGACTGTAACTTAATAAAATTTTGCAACAAAAAGAAGAATGTTATGGTGTGGCTTACTGACTGGGTGTCATTTGATCGACTAACTATAACTTAACAAAATTTTGTAGTTAAAAGGAAAGAATGTCATGGGTCGGCCAACTGTAACTTAACAAAATTTAGCAACAAAAGGAGAGAACTCTATGGGTCGGTCAACTATAACTTAACAAAATTTTGCAGCTAAAGGAAAGAACGTTATCGGACGACTGACTGTAACTTAACAAAATTTTGCAACAAAGGAAAGAACGCTATGGCTAGCCGAAAATTTTGCAACAAAGAAAAGAGCGTTATGGATGATCGACTATAACTTAACAAAATTTTGGAGCAAAAGAAAAGGATATTATGGGTCGACCGACTATAACTTAACAAAATTTTGCAACAAAAAGGAAAGAACGCTATGGGCTGATCGACTGACTAGGTGTCATTTGACCAACTGACTTTAACGAAATTTTGCAGCAAAATGGGAGAATCGTGTACTTGCCCTACCCAGAAATAGCAAAAAATTTACATAGCATTCGGTGGGGTAACAACAAACTGTGCCTTGTGAAAAATGGATGAATAAGTCAAAATCTTACCTGGACGTGAGGCCCTTCGTTATTGTTTGGGTTTCTTCTTTCCTCCCAACTTTACCAACTCTTTTCAAGAATCTTTTTTAGTGTTGTATCCTCTTTCCCATATTTCTCGCAAGCTTTCCTGCTTTCTCCTTTAAAGTTTCCAACCCCTCCCTCCTTGTTCTCTTTTCCCTTTTATAGGTCACCAAGGGCTGTTCTTACTTGGCTTCCACAACACTCTAGCTGCAGTCATGGTGACGTTGGGAGTTGTTGGTGGAATGCGTTGCGTCTCTTCAGTTGCAGGCTACAGAGAGTGACAGGGTTGTTGGAGGGGAAGTGGTTGACAGGGAGGGAGTAGAGACGTCCATCTCTGTCTCCTCTCTCTCTTTAAAAAAAAAATTGAGTTCTTTCAAATATTGATATATATATATATATATATATATATATATATATATATATATATATATATATATATATATATATATATATATATATATATATATATATATATATATATATATATATATATATATTAGTCTAATTTAATATTAATTATTATTTAACATGTGGGTTAATAAATGCAAAATTGTTTAAGTTTATATAATAATTTTGAGCATAAGTATTAAATATATAATTAGGCCAAATATTTAGAGAAAAAAAATATCACTCATGATATTTTGTTTAGTTTAAATAGAATTATCTCCTACTAAAAATAGAGAAAATAAATTATGTACCGATAATGTAAAGTAATATTACATCATCATCTAATGATTAAATCATAAATCACCATATATATTAATATGACTTTAAATTAATTATCGTAAAAATTCACAAACTTATAATATAGTGTGTTTTGTGACTGAATGATTATGTATATTTTACGTTGTACATTATTATTGAATTATTAAAGATAATTTTCATATGTACAATATATATATGAAATTCTTGAAGGCTTTGCATGAGTGCAGCTTGTTAAGGGAAGGTTAACAATAAATATAGACACATTTAATATTTTTACAATTTTTTGTTATTAAATAAAATCTTATATCACTATTTATTAATGAGATTATCATAAAAATTTCACTTAATAAATATTAAAAAGTGTTGTTATTTATCATTTTTCATGCGTATAACATCATTCTGTATGACTTGTCCCAACTCGCACGACTCTATTATGGCTTTTCTTTTTCTCGATAAGGACATTGATGGTGTTGGCATGTGTTTGTCTATCTTAATAGTAGTAGTAGTCAATACAACGAATGTTGTCTTTGTCTACAGTAGCATTATTGCAATGATTTAATGATGTTGGTTAGTTGGTGCATGAGCATCCACTTGGTGGACTATATTCCTTATGCTATTTATTGTTTGTTGAAATTTTTATTGATGATAAATTTAATCAAATCCAGTCACACAGACATTATATTTAAAAATAAAATAAAAATCTACAAATATTATTTGTGAGAAAAGCACTTCATTTTTTTTATAAAATACATCAGTCACGTTTAATAACTTATGCTACTTTTAATAATCACAAGAGTTTCATGTGATAAATGAGGGGCTGATAATGAGTTTTCAGGTCAGTTAACCATGTAGTGAGAGTTTATGTGAGGGATCTTTGACAATCATCTCATGTCAACTTATATAAAAGTTAACATGGGATATTTTCTTATGTCTATATATATTATTAATTGATGTAAGATTTTTAACATATTTGTATATTAAATTTAGAAAAATATTTTATTATATTAGAATGAATTTGGGTATAATTTAATTTTATAAAATCAAGTTATAAAGTGAAAATTATTTATTATTTATGATATAACAACGATATAATGTGATGCTAATAAGGTTTGAAATCATTTCTTAATGCTTTAACATTCCGGGTATGAATCTTTAGAATACTTAACTTATATATTACAAAAATATATTTTATAAGTAACTTAAACATGTAGAGAAAAAAATATATATTTACATTTACTTCTAGTAAATAAATAATATAATATCATAAAACTAAATAAATAATAAATTATATTTTTTTAAATAATATATATCTTAATTATAACTTATTCACTTGTACTATAATTTTTTTAAAATTGTGTTGCTTTAATTTTTTTTTCTTTCAATATTTTAGTTATTGGAATGAGATATTATTATTGATGTATTATTATTGATGTATTAGTTTTTTTTTTGTATTTGACTAAAAAAATTAAAATAAAAACATTTTCAATAATATAAAGAAAATTTATTTTATATTTAAATATTTGAATTAAAATTAAACTAACCTTTTTAATAATTTCTTTAAAATTAATAATAATTTTTTGTATATATTTCACTAAAAAATTATTACATCAATAATAATATCATATTTTATTCTATAATTTTTTATTTTAATATTATAAAATATAGTATTAAAATAGAAATATTATTGCAAAAAAATAAAAGTATAATTATATTAACCAAATTTTTAGTAAAACGCAAAAGAAAATTTACGTCAATCATTATATATTATTTCACTTACTAGAGTATATAAAAGAAAAAAGATATAAAAAATTAAAACAACAACAACTTTATAAAAGAAAATTATATTTAATATATAACGATTATATTATAATTATAATATATAATATTAAAAAATAAATGTTATTATTTATTTAATTTTATAATATTATATTGTTTATTTAGTAGTAGTAATTAATAAACATGTGTATTTTGTATCCTCCACACACGTAAATTATATATAATATATTTTTCATATATATATTAAATAACTTAGTGATTCTTATTTGCTTTAATCTACAAGGCATCGAGTTCATATTTTGTCTTGAATATTTTTTTTATAACAACTTTCAAAAATGATCTTTTAACATCATATTTACATATAAGTGTTACATTATCTTTAATCAGTCATATCGACATAATATATATCACATCATCTAATACTATTAGAACTTTACTATAAATTAAGTGTTTACTGAATTTATTTATTTGAAAATTGAAAAGTATAAAGATTAAAAATATAATTAAGGTAAAATATTATTCCAATTTGATTATCATATTATTTCTTAATATATCCTTAATGATTTAGTGTGAGGTGAAATATATATATATATATATATATATATATATATATATATATATATATATATATATATATATATATATATATATATATATATATATATATATGGGGGAGAGAATGATTCTGATTAATACTATAAAAATAAAATCTATTAGGAAATTATACAATATTATTTATAAAATGTGAAATATGATTTAGATTTTTTAATCTACGTGCCAAATCTTTAGAGTCTGTTAATGATTAAGAAATGATAGAATCCGATGGCATAATAGAATAAAATACGATAAAAATATAATAAACTTTAATTACATCAAATGTTCGGTGGATATTAAATAGTAAAATAAATAATTATAAGATAGGATATAGATTATGTTTAAATGATAAAATTATTATTTTATTAAAATTATATATAATTATTTAAAAGATAATTTAATTTAATTATTTATTTTTAAATTATAAAATTATAAAAAATATAATTTTGATCATAAAATTATTATTTTATTTATATAATCAATTTTATTAAAATTATAATTATATTTAAAATATTTAAAAATAATTTCATAATAATAATTTATTTATTTTACTCTAATTAATAATATACTTAAAATTTAAATATAAAAATTACTATAAAAATAATATCTGGAAAGATATGATAGGCAACTCATTAACATGTTACAAATATATAAATATCTCATTAGAAAATCATGATTATCATAATTTATCTATAATGATTATCTTTATTTTTCTATTATTATCTTTAAATAGTCTTTATTCTATAAAAAAAAATTAAAAATTATATTATTAAAAAAATTTAATCAATACAAAATTTCTTTTATTTCTAATATATATATATATTAATATGTTATGTATTTTATTATATATATATATATATTATATTATTATATATATTATATATAATAATATTATATCTATTTATATATATAATTTTTATGATTTATATTATATTATATAAAGAATTATAAAGATATTATTTTATTATATATATAACATTAGTCGATATAAATGATAATTATTTTTGTTTTTTAACCAAAATATCATCTATTTGAATATGATATTAGGTAAAGAAAAAATTATATTGAAATTATTATTTAGTGAGTTCACAAATAAAATATAATTATATATAATAAATTTATTAATTTTTATATTAATTATTTTAAAAATGACATCAATTTTAATTTTTAATTGAAAGATAAAAATTATATTAAGAAGAGACCATTAAACTTAAAAAAAAAAAAAGTTAACGAGCGAAACTTTAAAGGGACAATTGTGGAATTTACGTGAGAGTCACTGCATTGTTGTTTCTGGTCTTTACGAGGTACTTACCTGAGGTCATGATTACATTCTAAACATCACACATTCTTCTTTCTTCCTTCTTGCTTTTCTCTCTGAGTTCTTCAATGCAACTCTATTCTGTTCGGTGACATATCATCACTCTCAACGTACCACGCGCCCACGCGCCACCCCTTCTCTCTCTTCAACAACTCTGCTCTCACACGCCGAGCAAATCGCAATGCAGGTAACTGAGGTAATAAGCTCTTACTTCTTCGAATTCAAAACCTAGTCTTTTCACCTTTTTCTCGTTGTAATTGGAGCCTTATGTGATTTTCTCTTTCTGAGTCTATCTCTCTATCGGTTATTTCAGATTAGGACGGTTCAAGTTGAGCAGCTCTCAGATCTAGCTGGTGAGAGAGAGATTCAAGAGTTCTTCTCCTTTTCTGGAGAAATCGAGCATGTTGAGATCTTGAGGTGGGTAATTTCTTTGCCAAAATTCTTTTTTTCTTTATGGGTACATGTTTTTGTTGCTTGAATTCACTTTTGCTAGTTCCTGTCTTCACACCTCTGATTGAAGGGTGCTCAGAATGGAAAAGGGGGGAGGGGGTTTACAAAGACAGATAAGAAATCATGGGGTGCTCTTAATTTCTATTTTAATGATATAAAACTATATTAATTAAATCAAAATAAAACAAACCAGAACAGGTCAGGGTATATGTTTTCTTCAGTTCAGCTATTAGTGTAAACTGTGCTTCGACACTGCATTAATCTACTTTCCTTTTTTATCTTATCTTAGTTGAGCAAAGTGATTTAAAGATAAACTCAGTCTTCTGGGTTAGGATTTGAACTCTTCTTGTGTATTCAAACAATCTCTGCGTTGGATTCAGCTCTTGATCTTGCACATATGTTCATTTTTTTTGTTAAATTAATCATTTGGTCCTACATGTGACACTCATTTTATAATCACTTGTATGAAAAAAAAAACTTAAATTTTAGTCCTTAAATGCCCTTATTAGTTATTACTGCATATTGGTCCCTGCTTGGTATGTTTCTTAACTTTTAGTCTTTAAAAGCCTTAAGTTTTAGTCCTTGTACCCCCTTATAGGGACTAAAAGTTACATTTTTTTTCATATAGGGATTGATTCCTAAATGAGTGTCACCTATAGGGACCAAATGATTAATTTAACCTTTTTTTTCCATGCTTGTTGAAGAGAAGTCAAATCCATAATATGATTGCATATTGTGTGTCTTTTGTTTGTTGCAGTGAACATGGGAAATCAAAGACTGCGTATGTGACATTTAAAGATCCCAAAGCACTTGAAATTGCATTATTGTTATCGGTAATGTCTCTTTTCCTTTTATGATTTTGTTAGTGGAGCTGTGGTCGATTACTGAGCTTGATTTGTAATCATTTCTATGATGACTATGTCTTGAAAATGTAATAAGTTTTTGCTTGGTATGTAACTTGTGTCACATGTTGAAAGTGATCCTTTGCAATTTTGAGAAGGCTGATTAGACAGTGAAATAAACGCATTTAGCTTCTTCGAATTTTTAAGATTGGATATGAGTTGGTTCATTTTAGAAACTAGACAGTGGTGTTTGTTTGCCTCAAGTGATAGTGACATGGTGTTTGCTGTATAATTTAGTTTCACGGATCTGTTATATGTTCAATGTTCAATGTTAATGGTTACTTGTTTTGCAATTGGACTTGGACACAGTGAGAAGCATGTACATACAGTTTTACGAATATTATTGGTTCTGAGTGATGCACATTGTAGACTTGAAAAACTTGTTGCCATGGTAGGCACTAGATATTGGGATGTGTTGTAGAATTGCACATCTTGCTACAGGTGGTTAAGAAAAAAAAATCACTTGCATGAATGCATGGTACTATGGAGTAACTAGTTTTCCAAAAGAGATCTCTTCCACTTAATGCAGCTCACTTCAAAGAAAAGGAAGGAAAGTGGCTCCTTATGTATGATGTGTATCAGATACAGGTGCAAGTTCGATAAACTTGAACTGTAGAAGGAAATCATGAGATTGAAATCCTTAAGAAACTAGATGCAATTTGATGGCATATGTTAAATAGATTGCAAATTTGCAAGTATACGGATGTTCTGTTATATTTTGATATAGTAAGTGTTAATGTTATGCTAGCATCATAACATTTTAATTTGAAAGTACGGATTTCTTGCAATTAGATTAGAATTACAAATTACAGAGCCTAACCCTTTTCACATCAGAAAGGTCTATATTTCCCTATCAATGTCTATTTGGATACCTTTATTAATGTTGAGTCGTTTCCTTTCCCTCTCTGGCCTGCTGTGTTATGACATGATTATGGAGTTGGGAGTTTATACATCTTATATATGCATTTCGACTTTGGCTTGTGGGAGTAAAACTTTTATTGCCTTTATCTCAGGGAGCAACAATAGTAGACCGGGTTGTGAAGATAACTCCAGCTGAGAACTATGTACCAAATCATGAGATGCAGGTAACTGAGGTAAGTATACCAAGTTCATATCATACAATGTACGTAATGATGTAAAATTTAGAGCTTATCTAAGCAATTTATGCAGGAAGTAAGGGTGGTGGAAAATGCTATAAATGTTGCTCCTTCTGAAAATGTCTCGTCAAATATTGAGGTAAAAACCAATATCCAGATTAAGATTTTGCATGTTCTCTTGATGAGTTGTTCTTCATGGGCATTTGGAGTTGGCTAAAAAGTAGTTGAAATTATTTTTATTATACCAAGGTCTTTGTACATTTGAGTGTTTTTTAGTATACCAAATTACTTGACATTGCAATTCTGACAAGTGTTACTATTATTAAAGAAGAAAGTCCCTATCATGATATTATGTTTTAAGCAAGTTATGTCTTTATAACAATCTAACTATTTTTAGGGCCTATTGTATTGTGTCAATCTTGCATCACTTGCTTGTAATCTTCAGAGGTGCATTCTGTTAAACTTTGTAGCTAGGCAATAATTACTAGAACTGTTCACATTTTGTTTTCCTGATTGAGCTCATGGTCTGCAATACTACATCTCGTTCAGGAGGGGAAAGCCAGCCCCACCAATGGAAGAGTGTACCTTAATAAAGCACAAGATGTAGTTACAAATATGCTGGCAAAAGGTTCAGCAATAAGACAAGATGCCGTGAACAAAGCTAAAGCATTTGATGAAAAGCATCAATTGACTGCTAATGCATCTGCAAAGGTCATTTCTTTTGACAAGAGAGTTGGACTGACAGAGAAATTGACAGTAGGCATTGCTGCAGTGAATCAGAAAGTGAAGTATGTGGATCAGAGGCTTCAAGTTTCAGACAAAACAATGGCAGCAATATTTGCAGCTGAGAGGAAGTTGAATGACACTGGATCAGCTGTCAAAACAAGCAGGTATGGTTGAATATGATACATGATCTCCATTTCTGCACTTGGATTTCTCTATGAAATTGTTATGATTTTGTGGTGGAATCCAACCAGGATATATAAAGTGCAGAGAAATTTAGAAGTTTCTATAGTTCCTACCTAGATTAACTGCAAGTTGGAGAGAAATGAAATATGCATGAGGACCCTTGTATGTTATTTGGATGATTATAATAAAATATGATTGTTAATGGTTTGTCCTTGTCCGCCGCAGATATGTGACTGCTGGAACAGCATGGTTAAATGGTGCTTTTAGCAAGGTGGCCAAGGCTGGACATGTTGCAAGTACTAAAACTAGAGAAAAATTTCATTTGGCTGTTTCAAACTTGAATGCAAAGGTTTGATATGCTCTTGCAATGTTAGTCATAAAGATAAAAGAAATTTTAAGCACAAAACATAGATGTAGTTCCTTGAGTGTTTTTTATGTTGTGTTTCAATCAGAATTGGAGTTTCGTCTCGATAATCCATGTTAATCTTTAATTCAAACCTTGATTTTACAGAATAATGAGATGAAACTCCAATTCTGATCAGATAACAATATAAAAAATACTTAAAAAACTGTATCTAAGTTTTATCAAAATTTTAAACTTATAATGAGAGGAAGAGAACATATTTTGAGTTGATAACATGGTTTCATTCATTGATGCAGGAACCATCAGTGGCTGCATAGGCCACAATTTTGGCAATCAAGTCACTTCATCAGGTCTTTCAGAGCATGTGTTTTAAACTATATGGTTTTTCAGAGCATGCGCTGCTTTCTTTCTGTCCTTCAACAGTTAGATGCATGTGGCAAGTGCGGTGATTCAATTTAATCCTATTTTTTGTATTCTTTTTGTCTCTGGTGTTTTAGTTGTTGCTTCTATATAATCTAGCATTGGTAATTTTGGCTTCTCCTTTTTTCCTTTTGTGAAAAGGAAATTATAGGTGTGATTGATGCAACTGTGTTTCTTTTGTCAATGTTCAAAAAATTAGTTGTGCATGTATAACTTGACATCTGGTTCAAAGATTTCTGTGGGAAATTATCATCTTGCAGTTGATGCAATTGATGACAAGTGTAAAGAATTGTATGTGTTTAAAAATGTAACAATGGATGAAAAATAACAAGCTCAGTCAAGCATATACTTTTGACCATGCTCTAATAATTAGGATCCTCCCAGGCGTAATAATGAATAATATTAGTGCACTCCACTTTTGACCAATGTGATGGCGCTCTTGTCGGCTAATCAAAGGGTACCCCAGAATACAGACAAAAATTTGAATAATATAGTTTTGAACTATTAGGATTTATTTTTGAATTGTTATAGTCATCGATTGTTGTTTCACGAGCTTGCTATGTCCTCGTTTTTAACTTTTGTCAAAGGTCGTTCTGTGTCATTATCTCTAATAAAATATTTCTTTAAACGTCGCATTTGGATGCTCCAAAGTGTTTATATTCTGCACAACAAAAATTCATGTGAACAGGTACGAGATTGACTGCATCTTACATGAGCAATAGTAATTAATAAATGAGGTTTTTGTGTACCTAACAATTCAGCTTAGAGATTGATGACCACCGCTAGGGTAGGTGGAACAAGAAGCCAATTGTTAATGTATGTCCCATGAGTCAACGTCAGAGGTTAGGATAAGATACAAACATGTTCAGCTAAATTTTTTATAAGTTAAATTAGTTTATGTCTAAGTTATAATTTAATTTTTGTAAAAATTAATTTAAGATTTATTTTAATTTATAAAAAAAATATTTTATGTTATTTTTCATGAAAAAGTTTGCTAACACCGGTCTTAAATAACTAATTATAGGTTTCCTTGTTTTAGATTTTAGTGAAATTAGTTTCGAAGGGATTGATTTGGGAGGAATTAATTTTGAAAATGTTACCAAAAATCAATATGAAGAATTTGTAAATGCAAAGAATAAAATCAACAAATTTTTTATACAAGTAGTATTTAACTTAGATCTGTTAAAAAGAAATTTAAATGTGGTTAGATATTAGAATTTTGATTTTAAAGTGAGGCGCTAGCTAGATATATTCACTTACCATTTTACTTCATCTCAGGTAAATGTAAAAAATTTCCTCTTCCAAGTTTAATAATTTTGACTCAGAAAATGATTCCGTAACTCATCAAATTAATGTTTTTACATCATTGAAAGAGCATCTATCTACTGCGTGAATGGAACCAACTGATAGAAGGCAAGGGAAAGTGATTAAAGATAATTATCAAAACGCGATTGTAAATCGATTGGATTTAACATAGGAATAAAATAGTTCCAAAATAATTTTAGTTTTACTTGAACTAACTATTGCTTATTTTAATATCATTTTGTGTTCTTTAGTGTGCTCTTTACATCCTTCAGTAAATAGACTGTCATTACATTCTTATATAAAAAACGCATTGTGGTTGCATTATCTCTAATGAAACAGGCAAGAATACATGTGCACTTTAGTGTCAATCACAAGATAAAGACAGATAATTAAATATAAATTAATAGTTTATCTCAAATTAGGTGAGGAACAAGTTTTTATTTCCTTTTATTTCGTAAAAAAAGGAGGAATTCAAGTTGAGAAGGTGCCTAACTAGCCATCAATTGTACTCAGTACCAATAGGCCCTTAATTTAAGGAAGAAGCCCACATGATTCTTGGCTTTTAATCCACATTTGACAACGCGAAAGATATATTGAAAATCAAAATAAAAATATTGGAGGTAGGATTTTTCCTAATTTGTAAAAGTAGGGTAGGCTCCAAAATCCAAACTCACACACACACACATATTAGTTTAATAGTTAAATAATATAAATTATAATAATTAAATAAAAAATTAAAATTATATATTTAAATAAAATATAACTTATTTTTAGAAAAAATATTTTTAATTCTTTGTTATTTACTAATTTTAATATTTTATTTTGAATTAAAATATAACTAATAACTTAGTATATGACTTTTTTATGAGACTTTTTTTAATAACTTTATTAAAATGTAATTAATAACTGTATGACTTATTTAAAAATATATAAGTAAATTAAAATTTTAAAGTAATAAATTTTCTGTATATTTTTCCAAACTCAATAAAACATGGTACATATAGTTGAGTTTATTTTTTTTTATTCTCGTTAATCTTGAATGCAATTCCAAATCGATCACACCTTTTGCAGGAACAAAAATGAGAAGAGCCAAACTCATCTCTACATTGTCTGATTGTCATATCTAAATAAAATAATAAAATTAGAGAACTACGTGAAATGCATGTGAAACCAATCAATCTCATAAATAAATAAAAAATAAATCTATGTATACATTACTTATAGATAACATTTAAATAGATTATCTCTTAAATAAATTTTTGGCTCTAGTGTGTACCTTCTAAAATGTCAGAACAAGTTATGTGCTTAAATCTTGATTTTATTTTCAGTTTTACTTTTTAAGATCAAATTTTATGTTTTATTAACATTTTAAAAATAAAATATATGAAGTGTTAAAAGGTCATATTTAAAATCACTAGAATCGGTCTAATAATAAAGAATTTAAGTAATATGCGTTTGAAGTTGGAGCTTTGCTTGCATATTTATATTTTCTTATTTTATAAAAAAATAAGGAGTTTTATATAGTTTTTTCCCATATATATATATATGAAAGAAAATAACTTAGTAGCCTTCTTTCTGTTCAACAACGTGAAGCACATTTCTTAAAGAAACTATGGTTTGACTAGTTAGTTACTTACTTTTTCTTTCGGTAGGTACTAGTTACTTACTTTTGTTATCAACAAAATACTGAATGCTTTCAAATGATAGTTATATTTGAGTCAAATATATTTATTGATGTAATATATATATTATTATTATTGTTATTTTATTGACATTAATTTAAATGATATTAAACTCAAATATTTTAAACAAAATATTCAGTTTAAATTTAGTGAATAAAAAAAACATCACTAAAATTGGTTAGTCATGTTCTTCATGCATATTAATCATTAACAGTCAATAAATTGGATGAGATGGTCAAATATTAAATTGAATTAGGTCTACCTTGCATAACGTAATTTCTTTTCTTTTCCCTCAAATTCTAGCAAACGAAATAATGGTAAAAAAAAAATAATGGATTGGCCTTTTCATACTAAACACCTAACATTCTTTGAACTAGGATTGAAGTTACTATTTTTCTATATTTTTTTCTCAGTTAATTCTCGGTGAAATATCAACATTGGTCCACAACCCCAATGGATCTAAACAATAACGAATTATTTTTTTAAGGTTTTAAATTTAAATATCATGAATAGAAAAAAAAATACTAAAAATAAATGAATTTGCTTAATTTAACTTGCCTCGGTCAAAGTTTAACATAATTTCTAAATATTAAAGTATGTTTGAATTGGTGAAATGTAATGAAATAAAAAGAATGTACAAACATTTTAAAATGTTTCATTATTTGAAATATTTAAACTGTGAATTTGTTATAGAATGGAATGGTAAATAATGACATAAATTCCATCCCATGTAAAAGCCCTATTTTGCTCTCTCTTAATTTAGGGTGTATCTAATGAAATCATAATGTTTATTACTTTTACTTTATGTTAGTTAGTTTTTACTTTTACTTTTATCTGTTTACATTTTTCACCCTTTTAACTTTTTTGGTACATCAACCCTTTTAATTTAAATCTTCACGTTAACAACGTCTTCTGCAATACATTCAACTATTTGCTCTGTACTTAGCGTATTGCTCGTAAATCACTTATTGCTAATTGAGATTTTTTATTTTTATCAAATTGAGACATTGTACCATTTTTTTCAATCAATGAAATAACATTTCATCTTTTATTTTTATATTATCACATCCTTAATGATTTCTATCAAATAAGTACAAAATAAAAAACAACAAAAAAGATGGAATAAAAAATCAATGAAGTTGCGAGTGTGATCACACGAAACTAGATAGAAATGTAAAATACTTTAGAGTAAGTGGGAAAAAATGCTATCGATATTCAAAAAGTTAATTAGCTCAGCCAAACATATTGAAAATGATATATATGTGATACATTGATATTTGATAATCGCATCATGACACAAAATAATACTATGCAAATAAGAAAAAGCTAAAGTAGAAAGTGAACAAAAGATAAATTTGTCATTGATTAGAAATAAATAAAAATATATTTGAACTAAAAATAATGTTTCAACAATATAATTATAATTTATGTCATTCTATTCTACCAACAACATTCAAATAATAGAATACTATTTTTACTTTATTTTGTTGTATTTTATTTTACTTTGCTTCGTTCAATATTAAATATCTATTATGGACTGTAGATTAATTAGTGTAAATTGTTCAGACATTTTGTCTGATAACTGGTTTCAAGTTCAAATATTAAGCATGTAAGAAAATTACACCAATGACATAGTATATGAGTATACGAATAGTGTGAAAATGCAAAATTTATGCAAGTGCAATTAATCATAATATAAATACGTATCAATACATAAGTTCCGTGCCTTGTAAAACAGTCAACAACATAAAGGGCCCAGTTTCAAAAAGTTGATTATGATAGTTCTTCTTCTGACTTTAAATGGAGAGTTGGCTCAAGACAAGTTTACCTACCATTTTACTTTTCAGATAAATGTCATAAAACTTCCGTTTCCAATTTTGGGAATTAATACTTCAATTTATTTTTAGCTCAGAAAGTGATTAACGTGGTTGTAAAATGATTAGGTTTAATATAGGAATAAAATAGTTCTAAACATTTTTAGTTTTACTTGAACAAACTATTGGCTATTTTAATTTCTTTTTTTGTGTACTTGACTTAATGTGCTCTCTACACCCTTCAATAAATGTACTGTCATCACATACTTATATAGTAAACGCATTATCTCTAATGAAACAAGCAAGAATACATGTGCACTTTAGTGTCAACCACAAGATAAAGACAGATAATTAAGTATAAATTAATAGTTTATCTCAAATTAGGTCGGGAACAAGTTTTCATTTTTTTAACGAAGAAGCCCACATGATTCTTGCATTTTAATCCTCATGTGCCAAAACGAAATATATATTGGAAAAAAAAAAGTGAAGTTGGAGAACCATGTGGAATGCAAGTGAACCCTCAATCAATCTCATAAATAAATCTAAGTATCCATTATGAACATACTTAAATACAGTTTCTCTTTAAGGAATTTATGGTTGTAGTGGACCTTCTAATGCTGTGTTTGGATATATGTTGGGAGCACCGAAACGGACTTTGATTTCAATTCATACTTCCATATATTTTTTCGTTCAATTGACTTTAAATTTGAATAAACAATCAATCAAACATTTCTTACATTCTAGAAAGAAAACAATTTGGTAGCTTTCTTTTGTTGTCAAGGACATTTCTTTAGTTGTTATCAATGAAATATGAAACACTTCGAAATAATAGATTCGTCGTGTCAAATATAGGATTGATATGGGATACTTTATTTTTATATTTTTATATTAATATAAATGAGAACTTCACAATAGTATAATATGGACATCTCAACGGATATTAAGGATGTTTATGATCCATGTTCGCGTGAAGCTAATTTTCACGATTTTAATTTTCTGAAATAAAATTTAATATATTTTAAAAATCAATTTAAGTTATACTTTCTGTTGTTTTCGTATAGTTTTATGTACTATATTTTTTATTTTATATTTCTTTGAATAATTATATATTTATAATAAAAAAATTATTTATTTTTTATTTGTTTCTATAAAAATAAAGTAAAATAAAAAAAAGAGAAAAAATAACGTAAGATTGAAATATCAAATTTGAGGAGAGAAACATGAAAGAAGGAAATTGTTTTCGTATGACTCATGAGATGGTCAAGTATTAAATATAACTTCTCTCGGTTTTCTTCAAATTCTATCAAATGAAACTATGGTCAAAAGTTAAGGAGAATTTATGTTGTTTTTTTTTTTCACATCGCAAAGGCTGGATTGTCCTTTTTAGACCAAATACCTAACATTCTTTGCAATTAGGATTGAACTTGCTATTTTTTTATATATTTTATTCTCAATTAGTTCTCGTTGAAATATCAACATCAATTGATTTTTTAAGGTTTTAAATTGAAATACTATGAATAGAAAAAACATACTAATGAAGATTTACTCCTTAGATGAATATATGCTTAATTCAACTGGCCTTATTTGAATATGCCTCATTGTCAAAGTTTAACATAATTTCTAATATTAAAGTTAATGTTTGAATTGGTGGGATGTGTTGAAATAAAAAGGAACGTTTTTGAAATTTTAAAATGTTTCAATATTTTTAGATATTTAGATTGTGATAGAAAGGAATGGTAAATAATGACAGAAATTTTATCCGATCTAAAAGTCCTATTCTGCTCCTTCTTAATTTAGTATTTTATCTGATTACCTTTCTTTATCCCTTTAAATTCAAATCCTCACATACAACTGCCCAAATTCTCACATATTTGTCATTTTTTATATGTCTTCTACAATGCACCCAACTACCCGCTCTGCACTTATAGGATTATATTACTTGTAAAATAACTCCTCCCATTATTATAATTTTATATATAGATTTAAATATCTTTTTCAGTTCATGTAATTTTTTATTTTAATTTTTATAAATTTTTTAAATTAATTTTTATCTCTTTAAAATTTAAAATTATTTTTTATCTTATTATTACGTGACATTTATTAATTATATATTCTTTCGAAGAAAAGTTAACTCATCATTATAAATTATATATAGTATATGTGATACTATATTAATATATAATATCTTTAAAAGAATTTAGATTTTTAAAATAGATGTTATTTATCTATTTTAAAATAAAAATTAAAAACTAAAAATAAATATTTTAAATTTTAGAAAAATGAAAATCAAATATAAATATTTTACAAGACCAAAACTAAAATTTACTCATTTTATAAAGATAAAAATAAGTGATTATAATTTTTTAAAAGATAAAACTCGATAAAAAAAATTACAAGAACTAAAATCGAAACTGAGTCGCTTATTTTTAAAGGGACTAAAATATATTTAAATTATATATATATATACCGTAAGGAAAAAAAATGAAATCCAAAAAAAATCAACAAAGCTATGAGTGTAATTAAATTAGCTCAGGCAAACATATTGAAGATGATATGTGATACATTGTTAATCATGTCATGACATAAAAATAATACTGTACAAGTAAGAATAAAGTTAAAGTAGAAAGTGGACAACAGGTAACTTTTTATTAATTATAAATAAATAAATTTATATTTGAACTAAAAATAATGTTGGAAAAATATTATAATTTATGTTATTCTATTCTCTATTAAAACAAAAAATCCCAACAAAAAGTGATTCTATTTTACCAGTAATATTCAAATAATAGAATAACATTTTTTCTTTATTTTTATTATGTTTTACTTTGCTTCATTCAACATTAAACATCTAAACAAAATCCAGACGCATAATAACTCTTTCATCCCAATGACCAAATATTAATTTTCTTTGAATATAAAAACGAAGGGAGAGAATTCACTTTAATTTTCTAAAATAATTCTGAGCAGAATAATAAATTGATCTTTGATTGGCTGCAAAAGTTTCAACGTTTGGGTGGTTTGAGCAGTTGTGAGCTGCCAATAGAGAAGTGGACATACAGTATATGACAACTTGCCTTGTGGCTTGTAATATTTTTTATTTATTTATATATTTCAATTTTCATAAAATTAATGACAAGTTAACAACTGTGTTAAATATCTTAAAATATATATCATCGATAGCAGGTGAATTAATTGACACATTGCTCTAGAATTCAAATCCTAAAATTAAGTTGTTTTAAAGGAGAAAGAAGTTTTTAGCTTATAGTAGTTCTATCAATTTAAGCAATCGTATGTAAAAAGAAAATTCTTAAAAATAGTTATTTATTTTACAATATTTTTAAATATCTAAAATTAATTTTTAAAATTTTAATACAACGAATATATTTTATCATTTTTTTTTCATTTCTAACAATAGCTCGAGAATAGTTTTTACTATTTATTGAAGGAGAGTGCTAATATATTCATTTCTGACAATAATTTCTTTTTTCATTTCTAACAAAAGCTTGAGGATATATTCATTTCTAACGATATATGATTTTTAATAAAAAAACTGAAATAATAAAAATATCTAAAAACAATATTTAATATTGTTTATAATTTTATTACAATAAGTATATTTTGTAAATAATTTTTTTGCTTATAACAATAGCTTGACAATATATTTCATTTACTAAAGGAGAATGTTTATAAAATTTTAATACATTAATTAAGAAAATAAAATTGACTTTTATAAAAATATTATACACTTTTACCATGATTTTTTTTTATATATTCTTATGCTGATTTTTAATAAAAAATAATTTATTTGTTAATTTTTTTAATTAGATCCTTAGAAACACTCACCAATAAACTGAAATAATTAAATAAGATATAAAATAAAAACAATTTGATTATATATAATGAGGTGAGCAATAAAGAACGGGTAGGAATGGGCATCGCTATGAATAATAAAATCTTTCTCTTAGACTAGTAAATACCCCAAGTCCTGCCCAAGTATTACGTTTACAATCTATTTTTTTTTTATATTATTAAGATTTTTTAATGTATTTATTTATTATTATTTTTAATTTAACAAAGATATATGCTATAATATATATATATATATATATATATATATATATATATATATATATATATATATATATATATATATATATATATATATATATATGAATGTGTGTGCATTCAAATAATTATGTATTTATAAATGTCTTATGTTATACTAATTTATATAAATGTATCTTAAAAAATATTATATTTATAAAAATATTTAGATATGTACATAAGTTATATATATATATATATAAAGAGATATTAATAATAAAAAATATTTAAATTATATTTTATAATTCCTTTTAAAAATTATCCATCATAAAGAAAAGAAATGAGTAATAATAATTAAAAAATAGACATATATATATAATTAATGTGAGATCATTAATAAAGGGGTTTGTGAGACATGTTAGTATAAATTTACCTATATCCCTGCTTGATATAAAATTTTAATAAAATTATTTTTATGAACTTAAATATGAATCCGTTTCAATTAAGATTTGACAACAAATGAGACATGTGATAATATATTAATATTTAGATTATACATAGTTATATAGTAGATTTAAAAAAATATAAGTAATGTATATTTTAAAAAATAGATATATTACATTGAATTGAGTTGAGATAACCTTAAGCATAAGTCAAACTCATTCTTAAAAATACATTAGATCTAATTCTTAAACTCAAAATCATTAAAAGTTCTTTTGAATTAAGTTGGGATAGTAAGATAGAATTGATGATGAATACTCCTAATTATTAATGATGTGTTAGATGTATATTTTTATAACCACATGAATTTGTTATATATATATATATATGAAATAAGAATAAATCTTAAGAAATATTTTAATCTGAATATGCTATAAATTTGAATTAGAATATATACTAATGTTATCAGATTGAATGATTCTCTTTGTAGTTACATAAAAATAATATAATTATGTATTTTTTATAAATTAAAATGGTAAAAGTCATTTACATTTTATTGATTTTTTTAAGATATTGTCAAGTAACATCTATCTTTCTTCTCACACACAATAAATAAATAAATAAATAAATATATATATATATATATATATATATATATATATATATATATTCTTTGTATATAAGAAAAAATAAATTATATTAATTAAAAAATAATTAAACTTAATTATATTAAATTTATTTAATAATAAATATTTTTTTTAAACTACCTTTTATTAAAACTTGATATTAAGAATACAATAATCATTGAAAATAAAAGCTCCAAGAAGTAAAGGTATTTTCAATATAACTTTCTTAAACATAATAAAATTTGTTGAAATTTGTTTCTATTTGGGACCGGCACTCATGATTTTTTTTATATATTATATTTATATGAATTTAAAAAATATAATCATTAATTGACTTGATCGATTAAAATTATATTTTTATTAGGTAATAATAAAAAAGAAGAAATACAACATCAATTAAACAAAAGATCACTTATCAATTAAGTTTTTGGATGCCTTGCTAAAATTAAAAAAATAATAATAATGTAGTGCTGTTCTCTCATTTTTTTCTTAATTTATTTGTGTCCGTCCATAAGATTAAAAATAGTCTCACATAAAATATTTTGTGTGCAAAAGAGATTAAAAAAAAAAATAGTCTCACCCAAAATATTTTACAATTTAACTTGATGCTAGTTTAATTTGAACTTTGAAAGTGAGTCAATAACTTTTCCATTTCTTTACCTCTAAGATATTTCTCAACCTTTGATCCTTTGAGATTGATTTATATTTTAACCCATACAATTTATCAGCATATTGATTTGATTATTTAGTCTTACAAATCAAAATTACAAATATACATTACAATAAATTATTTCATCATTACTATTATTTAAGTATATATTTTATTAAAAGTTTTTGTCTTATATTTATAGTAATTATATATTATGGATATCATTTAAAAAAATTTAATTAATTGAAATTTTTTATTACATTATGTAATATATTATTATGAAATAGTTTTTAATGATATGAAAATTTTCTTTTATTATTTAATTATAATATAATAAAATAGGAAGTTGTTAGAATAATAATAATAATTATGGTGGTGATACATAAATAGATGTTAAATTATTATTATTAGATTTAAATATGTTTTTAGTTAATATAAAATGAGTGAGTTTTTATTTTGGTCCATGTAAAAGAAAATCTTTGTTTTCATCATATAAAATTTAAAATAATTATTTTTGGTTCCTATAAAGTGAATGAATTTTAGTTATGATCCTTGTTAAAAAATTATTTTTATCCATTTAAAATTTTAAATTACTATTTTTTATTTTTAACATTCATTTTAAAGTATATAAATAATATATTTTAAGGATTTAGAAAAAAAATTTAGAAATGTCACATGCTAACATGATACTGTAGACACTAATGAGAATCAGCTTAAATGGTTACTTAATCTTTTGTTAAATACACAAGAAGTTGGTGAGTATCACATAACAATAGAGGCAAAAACACAATAATTTCAAATTTATATAGATGAAAAATAAAGAATTTATTTTATAGGGGCTAAAATTATAACTTGCTCATTTTGTAAGGACTAAAATTATATTTAAAATTAGTAAATATTTACTTTTTATTGTTTACAAATAATTGTTATTTTTAATTTATTATTTATTAGTTGTTTTATTTATATAAAATTTATAAGTTGAGTGTGATGTTTTGAATTTTGAGTATAAATTAAAACTTAGTTTGATTTTAATCAAAATATTATTTATTATTTATTGTCATATATTAAAATGATAATAAATAAATAAATAATATACTTTTAGATGAAAAAAATGGTTGTAGTTATAATATATATATCAACATTATGTTAGTCCAATTGACATTAGATTCCAATACCTAAAGCAAGGTGTTAGGTTTGAATCTTGTAGATAAAAAAATGGTTGAAAATAGAGACTCTATTAAGAGTAGCTATTGAAAATACCCTTTACTTATTGGAGCTTTTATTTTCAATGATTATTGTACTCTTAATATCAAGTTTTAATAAAAGGTAGTTTAAAAAATATATTTATTATTAAATAAAATTAATATAATTAAATTATGTTTAATTATTTTTTTAATTAATATAAATTATTTTTTTCTTATATATAAAATCAAATATATATATATATATATATATATATATATATATATATATATATATATATATATATATATATATATATATATATATATATATATATATATATATATATATATATATATATATATATATATATATTGTGTGAGAAGAAAGATAGATGTTACTTGACAATATCTTAAAAAAATCAATAAAATGTAAATGACTTTTACCATTTTAATTTATAAAAAATGCATAATTATATTAATTTTAAGTAACTACAACGAGAATCATTCAATCTGATAACATTAGTATATATTCTAATTCAAATTTATAGCATATTCAGATTAAAATATTTCTTAAGATTTATTTTTATTTCATATATATATATATATATATATATATATATATATAACAAATTCATGTAGTTATAAAAATATACATCTAACACATCATTAATAATTAGGAGTGTTCATCATCAATTCTGTCTTACCAACCCAACTTAATTCGTAAGAACTTTTAATGATTTTGAGTTTAAGAATTAGATCTAATGTTGTGTGTGTTAGAACAAATGACCACACAAAGAGGAGATATTGAATTATGTTATTTTAATTTTTTTTTCCAAATCTTTTTCTTATCTATGTGTTTGTCAATGTTAGACGATAAAAATCCTTCTTTTAGAAGGTTTTGTTAAAAGGTTAAACAACAAGCTTTAAATAACATACAAAGTAAGTAAAAAAATATAAAGGAAGAGATAATCATGCAAAGGTTTTTATACTGGTTCGTCTACTAAAGAACTATGTATAATCCTTGGTAACACTACCAACCTTTTCACCAACTAATCATTTTTATATAATAAAACAATGTGTTTATCTATGCTTTCTAGTAAAGTAGTCGTGTTGCTCTAACTTGCTTTTCTTTAAAAGATATATTGATTGAAATTCAAATATGACTTTGATGTGATGATTTTTTTATCTTTTTATATTATTTAAGTGATAAGTACTTTAATGTCTTGAAAAAATAATAAAGTGAGATTTGTATAAAATAACATTTTATATAAATTGATATAAAATATTCATAGATATATTCATTTAAATGAAAAGTCATGTATTGAGAATCAACCATCTAATACTTACGTCATGGTCTCACGGGTTAGACAATACAAAAGTGAAAATACATATATTATTTGATGGATTGGAGACGATTACTTGCTCTGTATAAATTTTATAAGATTCTTTTTTTCATACTTATAAAAACACGACTGACTTTCTTAGGGCCCATTTGAGAGTATAGTAAGTTTTTATTTTTTGGTTTTCGAAAACAATTTTCAAAACAAAACATGTTTGGCTAAAATAGAGTTAGAAATGATTTTTAATTCAATTTCAAAATAGTTTTACATTCATTTTCAAAATAATTTTTTTTGTGAATTTGGTTTATAGTTTAAAAAAAGACTCTCTAACTACATTTAGTAATTATTGTTCTTGTTGTCACTATTGCTACTACTATCACCATTGTCGGTGTTGTTACCACTACCACCACACTGTAGTTGTCACCACCATTTTTACCAACACGCAAACACACATTTTAACTAATTTTAACAAGATACTGAATTTTCAAAAATAAGTTTATTTTGAAACTAAAAATTAAATTTTAAAATAAAAAAATTAAAATAAAAAAATTAAAATAAAAAACCAATTTTAATTTGAAAATTTTTAAAACTTGCAACTAAAAAACGGACTCATGGTTTGATTTCCCTTCAAATTTTTAAGGATCTAACAATATTCAAATATAATTTTTTTATATATTTTAAAATTCAAACAAAGAGTTTTGAATCAATAAAAAAATTATCACATAAAAATTTAGTACCACATTTATCAATGCATATTCAATGCAAGGTGATATTCAATGTTACCTAATATTATTATATTTATTTTCAAAAAAATTTAATAAATTCTTCTTATAAATAAAAATGTGCATAAGATGAGTCTCATAATTTACTTGGGTAAGTAGTGGAATTTGAACCTGCATTAATGTAAAATACATCTAGAATCGTTATCATTTTTTTTTCTTTGACTTATTTTCTTTAATTTGGTATATGCTATTTATTATTTATAATTAATTATTTTATCTACTGCAATGAATATTGGTAGAAAAATAATATAAATATTAGTAAAAAGAATATTTTTTATATATATTTTAAAATTCAAACAAAGAATTTTGAATTAATAAAAAATCATTATATAAAAATTAGTAACACATTTATCGATACATATTTAATGCAAGGTCATATTCAATGTTAGCTAATATTATTATATATATTTTTAAAAAACATTATACTACTCTTATGTATAAAAAATAAATGAAAACAATTTTTTGACCTTATTTATAAGAAATAAATGGAAACAAATTGTACTATTATTATATTTATTTCAGAAAAATTATACTACCTCTAGTTTTATACATAAGAAATAAATGGGAATGATTTTCTTATCCTATAAATATTGGTATACAAATAATATAAATATTAGTAAAAATAATATTTTTTATATATTTTAAAATTCAAACACAAAAAAAATGAATTAATAAAAAGATTATCATATAAAAACTAGTAACACATTTATCAATACATATTTAATGCATATTCAATTTTACTTAATATTATTATATTTGTTTCAAAAAAAAAAATTATACTACCTTTGGTACTATATATTGGAGCTAGCAAAATGGACTATCCAACCTATTGCTGACTAGCTCAATGCAGGTCAGGAGTTATAACGAGTTAAGTTAAAAAAGTCTAGATTAAACACTGACTTCTAAATCAAAGTTCAAGCATAACCCCATACATGTGGCAGATTTTTTGGGTCGGCTAACTTTTTTTTTTAAATTTAAAACTAACCATTATGATATTTTTTATTGATATATTTATTTTAATTAATAAATTAAATAAAATAATTAAATTACTCAGTTAATACATTTAAAAAAGATTGAAAAGATTAGTTAATTACTGGTAATATAAAATATATTAAAAATAATATCATTTATCATTTTATAAAAGTTAAAGTGAGAGAACCTACATATTTAATGATTGTGCATAAATTTGTATGAGTTATAAAATTTTAAGTTTGTTATCCTTTTAAATATATTATATATATAACTCAAAAAAGACATCATTGGAAACATTCTATAACTCTATAAGTAGCCTATATCAAAATAAAAAAAAATCAAATATATATTAAACAAATTAAAGTTTCAAAAATCTTTTAACATCTTTAATATATGTAAGTTTATAATTCTCTGTCTGTAAGTAACCTATGCCAAAATGTAAGTTTATAATTTAAAAAAGATATCATAATATTTGAAAACATATTCTATAACTTTATAAGTAACTTATGTCAAAATGAAAAATAAAAAAATCAAAATCTATATCAAACAAATAAAAGTTTCAAAAATCTTCTTAACATATTTAATATATGTAAGTTTATAACTCTATAATCATAAGTAACCTATGTCAAAATGAAACATAGAAATATAAATAATAAGTTTGTTACTCTTTAAACGGTCTATACCAAAATTACTTATTAAATTTTATGTGAAATAAATAAAAATTTCAAAATTTTTATAATATTTTCTTAAAAGTCAAAATTAAAGTCAAGACAAAAGACTCCAAATTATATATAAAAAGAGAGTATACTAAACTCAATCGGACTAGCTCGGCTCGAGCTTGATTATGACACAAGTTTTATTGGATATGACTAAAAAATCTTCCATCTAATTTGGACTTGAAATTTAGAGTTGAAGTCCTCATTTTTATTGATCGGATTTGAGTTACCGGTCAAACCTAATCTATTTTGCCAATTTTATTATTGTATATAAAAAATAAATAAAAACATTTTTTTATGCTAATTATAAAAAACAAACTTCCTTTTCAATGTATTAATTATGGAATGGGAGGTAATAAGAATTTTTTCATATGAATAAAATTTTGTATAAGATGAGTCTCCTGACTTACTTGGGTTCAGGAGTGAAATTCAAACCTGCGTTAATGTAAAATACAGTTAGAGTAGTTATCATTTATCTTTTTTTTACTCTTATTTTCTTTAATTTGGTATGTGATATCTATTATTTATAATTAATTATATTATCTACTGCTTGTATATTGGTATAAAATAATATAAATATATTTTTCATATAATTTATATAATTTTCAAGTAATTAATTGAATGCATATTTATTTAGACAGAATTGATTTAATAATTTATTTTTAGAAAAATATCTATAAAGGAATAAATTAGAATGTACAAATCTTTGAAAATATAACTGTAAATAATTAATTTTATCATTTAAAATTATAATAATTGATTAATTTGGTTCTTAAAATTTATACAATAATCACTAAAATTATATATTATTAATTAATTTAATTATAAAAATTGTATTACATAATTAAATTAATCCTTTAAATAAATAAGACGATTAATATTTTAAATTATTAATTATTATTAATTTAGTCTTTGCAAATTATAAATCCATCAAATTAGTTCTTAAAATTAAAAAGATTTAATTTTACTTTTTTTCCATAACTTCTAATTTTTTACGAATTGTATTTCTAAATATTTTTCTTCCACATTTTAATCCATGGCTTACATAATTTTACAAAATTTTTCCCATTCCTTCATTAATGAACCATTAATTATAACGGTATGTTAAATTAATTCCTAAAATTAAAAAGGCTTAATTATAACTTCCTAACTTTCCAAATTTTACAAATTGTGTTTCTAAATATTTTTCTTGCAAATTTTAGACCTAGACTTCCGTAATGAACCTCACTCCTTATTATAAACTAGAATAATTTTTGAAAATTTTTACTTAACGAAAGAATTTTTATTCATTTTTCTTAACCTCTTTTCTCTTTTGATATATATATAAAATGTATATATATATATGTTTTATTTTTATTTTTAAATAAAATTGTAGTATTAAAAAACTTATCAATAATTAAAAATAATCTTATTTCATAATATAAATTGTGTATCATAAATCTAAAATATAATTTATATGTTAAAAAAGATTTATTTATAATAAATATTAACTATAATATAATTTATATACTAAAAAATAATTATTCATTGTAAATTTTAGTTATACAACATAAAATAAACATTTATTCTATATATTACCCATACTTGAAATACTAATGCTTAATTAAATTAGAGCTGAGTAATTAAAAATAATAATACAGATCGTTCATCATAAATATAAAACGTTTTTATATATATACAAATTATATTTTTAATATATTTATTTATTACAAATTTTAATATAATATAATTTATATATTCACACATATTTATTTATTATTAAAAAGTGTAATTATATCAAATAAATATTTATTTTATGTAAGTATGTATTAAAATACTAGTTATACATGATATTTTATGAATAATACAAAGTGAACAAAGTAATTTATATAACTATTATCAGAATTCACTATTGTTGCATAATTTTTTTCTCTGTAATTAAAGCATGTATGTATCTGGTTTATGTAAAATAATGATTAAATACAACTGTGAATATATTTAAACTAAATTGATATAATTAAAGCATGCATGTATCTCGTTTATGTAAAATGAAAATTTCTTTTTTCTTGTATGGTCCTACAGCTCAGGTATTCTAACCACGTGTCAAGCTACGGATCTTCCACGTGTCATTTCGGAACACTTGTTTTGCGGAAAAATATGCAGTGTTTGGAGTAAGCAACAAGCCAGTCCCAGACCACGTCGTTGGAACCAAAGTCTCGCGGCTAGCGAGTCAGGGGCGTTTTTGTCCAAAAGAAAACCCTCTGAAATTCCGAAAATACCCCTTTCGTGATGGGACCGTTTCCCTTTTCATCTCTTCTCTCTACATAGAAATTTTGTAACGAAATATATTCATTTATTTTAAAGATAAACATTTAATTTGTATTATGCAATATTTTTGGGCTCACGGTACAGCTTTGTGTTGTGCGTGTGTGTGAGAGAAAGGGTATATTCTGGGTTTCGATACTCTTTGGTAACAAAAATCATCACCATTTATAACTCTTTTCGGCTTAACTGTTACACGTACTTCTCATATTCTTTGCTGAGTTTTTGGTTTGTTTCTCGCTACGTCATCAGGTAAGGCAGGTAATCCCTGCATTCTTTTCTCATTTTTTCTTCACTTCCGATTCTGTTCTCAATTTAACTCGATTTTTGGCCATCTGGGTATCTTCAATTTTTTTTTTTTTTTGTGGGAAATGTTTTTCTGGGTATGGTGGGGGTGATCCAGCGAGATGTTTTCTGTGGGTTGGAGTTGCATTGCTGTTGTTCTGTTTTTTATGGTGTTTCTTTTGAGGTTGTTCACATTTTCTGATTTAATTTTGGACTAGTTATTGAGTTTGGAAATGGTGTTTGGGTGGGGGAGTAATGAATTAGGTTTTAAATGCATAGATCAATTATGAAGCTCCTCATAAATGGAGATTCATCGCATTTGGTTGTTCATTTTTGTTATTTTCCTTTCAAAAATTTGTTCCTTTTTCTTGGAAAAAAGGTTGCATCAATGTCTTATTTTTTTTTTTCAGTTCTAATAATCTGTGTGATGAGTTGTAGTTTTATGAATTGTAGAGCCGGTGGATCTTGTATTTCCAGCAATCTCACTCGTTTCAATTTGCATTTTGTTGTGATGATGTGATCTTGTTGTGAAGTTATATTTATAGTACATTTTTGCTTTATGCCTTTTTTCCCCTTCACAGGGTCAATTTAGTTGTTTGATTTGTGTTTCGTTGGTTCTTAGCAGCTTGTACACTCTGAGAGACTGAGACTATATGTACTGAGGGACTTAGTTGCCTGTGCATGTTGGTATGTCTTTCTTCTCCGAAAATTATTATTTTCCCATGGCGTTTGTCTTACCAATAGATGAATTTCATTATCAGTGTTTCTGTTTATGACAGATTTCTCTGTAGCCCGTGATCCATACTGGGATTTATCAATCGTTGCCGCAACTTGTTTTGTAGTTGACAATTGGTAAAGATGGTGGTAGATTAGCAAAGGGCCAATTCCTCGTATAATTGGATCTCCCTAGATAATGTTTTGATTACTAGTTTACATTGCCATGGATTAGTTAGAATCAGCTGATGGACTAAAGGTTCAGAGCTATAGATCTTCCAGTGTAGTCTGGAGATGAAGTAGTTTTGAGAATCTGGCTTTGACATTATCGGGTGGTGGATTAATCGAATATAACTGCTGAGCCATTGGAGTCAGCTTTCAGATCTAAAATATAATATTGTAAAAGATAACTAACATATTTGGAGTTCACATTTTGTAATAATGGAAGTAGCTCTTTCCCCTCTAGTACAAAAGCCGAATTTGCAGACAACAGGTCGCAAAATTTTATATGCTGGATCCCAGAAGGATCTGTGGCTTGTTGTGAGAGAAGGATCTCTAAATGATGTAGAGTTGGCCCTGGCATCGTTGAAGAAGAGTGGGGGCAATATCAATTTAAGGAATACCTTTGGGCTGACTCCTCTTCATATTGCAACTTGGAGAAACCACATTCCCATTGTGAGGAGGCTTCTTGCTGCTGGTGCAGATCCTGATGCCCGAGTACGACAATTTCTCTTTTCTGCATTTTCTAGTTTTGCATTTATATGCTTACCATTTTCTGTAAGAGGCATTAATTCTGCTGCTTTCATCATATTTATATCTCAAGTCAAAGACTATAAGGCATGATTGTTTATATGTTATATGTTGTGATGATCACTGTGTTTTATACTAATCACTCTCTGCACATCAAATGGTGAATGGTTGTCCGATGATTGTTAAACTACTTTACCATGACCTGTCCTTAGCTGAATTCAGATAATGGCTGATATATCTCTAAATAAATTAGGATGAATTTTAAAGCTCCCTAGGAAGGCAGTTCACAGTTAATATTTAGAGTTTTCTTATGTTTAACTTGTATTGCATTGATGGATATCTCATTGAATTTTTGAGCTACCAAACTTGACAAAAAGAATCTTGTTGTAAAATTGTCAACCTAACTTGTAAGGAAATGAAATGTCCTTTTAAGATTTCTTTCTTGTTATTGAGGTTATTTATTTATTTTGTGGTGAATTAGTGGTGTCATTGTTATAAGATGCCGATTAATAATATTCACCACATAATCACGTTTATTAAACTAAACTTGTGAGATGTCCTAATGTGGCCAAATGTTGTCAAATGGTGGCTATGGCGCTGCCATGGTAGAATAGCAGGGCGGTTTTGATGCCCTCTGTGATTTGGCATGCGTTTTTGTGGTGATTTATGACGCTGTCAGCCATTTTCTGTTTTAAGGCTGGTGGTTGCCATTGCCATGATGGCTGCAGGTCTCTCTCACTCTCTTATATTAGTTTTTATAAATTCCAATTAGGGTTTTTAAATTCTTTTTTTTTCTGTTCTCTTCTTTTTTTATTCTCATCTCTGGTTTTTTTTTTGGTTCTCCTTTTTCTTCTTTTTTCTCCTTCTCCGTTCTTTATTTCTGCTCTGCTCCTTTTTCTTTAATTCTGTTCTGTGTTTTTTCTTGATCATCTCCTCACTTCTAGGACAATGACGAGTCAAAACAAAAGTCAAGCATCTTCAAACACTACCACTACAAAGAGTAGTAGGTCTTGACATTTTTAGTTTTGTGGCTTTTATCTTTCTTGTTAGTGTTGTTACTTGTTATTATGAAACATTATGCTTATGTTATGATACTTTGGTGAATTTTATTTCATAGAATATATTTCTAATTTGTCATCTTTACATATGTTTTTGGTTTTTATTATTTATTGTATTTAGCAGATTTTTTTTTGCATTTATATATATTACATATTTTTCGAATCATCTGCCATGCTTCCATTATTTGCTTTCAACAAGATCTGCCACATTGTATGGTGGATTTTCTGCATTCCGCAATGGTCCACCGACTGCAATTGATCACTTTGATTTAGACCGACCTCTTTTCTCAATTTCTAAGGAGCCTCTTGTAATCCAAAAGTGATCTTAATTGGGATACTCCACATTATCTTCTGACCATTGATCCAGATGTTGGGGGATATTCTTTTTTACATCATATCTTCCTTCATTTGGCTTATCATTTTTGGCTATTGTTTAAAATCTAAGCAGCATATGCAAAATCTCATTGTTTTGCATTGATACATTCAAATATTTATGTTGTACTATAAAAATAAACCATCTCAGTTGTCCCCCTATATGAGTGGGAGTGGCTGCTTAGGATTGAAATGAATTGCTGATGTTTCTTGACTAACTAGTGCTTTATCTCTTTGAATCCATTAATTCTGAAACTTGTGTTGTTTATAGGATGGAGAATCAGGATGGAGTAGCCTTCACAGGGCTCTGCATTTTGGTCATCTTGCTGCAGCAAGCATCCTTCTTCAGCATGGTGCCTCTATTACATTGGAGGACTCTAAATCTCGAATACCTGTAGATCTCTTATCTGGATCAGTATTTCAGGTTCTTGGAAATGAACACAGTTCAGGTATAAATTGCTGTACTTTGACTGCTTTGAATTGTTGTCACCAGTACAAAGCAATCATATAGGATGACAGTCTGACTCTTGGTGCTTCTTTAGTGGCTACTGAGGTCTTTAGTTGGGGCAGTGGTGCAAATTATCAGCTTGGGACTGGAAATGCGCATATTCAGAAGTTACCATGCAAAGTTGATTCACTTGGTGGTTCATTCATAAAGCTAATTTCTGCGGGGAAATTCCATAGTGTGGCACTTACTGCTCGTGGAGAAGTGTATACTTGGGGATTTGGAAGGGGTGGTCGTCTAGGGCATCCTGATTTTGATATACACAGGTATGTGGTCTGTTTCCGTGTGAAGCTGGATGAACATGCTTTTTGTTTGTGTTGGTATTATCATTACCATTTATTGATTATGAATATTTAATATAAAGAATTTGGTTGAGTAAGTTCTTTAATAATGTTGAGTTCCTTGGGGCCTGTTTGATTTGAATTTTCACTTTTTCCCCCTTTTTACAGGTATTTAAAAAAATGCTACCTTGTTTTCAATTTGCTTGCTATTTAAATATTTGTGCAGGGAATGGTGAAAACAAAATGCCACCTTGTTTTTGATTTGCGTCTGTTTTCAAATATTTGTGCAGGAAATGGTGAAAGACACAAATATTTGAAAATAGGAAATAGTCCAAATAAGGTGACATTTTTGTAATTACTTTTGAAAATAGGAAATGGAAACAGATAATGTTTTCCCAAACCAAACAGGTCCTTGGATTTCTTTGTTTTCCTTTCTTAGAATGAGAATCCAATTGTCTATTTGTCTGTCTTACTAAATGCACGTTTGAAATGAAAAACAAGATAAAGCTCATATTTGTGTTGATAGGTTCTGATGTAGGACATTTTTGTGCATGGTCACATTTAGGCACCATCGTCTGTTCATGCTTTTGGACAATTGTGAATCAGAGTTTATATTGTTATACTCATTGCAGTGGTCAAGCTGCTGTCATCACCCCCCGCCAGGTGATTTCTGGTCTGGGTTCCCGCAGAGTGATGACAATTGCTGCAGCTAAGCATCATACGGTGATTGCTACTCAGGGTGGGGAAGTGTTCACTTGGGGATCCAATAGAGGTAAAACTTGATATTCATGTTTGTATAAGTTGAGTCTTGTGAGTTGTTAATGTAAACTACTTCATTGGATTGTAACCAAATAATCTTTTCCCCTGCATCCCTGCCCTGCCTTTTGTTTTATCAAGTATACTTTCAATTTCTACCAATCATCATTGATTGAGAAAGAATTGGTCATTTTTAAGCTTTGTTCTGCAGTGTGAAATATGAGAATGACACTAATTGGCATCTGTATTTTCTTGTTTTGTTGTTGTGCAGAGGGACAGCTTGGGTACCCTTCTGTTGATACACAACCCACACCTCGTAGAGTATCTTCTTTGAGGTCAAAAATTGTTGCTGTTGCTGCAGCAAATAAACACACAGCTGTAGTTTCCGATTTAGGTGAAGTTTTTACTTGGGGTTGCAACAGGGAGGGTCAGCTTGGTTATGGCACCTCAAACTCAGCATCTAATTACACCCCTCATGTGGTTGAATCCTTGAAGGGAAAGACTTTGACCAGAGTTTCTGCTGCAAAATATCACACGATTGTATTAGGATCTGATGGAGAGGTAACTAATTGCAGACTATTGCCATTTTGTTAAAAATTCTAGTTCTTTCAATTGTAAGAAACTCTAGCTACCACCTTCATATTTGGGCCTCAGTTAAAGGTTAACCAAAGGCCACTAGATTCCTTTGGCCTTGCAAATAAGACACCTAAACACTTTACATAAATCTGGCCTAAAATACTATCCATAAACGGAAGACAAAAAAATTAATTAAAATATCTTGAAATTATAAAGGTAACTGCAATTTTAATTATTATTTTTCCTACTGCTCCTGCATTACATAGTTTTGGAATGTACTCATTTGACAGAAAGGGATAATAAGACCTTGGTTTTTGAGTTCTATTATTGTTCTTTCCCAAAATTATATTCAAGTTCAACTACTTAATTTTTTTTATGATATGAAACATTAGCATTTTTTCATTATTAGTTTTATCAAGAGCATAGTTATATATAGTTGTTGTCCATTTTTTTTTTTTGGAAATAATAGTTCTTTCTAGTTTTCATCTCTAAGTTCTAATTTTCCATATTTTGCAGGTATTTACCTGGGGTCATCGACTTGTTACTCCAAAACGTGTAGTAGTTAGTAGGAACTTAAAGAAAAGTGGAAGCACTCCTTTAAAATTTCATCGCAAGGAACGGCTTAATGTGGTTTCTATAGCTGCTGGAATGGTACACAGCATGGCTCTAACAGATGATGGTGCATTATTTTATTGGGTCTCCTCGGATCCTGATCTTAGATGCCAACAGGTTCTTATTCTCTGATCTTTTCTCTTCACTTGTGTTATAATTTTCCTGAGATAAACATGTTAATTAGAAACGTTTGCCTTTTTGTTTAAACTTGTTTTTTGAATAGTTATATGCCATGTGTGGAAGAAATATGGTGAGCATATCAGCTGGAAAGTACTGGACTGCCGCAGTTACTGCTACAGGCGATGTTTACATGTGGGATGGGAAGAAAGGTAAGGATAAGCCCCTTCTTGCAACTCGGTTGCATGGTGTAAAGAAGGCTACATCAGTTTCAGTTGGTGAAACACATTTACTAATTGTGGCTTCGCTCTATCATCCTGTCTATCCTCCCAACAAGATTGAGAATTCTCAGGAACTCAATTTGAATAACAAGGATGATATGGAAGAGTTAAATGAAGACATTTTATTTGAAGATATGGATTCCAGTAACATGATATCTAGTGTACAAAAAGATACTTTTAGGCAGAGATCTATACCCAGCTTAAAAAGCCTTAGTGAAAAAGTAGCAGCAGAGTGTCTAGTGGAGCCACGGAATGCTTTACAACTGCTTGAGATTTCTGATTCTCTTGGAGCAGATGATTTGAAGAAATATTGTGAGGTACGGTCTTGAATCTTGATTACTGTACAAATTATTTGCAATATAATGTATCAAATAGGAGCTGTGTTGTTGTTTCTTGATCAGATTCATTGTATAATTTATTACTTCTTAGTTTTTTAATTATATGCTGTCCAACACGTTTACACACTCAAGAGTTAAAAGACCATGAAAGAAATGCTGACATTTGTCATCTTAAAGATCTCAATTTGACAAGCTTGCATTTAAAGAAAGTAGTATGAACTGAAATTGATTAGTTGATAATATATTTGATGACAGTAAAGAATTCATCTCATTATTGGCAATAAATTCATGACATTAAAAGTCACTGCTATAAATTTATCAGACATTTCTACAAAACTTCTGTAGTAAATAAATATTATAAAAATGATATCAACATAAATTGAACAAATTAGTTATTATTTGTTGTCAACCTTTCTCTTAACTCATCAACAACAGAAACATGACTTGCTGTCTCTTATGTACAACCTTTGCTGGTTAATAATATTTCTCTTTTCTGTATCATAATAACTCTGGACATGGTCAGTTTATTTTCAGTGTATGATAAATGGAATGCAAATGTATTTTGAAAGTTGTGTATGAATGAGTATGTCTGAAGAGTCCAAATTATTGATCTGGTTGAAAAAAAATTTATCAAAAAGAAAGATATCAAAAGCTACATCCACAAAAAACCATGAATATTGTGTAAGATGGTATGAAAATACTCCTAAATACATGAAAACATGGCTATTACAGTTCTTTATTTGTTTCAATGGTGCATCATCTATGTTAGGGAAGTATTTGCTTAGTTTATGTTCATCCATTGAAATTAAATATTATTTTTCACAAAGTATTCATGAATATTTTTAATATTATTTTTGAAATTAAAAAAAAAATGATAGAACAGTACTCAGTTTATTTTTTCTAAAACATAGAAATGGGGAAAAAAATTAGTGTATTTTGAATATGAAAGGATTACATGCATTATTTGTGGAGGAAAATAAAATATAAAACATATGAACTATGAAGAATAATGTTTTACTGCAATTGGTTTGGACCTCCACTGTCACATTAATTGTATTCATTTTTTGGCCTCTTATGCAGTATTTTACAATGCAAATTTTGTAAGGTAAATTTTAATATATAATTTTTTTACATTTTCTTATTCCATACAAATGCACAGGTGTTTGTGTACTAGTATTCTTCATGAGAGATTTAACATTAAAATTAGGTACTTCTAGCATTACACATTATATAATTCTACCAACGTGCAATTATCCTTGTAATTTAATTGGTCTTTGCTGATATATATAATTAGATATATATCTCTTACATGGTAAAGTGGTTTATTTATACTAAAGCTGTTATTATTTATTGGTAACAGGAGATTGTCATGCGCAACCTTGATTATATATTTACAGTTTCGTCACATGCTGTAGCAAGTGCCTCACCAGATGTTCTGGCTAACCTTGAGAGGTTGTTAGACCAGAGATCATCTGAGCCATGGAGTCACCGTCGGCTTCCTACTCCAACTGCTACTTTCCCTGCCATCATTAACAGTGAAGAGGATGATAGTGAGATGGAGTTTCAAAGGACTCGTGACAAGCCCATGAAATTGGAGAAAGTCCAAAAACTAGGTTTCTTTCTACAGCCCAAGGACGATCCTAATCATGAAATCTCCAAAGTAGTCCGAGCTATAAGGAAGAAGTTGCAGCAGATTGAGATGCTTGAAGATAAGCAGTCTAATGGACATCTTCTTGATGACCAGCAGATTGCAAAGCTTCAATCAAAGTCGGCACTGGAGAGCTCACTTGCAGAACTAGGTGTTCCTGTGGAGACATCACGGAATAAAGAATGGTCTTCTATGTTACCGGAAGGGAAAGGTAGTAAGAAGGGTAAACTATCGAAAAAACAAAGGAGAAAGGGTGGCAAATCAAGCATAGAGCAGACAGAAATAGAATCTGTTTACTCTAAAAGTGAATCCATACCCAAATCTGAGGACCTGTTGGACATTGACATCATGGGGGTTTCTGATTCAAAGGTTGGTTTCCATTGTCCTATTCATACTATTTGAAAATATTGGTTGAAATCATATTTTCATTTAATTTCTTTTCTTGTTTATATATTCTTGTGTTTAAAGGTTTCCAGCATGGAGAATTAATTGTATACTAGATAAAGTCAGTTATAGACTGATCAATTATAGTTTTAGATTTGACCCTTATTTTTGCCATTGATAAGCATCTCTGGGTCAGATATGCTGTCTGAAGCATGATTAGTTCACAGATTGCTCCATTGTCTTTAAGGGTTGCTTTCTTGTCTGGGTAGTTCATATAGTAAGACATTCAATTAGGTTTGGGCCTATTTCCAGGCTTGTAGAGTTTTCGTTTTAGAAGAGTATAAATGTCATATTATTTATTTAAGATATGTTTATATAGAAATAGAAGTCATCGTCCTTTTGGTTAACCATGATAATTTAACTAGTTAAACATTCCAAGAAAATTCCACTTGAAGAGATTGTGCATTGGAGAAACACCTGCATCTTAACATGAATATTATTATATTTCAAAGAATAGGTCTCGAGAAAGTTCTTGCCTTTTCCTTTCTGTTATCAACAAGAATTAGTTGCATACTTGTATTGCCTAAAATCCAAAATGTGATTTGATAGGTGGAAGAGGATGCCGTGTGTGAACAGATCACAGCAGACCCGAATGCATTTGTTGTGCAAAAGAAAGATGGTTTAGAGTTGCTGAAAGCCAAGGGTCAGTCACCAAAGGCTTCAAAGAAGAAGAGCAAGAAGGGAGGGCTTTCTATGTTTCTGAGTGGTGCTCTTGATGAAGCCCCAAAAGAGGTGGCTCCCCCTCCACCAACACCAAGAAATGATGGTCCTGCATGGGGTGGGGCCAAGTTCACCAAGGGTTCGGCTTCTCTTCGCGAAATCCAGGATGAACAAAGCAAAATAAAGGTAAACAAGCTGGCCGGGAGCAAGGATAAGGTGGAAGATCTTTCTGATTTTGGCGGTGGCGCAAAAATAAAGTTGAGTTCATTTCTTACTTCCAGCCCAATACCTGTTACTCCAACTCGTAGTTCCCAGGTATCTGATGGAGAAATAAGTACCCCTCCTTGGGCTGCTTCAGGAACCCCTCCCCAACCTTCCCGGCCATCGTTAAGGGACATCCAAATGCAACAGGTTTGTTAATTTAAGGTTTCCTTTCATACCACTTTGTTGTCATTGTGTAACTCATTATGCATTCTGGTACTATGTTGCTTTGCTTCTCAGTGTCTACTGTTCAATTGAGGATGTTGTTTTAATAAATACAGGGAAAGAAACAACAAAGCCTTTCACATAGTCCAAAGACAAGAACAGCTGGATTTTCCATCCCTACTGGTCAAGGCTCGCCGTCGGAAACAACCGGAGTGAGTCGCTGGTTCAAGCCTGAAGTGGAAACACCATCCTCAATTCGTTCTATTCAAATTGAGGAAAAGGCTATCAAAGATCTCAAGCGCTTCTATAGCAGTGTCAAGATTGTCAAAAAACAATCTTGAGGCCATCCAATAATGTATCTAATAAAGTAACAAGAGAGGCTCTTTCCTGTTCTCCTCTACCATTTTTTCTTATCCTTTTTCACTTTCCTTGTTAGTACAATGACTGTGAATTATTCTCTGTACAGATAGTTGTAGTGTACATCCTTCTCTCTTTTCAATTCAAAAGTGTAGTTTTAGCTTCTTAGCATCCATTTTCTGTGTTCCCCAACTGGCACTGTATATGACCAAGACTTTATCTTTTCATTTTTTAACAGTCTCAAGTTAGAGACTGGTCAATAATGATCCTGATCCTGAACCTGATGTCAAGGGCAGACATGGTTACAGATTTCGCTGATTCAAGTTGCTTCAAGGCTCAAGAATGTCAGAATAAGAGAGCACTTCTTTCCAAATAAGGGCTTTGTATGGTCCCATACTTAGGGGTATTACATCAATCTTCAACCCCTAATCTCACCCCCTATACTATATATAATATCCCACCTAGAGCTGTGACCCTTCTTTACTGCCTTAAATGTAGTTTAGGAATATTTGGACTTTGGAGTGATAATAAATTTTCAAATTGCTTTCTGTATGCCAGCAACCTAAGAGATTACTCTTAATCCACCTTTTAGCTTTGCAAATGAAGTTCATTTATTTATTTTAAATAAAGCTTGACTTTCTTTTGCCTGGGTTTGGTTAAGCAGCATTGACTTTAGGCAGTAGGAACAGATAGTGGGAAGGAGAGTGGTTGAAAAGGAAAAGATGTTCAATATTTGATATTATTATTGAAACTAGGGCGATTCGGATGGATCTGCTCTGAATCACTGTAGCTTTTCTAACAATTTAATAATATAAAGCAGTTTTATACTTACAATTTATTAACGTTTTACCTAGACAATACGCGTATTTAACATATTTAATATGACGATACAGTTATTATATATATAATTATAATTTTACAAATTTAAATTAAAAACATTTCTTAAGCATTACTTAAAACACAAATTATAAATCATTGTTATCATAAATTATTTTTCATTATTTACAAATAGGAACAATATTATCAACTTTATTTTTTACATTATATATAAAAAATATTTTTTATTTTTATTTATCAAAAGACAGTACTTCTATGTTTCTATATTATAATGGTTAGATATCTCATAGTTTGTATTGAATTTTCATAACGTGTTTTGAAGATTTGGATACTTCATTTATTCGCAGAAAATGCAAAGCAAATTGAAATATCAGTAATTTTCTATTTCTATTTTAATTGACGAGATAGTAACGTGGTAATAAATAGTTTGTCAAAACATTAATGTATTTCGGTGTGAAATTAATCTACACCGGTAATACCGATAAAACTATTTTATATTCTTCACTTTCTCGTGGATAATAAATTTTAGAATTTAATAAAAAAAAAAATTCACCTCACAGATAGGGTGTTATCTAATTCTATCCGAATTAGTTTTTGGGTTGAATATTGAGTTTTAATGTTGAACTATAAACATAATCAATCCTATCATGTTGATATGATATATTTTAAATTTTAATGTATTATTTATATATAATTTTATAAAAATAAAAAACAAGAAAAATAATATAGAGTTTAACTATTTGAAAGAAAAATTATAATATTATTTAAAATCATATTAAAATATTGAAAGTAATAAAAAAAAAATATAATTTTTAAAAATTAAATAAAATTAAAATTTTTTGTACCCATATATCCAACCCAATGCAATCAGTTATTAATTGGGTTGGTTTGATTTAGAATTAGTAGAAAAATTATACAAATTTAATTTAACTCATCCTAAACTATTTTGATTGAATCAAATTATGATTGATTCAAATAATGAATTTGATGAAACCCTAAACCCAATTTAAATCGAGATGTGAACACCCTACTCACTGTGTATAATAGATTTATATAATTATCTAATAAAAATCATGGTTAATATGAATTTTAAGATAATTATTATAAAAATTAATAAATTTATCATACATGATTATTTTTGATTGAATGATAATATAGAGCTATTTTTTTTACTATCAGTATATAGTTTACTTTCTCCAATTTTTAACAGGCATTAAAAGAATTTATATAATTAATTAATAAAAATTATTTTTAATGTAATTTTTTAAGTAGTTATTAATATTAATGTATTATAAAATTAATAAATTTTTTACACGAGTTTACCATTAAATGACAGTATAAAAGATATTTATATTATTAGTACATATATTATTTATTCATAATTTATTCTATTTTTTCATGGCATATATAATATTTCTCTTATAATTCAAAATGTTCAAATTATCTTTTTTCCCCTGCCAAAGCCTTTACATTCCAGGTTACCATTTTAGCTTTAGAAGCTACAAATCTACATGGTGCATAGTTTCAAATGACAGTATAAACTTATGATTTTGTGACCGTTTCGTACAATTTTACTTTTCTGCCTGATATAGACTATTATCAAATTCAACACTACTACTGTTGTCTTCATTCAAAATCTTCATAATGAACCGTACTGTTTAATTTGCATAAGGAGAAAAGAGCATGCTTCAACTTTTTTTTATCAGGTACACATATACGGAGAATGTCACCCTTTATACGAATATTTACATGTTCAAAATTTTAGTAAAAGTGACAAGCATTTTGAATTGCTTATACCAAGACAAAATCAGTTCAGCATACTTGATACTTATGTGACACGTAATTACTATTTTATATAAAGATCGGGGAATTAATTTCCCTATGCGTTGGATTCTTCACTTCATTCTATACAGTAGTATTTTTTTTTAAATATAACACAGAAAAGCATGTGATTGTCGCTATGATAGGAAATAAATTGTTGGTAGGACCTAGGTGGGTAATTTTCTCACCACACTAAGACTTACATAGAAAAATTCATACAAAAGGGAAATTACTTTTGTTAATTTTTATTTGTCTCGGAAATATTCTTGTTTATTGTTATAGATCCACCATAAGAACCACAGAAAATACCTCCATGAAAAAATTGAAGTCTATTTAATCTCTATAGTATATACAAATTTGTTTCAAATGATGTGACATGGAAATGTTTTTTATTCAACTGTTTACCTAATTCAATTATCAACTTATAGATATCTTATTTTATCTTATAATTTACTTAAATTTAAATTATAGATATAAGATATTTAAATCTTAAAATAAGATAATGTATCTATAGTTTAAATTTAAATAAATTAAATAAAATAAGATATTTGTAATTTGAAGTACATTTTTAGATAATATATCTATAATTTGACAACCGAATCATGTCAACAGTACAATATTTCTTTCCTTCTTAGTTGTGGGTGTACTATGAAGGGAATATTTCTTGCTCAGATTAAAGTTAATTATATGAATTTAGGTATTTATTGGTTACATACGTGTGATGTATAAAATTTATAAACTATTTTTTACTACATTGTCAAGTATTTTTGGTGGGAACTACATTGTGGAGTGGTTGATTGTAAATATTGAAATATAATTAGATTAATTTGATAATCAACTAAATGTGTAAGAGGAGTTTATATAAAACTTGATGCAAATGACATTATTCTTTTCTTTACAGACTATCCTAACTTTGTGTATTTATAGCCAAACAACAGGGGAGACATGAAGGATCAATAGCTTGTGCACAATGAATTGCTTGCTCCTTTGCCCCATTTCCCTTTTGCATAGAAAGCATACATTTGTGTCAGAGAGAAATGAGAAAACACGGGCAATGTAATGTAATGAAGAGAAAAAGGAAATAAATGAAAAGAAAAAGGTTGATTGGAAATGTTGTGGGGGCAAGTGGCAACTTGAGGAAGAAGGTCGAGAGAGAAAGCAAAAGGTGAAAAATCCACTAAAATTTATGATGTGATAACCCCATGAACAATGTGAAAATTTTAGTGTATGTCTTGGAACAAATACCAATTATTTGAAGTTGATGATGTGACGTTTCCCGACGCGGCATGAAAGTGTTTTAAAAGAAACTACCAAGATGAGAAAGGAAAGGACAAGAAGATTGTTTTATGACATAGGAAATGTACACAATCATGGGAGAAAGCCCACTTCTTCACTTTCCACATGCAATTATCTCCAACCACTTCTCCTACACAGACAAATAATAATGTTTATACTGTCAAAATTTGAGAAACTATCATTTAATTTTTGTTTAATTAATAATAGAGTTTAATGAAATACCATTTTCAGTGTAATAGTCAACCACTCAAAAATTATGTTTGATGTAATTTTTATAAGAATAATTATTAAAATTAATAAATTAATTATACATGATAATTTATGATTGAAGGTCAGTATATTGTATAATTTATTTTTTAAAAATAATCACCAGTGAGATCATCCTCTATGCCAGAATTATCACCTTTCTTGTGAGCATGACAAGTTTGTTTACTAAGCAGTCCCATTTGTGGAGAAAGGGAAATCCTACAGTTTGATATTATCACAAAGGTGATCGGTATTAATAAAGAAAAAAAATTAAACATATGGAATTAAAATTTTGAATTACAATTATTTTGGTTGGTGAAAAGCTTTGGTATATATTGAATAGCTCTTGAGTATGCAATGGTAACTAAACAGGGTCGAGTCTAGAGTGGTTAAACAATCACACTAGAAGCAATCATGAACATTTGTTGATCAACTCACTTCTACATTACTAGTGCGCAAATGATGATGTTCATGACATGTTTGAATTGTTGAAGATAAAGGTTTACACTTCAATAATAGTATAATAATGGAAGCTCCACGAGTCGAATATTTGGTGTACGAGTCTTGTTGAGAATAATCATTAACTAGGATTTCGTGGTAGGTTTCAATATGGCCTTGTGCTTAGTTACTTACATTTTGGTATATTTTAGTTAGCTTTCACACCGTTTCGGGATATTAGTCAAGGAAAGATGATTCACGTAGTTGATTTTTTATTATGATCTACATGACTTTAGATCGAAAATAAGATCTCAATAATAAGTAGTTATCAATCTTTTTCGTCTTGATTTTAAAACTAAGAGACCACCTCGTCACCTTAAACTTTACCCATGAAAAGTAGAAGTCACATATTGAGTGAACAATTTTTTGACACTATCAAATCTAAATTAAACAAGCACTAAAATCAGAAGAATCAACTTGATTTTAACCAATATTGACGATTACAAAGTAGTGTGACTGTGAATTAAACATGTTTTATTTTTTTATATATATATATTTTTCATCTAAAATACAAGTTAAAGATTCTAAAGACATCCCTGAATAACCACGTGATCAATCCCAATATGGGATTTATTATCTTTTCCTTTGAAAGGTAACATGTGCAGTGCCTTCTACTTCAATACTGCTTAGTCGTGATTGAATTACATGTTTGCGAATCATAGTTTGGTCTAAGCAAAAAGCAACTTTATTTTTTTTTCCACTTGCATGTTCTATGCAGAGAATAAAAACTGATGATATATGTGAGGTGGATTGCTACCTCGTCCAAAGTAGATTGCTGACTCGTTTGAAGTGAATTACTAGAAGGTCAAGTAAGTTTTCTTAAGATCGGCTAAAATTTTCTCATGATTGAGGATGTCCTGAAAATGGAAGAGGAATATGCAGTAGCGGAACTTGAATTTTTTTTTTGGAGGGGCCAAAAAATATTTAATTTTATAATATATAAATAAAATAAAATAATTTTAATAATATTGTTTTTTATGAATAATTGTAAATAATCAATGATATTTTTTAAATATTAATTATTTTTAATTAACTATTTTTATGATATTAAAATATTTTAATTTTATTAATAACACTTCTGCTACTAAATCAAAAATAAAGAATTTATCTACTTTTTTTGCAAAAAAATTGCAAGACTCAGTAAGTTTTTTATACAAAAAAAAATTTGTATCAAAATACACGAAAAATATTACTTTTTTTCTATGAACTTTTCAACAAATTTAAAGAAATAATGATATTTTGTCATAATCATAACAAATTTTGCAAAAGGAATCTGTAAAAAAATCAAAAGAAAATTACGAAATTCATAAAAAAAATCTATAGATTCAAGTCATATTGTATAGATTTTTTTTACATAAAGAAGATATAAAAGTCATAAAAAAGATATAAAATTCATAAAAAATGAGTTTAAAAATACAAAAATAATAATTTAAATTATGGAAAGATAATTAATTAATAAAGTAGTTAATGTTTAAAACATATTATTTATAGTCAAAACTAGCTATAAGAACTAGTCTTATCAAAACTAAAAGTTTAAAGTATAATATTAACATAACTGTTGATAATAATAATAATAGTAATAATAATAAACAAATAATGACTAAATATTATTCAATAAAAATGTTACTTTATGATCAAATTAAAATTATTATTAATTAGTGAATAAATAAATTTAAAGAGTATTTAAGAATATTATAAAACAATTTATTAGTATAAACTAAAGATATATATCTATATATATATATATATATATATATATAAATTCTAAAAGTTTGGGGGGCCATGGCTCCCTCCTCTTCCAAGAAGCTCCGCCACGAGGAACATTAAAAAAAAAAACACTCAAACCTTCTAGTTATAAATACTTTATATATATATATATATATATATATATATATATATATATATATATATATATATATATATATATATATATATATATATATATATATATATATATATATATATATATATATATATATATATATATATAGGCATTAAAATTAGGTTAACTTTATTAGCGTAAGGCCCAAGATTTTTGGTGAAAAATTAATTTTATATATATATATATATTTTGTGTAAGTAAGTAATTACATAATATTTTGGTGTAGTGATAAGTAAAAAATGTGATTTACTAACCTCATACATAGGTTAATTAAAACCTCAAAATTTGGGTCCAGGGGAGCAGCTACTCAGATTCCTAGCCCTCTCTGTAACAAAAACCAACTCAAAGTTTGGGGTGTGTTTGCTAACTGAACATTGTTTGTGGATGAAATATAGTTTGCACTCTTTGAACTATAGTTTGGAATATGTAAACTACAATCTAACCATTGATGTACTCGCCTTCCCAGCATTGTGAACTTCCAACAACTAATTCAAGGGAAAAATATTAAAAATTTCAAAAACAATTACTTATTTTTATGAGTTTATGACTGAATTTTTTAAAAATAAACTATCATTTCTCAAAATAAATGAAAGTCATTATGAAACTGGAGAAGTTTGTGTTCCCTTCCTTTTGAACGTGTACTATTTATTACCCTAAAAATATTCACTTTATGCCGCAACCTTTGCAATGCATGGTCATTCTTGGGCTTTGGGAAAGTGGGACATCAAATCATGGCTCTCCATACATCATATGAGCTGATCAGTGGTGACTGGTGAAAGATAGTTTTGGGATGACCACATTCACAAGGTCATACTTATAGATAATTTGTCAATTTAATATCTAAAAGTGATTTTATTTAAATAAAAATATTTCTTCTTAAATTCATTTTTAAAATATCAATCCCAATCATAATTCAGTACTTTCAAAAATAGTCTCTTAATATCAATTATATTGATCTGAATTAAATTCAACTCTTAATATCAATTTTTTATACCATTTTAATATGCCTTGTAGGTTTTGGTCGATAAAGTATATAGATTTAATTTTTTATTTAAATTAGTAAGTTGTAGACATAATTTGAAAACATATTGCTAATATGACTTGTAACGGCATATTCAACGTAATTAGCTCGATTATTCATAGATTAGGTTAGATTATAATCTTGTTTTGATTTGACTTGAAATTTTATTAATATGAATTGTGCTGGTTCATGATGGAATAAGTTACCATCTTGAGTCGATTTATTTATTTTATTTTTTTAATCGATAAAATTACAAATAATAAATTTAATGATATATGTTGTGTTATTAATATTATTTTAAGGTTAATATTTTTTAACATTGAGTTTTGTTTTTAATTTTTAGTATTTTTTATTGTTATAATTGATTCAATCTATTTTATTTATTATAATGTATTATATTTTACTATTTTATTGAACAAATAATAAGCTATATTTTTTTTTCTATTTTAGTTTAGAATAATTAAAACACAATTTATTAACTTATTATATAAAAAATTTATTTATTTTTATAATATATGATTTTTTATATTTAAAAAGTGAATGATTTATAGGATGGTCCATTTGACCCAGCTTGTTAAAGATCGAGTTGAATTAGCAAAATTTTAGTCCATAATGACCAGGTCAAATAATTTAGATGTACTTGAATATGAGATCTCTATTGATAATAAATTTATACTAAATTATAAAAAAAATAACTTAAATGTGATTTATTTTTAGTCTTATGTGATTTTAACTTATTTTAATTTGTAACTTTTTTTCATTTGCTCGGTCTTCAATATTATAGATGCATCTCATATGATCATTAAGGATAGTGAAATTATTTTGTAAAATTTTAATATTTGAAAGAATAAAACCGAAAAAAATCAAAATTAAATGAAACCATGTTTTTATAGACTAAAAATATATTTTATTGTAGAGAAATCACTTTGAGCAACTCAATCACGTGTAGAAAATTTGTAAAGAACTGCTCTAAAATTGATCAAAAGATATAGTAGAAAATTCATTTGAACCAGTTTTATATTTTTATTTAATAAAAAATATGTTTCAGACAAATAAAGATAAAAGTATAAAGTTTATGTGTGGGTTGCGCATTTTTACTTTTCATAACATTTGAACCTTTGTGTTAATTTGAAATTTTATCTAACATATATATATTTTTATAAGTTTAAGTTAATTTTTTTTGCTAGTTAAGTTTAGCTTAGGATTTGTTTGGAGTGATAGCAAGTATTTGATTTTTGCTTTTCAAACAAAACGTGTTTGGTTAAAATGAAGTTGAAATAATTTTTAACTTAACTTTGAAAAAATGTTTTATATTCATTTTCAAAACAAAAGAATGTTTCGTAAATTTGATATTTAGTTTTATAAAATATTCTATCACAATATTTAACAATTATCATTTTGTTATTGTTGGTATCGTTGCTATCGCAATTGCCACCACCATTGCTGTCACCATCACAATGTCATTGTTGTTGCTATCACCATTGTCATTGTCGTCACCATTGTCGTCACCATCGCGACCACCACTACCATTATCGTCGTCATGACCATTGTCATCACCACTATCATTACTGTTGTTGTTGTTGCTACCATCACCACCTGATGAGATCCTCGGATCCATATGCTTCACATTTTCTTGAAGAACCAAGTGTAGAAACTGCAATTAGAATAACCAAGAAGAAAGAAGGAAAAAGATACAAAATAGATGGAGATTAAGAAAAGGAACATGCCACAAATCCATGGTGAATTAGATAAGAGGATTGAGATTCACCACAATATTCATGAAAACTTGATAAGAATGAAGGTTCTTGTTCAAGAACAAGATAAGATAATCCTCTCTTTAGTTGCTTGTAACACAAGTTTACTACTTCTCGAAAGTTGGTTTACAAAGAGCATGAATGATGCTTTTATAGCCTCCTAGACTCATGTCCTAAGCTAGCCAAGGTGTTTAGACTTAAGGCTAAGGTGCCAACCAAACAAGGAAGCAACTAGTCAAGTCATCCAAATAAGGAAGCAACTAAGGTAACTAAGGATTTAGTTACAAATTCTATCTCAAGTATTAAGCTTATGTGACCTAAAGAAACAAATACAAAAAGAAAGTAAGCTAATACCAAAGTCATCCTAAAGATCACAAGATCAAAGTACAAGCCCATAAAGAGTAGAGGGTTGAGCTTTTAATTGTCTCTCCTTGACCCATGAGAAGACCCATCTCCTTAAGCACTTATTTTTACAATTTTCTCATCTTATCTCTTGTTATGGGGTCTTGAAGTGCTTCGGTCTCCATGTTATCAATTCTTGCTTGAGGTTCCTCTTCATGGGTTCCTAGGATCTTATCATCACCATACAGCTATCATTGCTACCATCACAATTATCATTCATACTAACACACAAATACATCCTTATTAATTTTAACGGGATAGTGAATTTTCAAAATAAATTTATTTTGAAAATGAAAATTTTTTGAAAAAAAAATTAAAATTAAAAATAATCCTAAACGGACCCTTAATATATTATATAGTATTAAAAAACATTTAATTTTTATTATGTTTTTAATCAAAATTCAATTATATAATGAATCATAAATTGGTATTTTTATTGGTTCAATAACCCGTTTAATTTTGAAAATATTAATCTATAGACGTTGTTAATCAATAATAAGTTATCCCAAACGGTATAAAATAGTATGGAAAATTTGGTGCGCAAATAACACTATTAGTTGGCTAATTGAATCAACTAACCATAAAATTAAATTTACTCAATGTTTTTTCATATTTCATAAATTGTTTTTATATATTATGACACGTCATTTTATTTGATTAACCAATTTAAATGGCTAAAAGTCTTGCTTATATTTACTGTTGGATCCAATTTAACAACATTGATTAAAGGAAAGACACAAATCAGTAGTAAGGGGGGAAACGTTTTATCGCTTCTATCCATCCATAGCAGCCTACCAAAATTGTGTTACTATGTCACTGAAACGAGTGGTGCCAAAAATATCCCACACTACGGGCGGATTTGATATAATATTATTTTTTTAACTTTTTTAAATTTAGATATTTTTAACTAAAAAAAATTAAATTCAAATTGACCTAATCCAAGATAATAAAATTTTGTCTCATAAAAAAATCGGGTCGGGTCTAATGACTCGTTTTACTATCTCTAACTGAAATTTTGGTGTTATTTTTTTACTATAATGTAATTAATTTTTAAATTCTAATAACTAATTCGTTAATTAATATGTGAAAACATGTCAAAGGGTAATATTTAAAATAACGTTAAGAATAAAGTTAATAACCTTATTACCCTAAAACGAGAAAGAGATATTGTTAAATTAAAGCACAATATTGCCAAATGCAATGAATTGGGAGGAAGTTTCTTGCTTCATCCAAGTTGCTTCCTCGATGCCGTGGTACATTTGGAAAAGCGTTGAACACGTTGCAACAATAAAAAGGTCATGATCCTCATCCAACTCCAACACCCTAATTCATAGTTCAATAGTCCACATCATCACCTACACAAAATTGTATAGATTTGATTCTCTATCGATCTTGAATCCTTATTTTTTTATTTTATTTTAAGAAGCAGTACTTCTGATAGTCTGGCAACAATGAAAAAAACAAGAAAATAAGTGTACCGATGGCTTAAAAAAACCACTATATTTTTAGAAGACAATTTCTTTATAGGAGAATATAATCACACATAATTATTTTCTTAGTTTATCTTTTCACAATATGTTATGGATATAACATCTATATGAACACTCTTTAATAAAATTAAAATATGCAATATTTTTTTATGGGCATAGGTCGTATGTTTTGATATAGGATTAGTTCCTTGTTGAAAATAAGTTTGTGGGTACGTAGTGAATTTGGCAAGAGGCAAAAATGAGCAAATCACATTTTAGACAACTGGTTTAGTACATAGATTATTACAGGATGGCCTATATTTACTAAACTATTTTTTTACTGGTATGTTTTAATTAAAACACATTTTCATAATAAAAAACCAATATATTTCAAAAGTTTCAATTCTTAGTATTTATATTTTTAACATTTTTAATGCACAACTTTTTCAGTCTAAAGAATGAATGAATTACGTATTTAATCATCATACTTTACGCTCGATTTTCACACATTTTTCTAATGTTATCATATTAAAGATCATCGATGGAGAATTAAAGATTATAAATACAAAATAATCGATGTATAAATATAGTATATATGCACATCTATTATGGTGCTTTAAACCTTACTTCCCCAAAATAATATGAATAAATTAATACATTTTTTTTAAGTATATATATGCAATGTTTTTAAAAATTAGATTGGTTAAGAAACTAGTTCAAAATTTAATTATATAACTATGGTTGAGTCATATTAATAAAATAATAATAATTAAATAATAATTTAACATTCAAAATACAAAAGAAAAGCTCAAATCACACGCACATTAATACTAAAGTTTAAATCAATACACAACAAATTCATTAACAATAGCAAATTTACATCTAGAACAAAAAATAATGATAAATACTTTACGTTACTTTTCTTAAGAAAAAATTGGTATTGTATTTAACATTTTTCATTAACCAATTATGAATCAATTTTTGTTTTGTCCATTTTTGGTTGATTTTTACCAATTTTTAATTGATTTTTTTATTCTTTGACTATTTTTTTCTTCAGGTTAATTTTATAATTTATTTGAATTGGATACGGACTGATCTATCATTCCGATGAGTTGGTTTGGACTAATTTTCAAAATACTATATATATAAATGTGATAGGTGCTTTCAACTTTAGTTTCCAAAATAATAATATGAATAAATTAATAAAAAAGAAAATGAACTATGTATTGATATTGTATTTAATAGATATTAAACTCTTAATAAAAAAAAGTTAAGTGGAGGTGGATATATGAGTAAAAATAATTTTATTTAGAAAAGAAATTTTACAAAGTAAAAGTATGTGATAAAATCTCAAATTATTGTTGGAGTTTTTTTACTCTTTGATTCCTCATGTTCCTAATACATTATATTAGATCATCAAAACTTTTAATAATTGTATAAATACTTGGATTCATGATGACGTATTGAAGAACATAATGCAACCTTTAGTAACTATGAGCAGTTGGTTTGTGGTCTTCCTCAACCAAATCACCTTAATTCCTCCAAGGACCTTCGTTTCTCTCTTCTGATAGGTAGAATAGAAAACATATTTTGATTTGGTGTATTGAGAACCATAATCATTCTTGATGTGTTAGCCTATATATAAGGTTCCCATTATCCCCTAATGGGCGGGCTAATGAGTATCTACTCATTAAGCTCATATTGAGTCCTTTTAAGAAGTATATTTGATTACTTAAATTGGATCACTTAGGATTATAATGATATTAAATAAATAGCTAATATAGTTATATTTAAAATATAATACATTAACGATAGAACCATTGCAACTTTCATCACAAGTAAGCGTGATTAAATCACGATGATCACCATATTAATATATTCAATGACATATATCAAATATGAATGAGTAGCATGGAAATTACACGCAATGTGATCTCAAACATGTCTATTTCCAATTGGTCATTCTTTCAATCTTTAGTGAGATCAATCCAAATTCTTTGAATGTAACATAATTATTACATACAAGGAAACATAAGTTAGTTTAAAATGTAAACATCAACATCAACTTTATTCTGTAGAAAATAAAGAACAACAAAATATTCAAAGTGAAATATAAAACATATAGACTCCCACTAAACTAAGGTATCTTAAGAAATAACACCCATATGAGTACTGTGCTCATGAAAGACTTTGGGTACCAGCCCTATAGTCAATGGATCAGCTAGTATGAAACTTGTTCCTATATGTTCTATGAAAATTTGTTTATTTTGAACTTTTTCTTTAACAATTAGAAACTTGATGTGGATAAACTTCGACTTTGTAGAACTCCTATTGTTGTTGGAGTAAATGACTACCAAATTATTGTCATAGTAGATTTTCAATGACCTTTCAATGCCATCGACCACTCATAAATTAGTGAAAATTTTTGCAGCCATATCCCATGGTTGGATGCCTCGAAGCAAACCACAAACTCTACAACCATGGTCAAAGGGGTTATAAGAGTCTATTTAAAAAATTTCCAAGAGATAGCTCCTTCACCCAACATGTAGATGTATCTAGACGTGAAGCGTTTGCTATCTTGACATCCAGCAAAATCGGAGTCAGAGTACCCGATGATCTCCAATCCTTCAAACATCCGATAAGTGAGCATGTATCATTTTGTTCTCTTCAATTAACACATCACATGTTTAACTACCTTCCAATGATGCACTCCAAGATCACTTAAATACTGCTTAAAACTTCCACCACAAACACAATGTTAGGACGAGTACAAACTAGAGCATACATTAGATTCCCCATTATTGAGGCATAGAGAATATTTTGCATCTCATTTCTTTCAAGGTCATTGTTGGGACACTGTTTGATACTAACTTTGTCTCTCTTGGCTATCAGGGTGTCTCTTGGTTTACTATCTTTCATGCCAAATCTATCTAAGACTTTGTTGATATAATTCTCTCGTGACAACCTTAGGATACCTTGGAAACAATATCTCAGTATCTAAATACCCAATACAAAAGAAGTTTCCCAAGATCTTTCATTTCAAAATTATTCGTTAGAAATCTCTTAGTTTCATGCAACAAGCCTGTATCACTATTAGCAAGTAGTATGTCATCGACATATTATACCAGGAATATATATTTATTCCCACTGAACTTGTGACATACACAATCATCAACTACATTTACCTTGAAACCATATGAGGTAATAACTTGATGGAATTTGTGATACCATTGACGGGAAGCCTGTTTGAGACCATAGATGGATTTCTTTAGTTTGCATACCATAGACTTAGAGTCATTTGACACCGTTTTCAGGTTGCATCATATAATCGTTTCATCAATGTCACCATTTAGAAACGTAGTCTTAACATCTATCTGATGTAGATCTAAATCAAAATGAGCTACTAGTGCTATTATGGTTCTAAAAGAGTCTTTTGAAGATATCGGAGAAAAGGTTTCTTTGTAGTCAATACCTTCCTTATAAGTAAAGCCTTTAGCAACTAGACGAGCCTTATAACTCTCGATATTACCCTTAAAATCCTTTTTGGTTTTAAATATCAATTTGCAACCAATAGGTTTTACACCTTTAGGTAATTTGACGAGATCTCAAAAGTCATTGTCTTGCATAGACTTCATCTCATCTTTCATGACATCAATCCATTTTTGAGAGTTAGAACTTTGCATATCTTGACAGAAGTTGATTGAATCATCTTTTGTCAAACTAATGTTATCTTCATGTTCTTGGAGAAAGACAATGTAGTCATATGAAATTGTACGTCTCCTTTCTCTGATGAATCTCCTTAATGTCACTTCTTGAGGTTGTTGAGGTTGCTCTATAGGTGTTTGAGGGAGAACCTTATCATAGTCTTGTTTTGGAACAATGTCTGAACAATGTTTGGAACAATGTCAGGAACAATAGTTTGAGTAGTGTCTTTTATTACTAGAGTTGTTTTTTAAACAGTAATAGACACAAGGACTTGACCAATATCATCAATAGATTCTTTCTCAAAGTCAATATTTCTTATGTTCTCTTCCTTCTCAAACTACACAGCCAACAAAATAACAACTAACTATTCTTGAATCTAGTTTACTTTCATGCAGCTTATAAGGTCGTGCTTCAGCTGGACATCCCCAAATGTGCAAGTGTTTGATGCTTGATTCTTTTTTTTTGATAGTCCAAAGTTTATAGGGGTTTTATTAACTGCTTTAGTTGACACCATATTAAGGATGTAAACTACATTCTTTAAGGTTTCTCCTAGAGTGAGTATGGTAAAAAAGAATGGTTGATCATACTTCTCACCATATCCTTAAGTGTCCAGTTTCGTCATTCTACCACATCATTCATGCTAGGTTTTCCTGGCATAGTATATTGCTGAACAATTCCACACCTTCTGAGAAAAAGGGCAAAAGACCTAAAACGTTGTTCTCCTGATCTGTCATATCTGCCATAGTATTCACCATCACGATCAGATTTGATGGCTTTAATTTTCTTTCCGAGTTGAAGTTCAACTTTAGCTTTGAAAGACTTGAAAACACCTAAGGATTATGACTTCTCATGTATCAAATATAGGTAATCGTACCTAGAATATTTATCTATAAACGTAATAAAGTATTGTTGTCTATTCCATAAAGTTGTAGGAAAAAGACCACAAATATTTGTATGTATTAGTTCTAAGACATCCTTAACTCTTTCGACACCTAATTTTCTTATTCTATTCTTGATTCACTCAAAACAAACTTTAGAGTTTGATAAGTTCAAGGGTTCAAGAATTTCATCTGACACAAGTCTTTGAATTCTCTATTTAGAAATATGACCTAAATGCTTGTGCCAAAAGATGGTTGAATTCTCAATTAATTTTCGCTTTGTACCTTGTGAACCAGTTTGTAGTATTTCATTATGGGAACTAACAACATCAAGCATGTATAGATTATCAATCAAGGAACTAGAACCAACAACATTTGAATTTTGGTAGAGACTAACTTTATTATTTCCAAAAGAACAAGAAAAACCAAATTTGTCCAAGTTAGAATTAGAAATTAAATTATGCTTAAAAGACGGCATAATAAAAGTCTCAAATAAATCCAAATGAAATCCAATTTTCAATTGTAATCTGAAAGTTCCAATAGCCTCCACTGCAACTTTATTGTTATCGTCCACACAAATGAATCTTTCATCATCACTTGGTAGTCGGCTCCACTGATAACCCTGCATAGTCACACTTATGTGAGTAGTAACACTAGAATCCACCCAAGTATTCATAGGCATAAAGGTCAAATTAACTTCAGAACAAATTAGAGCAAGAAATTTATCTTTTTTTACATGTCATGCAGCATACTTAGGACACTATTTCTTCATGTATCCTAACTTCTCACAAAAATAGCAAGTAAATTCCTCATTCTTCTTTGGTTTCTTTTGATGAGATGACCCCTCTGCAGAATCCTTAATGTCATTCCTTTTCTTATTCTAAGAGGCCGAAGCAAAATGAACACTTTTAGTCTTATTTCTCTTCCTCTTGCACATAGTGAGATATTAGTTCATTGAGGGACCATTTGTCCTTCTGGGTATTATAGCTCACTTTGAATTGCTCAAAGTGTGCAGGAAGTGAGATCAAAACCAAGTGCACGATCAAGTCTTCACCAAGCTCCAACTTGAGTAACTTGAACTTTGCTACGAGATTAGACATCTCTATTATGTATTCTCTTATATTTCCTCTGCCTTTATATTTCATAGAGATGAGTTTAGCCAAAATGTTACTTGTTTCCGCCTTTTCATTTTTGGCAAAGAATTGCTTAATTTCTTCGAGAAATTTCCTTGCACTTTGACTTTCAAAAATAGAGTCCTAAAACACTTCTAGAATCGAGTGCTTCATGATCATACGTCACATTCGATTAGAGCATTCCCATTTATCAATTTTAACCTCTTGAAGGTTATCCAGATTAGGAATAGGTTTCTCTATCCGAAACCTTAGATCCAAAATCACACAGCCGAGGATTATCTCTACGGCATCCTTCCAAACCTTAAAATTCGTCCCATTCAACATTAGGATACTATTTGTTTAAGCAGATATGCTAACCGCACTAGTAACAACAACTAAAAAGGGAACAATAAACATAAAAAAACACAATTAATTTTTATGATAAATTTAAAGACCCAAGCAAGATACCCAGTGCACCATTAATCCTCAATCTTTGGTTGAAAGGAATAACTGCAAGTGGTACTCTCCAACGTAATGATCAAACATTGGTGATAAGTCTTGTTAAACAATGATTGTCTTTGGACACTCCATTGTTCACATAGAAAAAACAACCTTATAATTAGCACACATTTACCATCACAAGCATGTAATTATTTAGTCAAATTGCATCTTCCTTCAAGTTGAGCATAATTCACGTGAATAATCCCACACAACATGTATATAAATTCAATCAAATTAATTTACACAACAAATATTACTTTGGCAACATGTTGTTTCAATTAGTTCAACCAAATATTTTAGACAATTTAATCAAAATAAGAGGTCTTAAATTTATACAGTTTCACGCATAAGCGCAAAACAAAAAATTATAAGTTTATATCACCACCTAGCGGTTAGATATTTTAAGGTATGTAAGTAAGTGATACAAAATATATAACAAGACATATGTAGATAAACCACATAATTGACCCTTTACAAGATACCTAGCACAACATTAATTTTTAGTCTTTTAAAAAAAAATCAATTTGTAAGCGGTACTCTCAATGCAATAATCAAATATTGACAATTAGTTTTATCAAATAACAGTCTTTCTTTGGACCGACTATTATTCACATAAAAAATAAAATTTTATAATCGTCACATATTTATTATCACAAGTATGTTATTATTTGGTCAAACTGTGTCTTCCTTTGAACTGAGCACAATTTGCATAATTTCATACTAACATACATCTATGTAATTTAAATTAAATCAATTTACATATTAAAGATTACTTTGACAATATATTACTTTAATTAATTTAATTTTAAAAATTACTAGACAATCTAAATTAATGAAAATGGTCCAAAATTCCTTAAATGATGTAGTATGCTATATATCTTTTATAACATTATTTATTTATTTATTATTATTATTATTATTAAATACCTAATAATAATAATAATAATAATAATAATAATAATAATAATAATAATAATAATAAATTGCACATTATAATAATAATAATTACATCAGATAATTGTGCGTTATAAAAAAACGTTGCATATTATAATAATAATAATAATAATTACACCTAATAATAATACGTTATAATTACATGTTATAAAAAATGTCACAGGTTATAATAATAATTACACATATATAATCTCATAGAGACCATAGAAGTCTATACCAACTCGGAAGGTGCTCCTGCTAGTGTAGCAGTCATGGTGGAGGCGTGAGGCTGTGGCCGCGGCGCAAGAGTGGGCAGTTGTGAACAGTTCTATTGGAACTTGCAACTAGTTTCTATTAAGGGTGGGGGAAATTGTTAATAATATACAATTTTACTATGTCTCCTAATATTCTCCAAAACATTATAAGGTTCGTATAATAAAAAATAGAGGAGTTTAGGCATTTTAGGAGTCAATTATTATAGAGTCTAATGATCTAACATTAACAGTAACTTTGATATCACTTGTTAAAGTTTTCTTACTCTTTGATTCCTCTTGTTCCTAATACGTTATGTTATATCATCAACCTTATGTAATCACGAGTAGTTGGTTTGTGGTTTTCCTCAACCAAATCGCCTTAATTCCTTCGGCACCTTCGTTTTTTCTCTTCCGATTAGGAGAACAGAAACGTATTTTGATTTAGTGTATTGAGACCATAACTAATACATTAGCGTGCATATAGAGTTTTCATTATTCCCTACTAGGTCAACATTGATATCCACTCATTAAATCCATATCAATTTCTTTTAAAAAAGTATTTTATTACTTAAATTGGATCACTTAAAATTATAATCAAATTAAATAAATATTATAATCACATTAAATAAATAACTAATATAATTATATTTAAAATATAATACCCAAACTATTAAAAAAAATTACAAATTTCTAACCATTCTTTTAAAAGTTGTACACTTCATCGATGGCTGAAAAAGGGTGATTAGAACCTTGGCGTGTGGCAGTGGTGGACATGGCTTGGCATAGAGCTTTATTTGTCTGAGAAGTGGAAAGGCCAGTTGAACTGATTTCTCTAATAAGCGAAGTGGATTTATCTAAATATGGGAAGAATGAGTGGAAATAGAAAGGTAGACCACTCAGATTTTTACTATGATAATTTGTCTATTGCCTTTTGCAAGAACCAATTGATACAGGAAACTTAGGCTAGAACGCAATTGTGATATTAAAAAAATTATGAAAATGCAAGTACCTTGAAAAGCCTTAGCATTTTCGTAGTAAGTTTGGTTAGATAGGATACCTTCTCAAGTTAATCTCTCGCATGGGTGTGATTCATGGATCTCATGCATTCCATTTTAACCAACCTAAGGATTGTGATCACCTTTTTTTTCCTGGCCTTTATCTATTGTTGTTTAGTATTCTGTATATCTACTCATGGATGAGTGTGTAGATGGTCCTTCCTTACTTGTCTAAACAACACTACTTACAACAAGATTTTATTGTTCGAGGGAAACAAATGAGATCTTTTTGTTTCCTTTTGTGACATGCTATATGGTTTGGTCATTGTGTCATATATATATGAAGAATAATATCTTTAAGGGTAGTATTTTTGAGATGATTTGTCTTTTGGACTTGATTAAAGTGAGATCTTCACATTTGTTTAATTCTAATTAGATAGGGAATGTTTTTTTTTTCTTTCTTAAGTGGTGTTTGAATCCTATATCCTATATTCACAAGGGTGAAAAAATCACAGGTTGTTTGTATATGTTTGAGTTGCTTATAAAAAAAATTATAGTGATATTGTTCCAATGTTAAAATATATTTTACTCTCTTTAATCTATCTAATTTTCTTTATTTTAAAAAAAAATTGATCTCGTAAATAAATGATGCTGTATATCACATGTAACCTAAAAAAGTACAAATTTCTTTTCCCTCCCCACAACTACAAAATACGTGCCAAATAAAGGTTCATAATTGCAAATTCTTTTTATTTTCTAATTATATATGTTCTTAAATCTTTCACAAATTCTCACATATTAGTTATAATCTTTTTAATATTATTTTATTTTTATCATAGTAGAAAGTAAAAATAATTGTTAACATATTTTATTACGTACTAAGAACATTTATAAAAATATTACGAATACTTCTGTCATCAACATTTTATGTTTATTAAATATTATTAAAGATATAAAAATATTATTAATAATATTTCATGATTTAGTTTATATACCATATTTACTAAAATATTATTAAAATTAATAGATAATATATATTTTTTTATATTTTTTATAATATTATTTAAATGTCGCTAAAAATCATATATGCAGTAGTATTTGTATTAATTTTTTTTATATATTTCTATATAAAAAATATTGGATGATAAAAAAGATAGTATTTAAATTTATTAAATGAGCTAATTTATGGTTAAGTTAATATATATGTTCTTATATATTTTTAATTTTTAAGTTTTTTGCAATTGAGTATTTGTAATAGTTCATCTCTAAAGAAACCAAGAAATGTGTTAACATTATTCATTTTTTAACACACTCATTTCAATATTTTTTATGATTAATTTAAATATATTAAAACTCACAAACTGACAAAAATACATCCCACTTTTTGTTTAATGAATGTTACTCGTGATTTTATAAATTCCAATCAATTTAAACTACTAATAAAAATGTTTGCAACATTACTTGGGTCAATTGAAAAATTGTATGTAGGCCAGAGAAGGATGGTCGGTTAGGTGTTAATTAACTTGAATGGTTTAACTTGTCTCTTCTCGCAAAATGGAGATGGAGTCTTCTTAGAGAAGGCAGATTGCTATATATGGAAATCAGTTTTGAGGTCCCAATTCTTGTAAGGTTGGGAAATATAAAACATATAATGATTGGTTTGCTGCAGGCCTAAAGAAAAAATTGAGAAAAGAAAGGGATGACGTTTCGTTGGGTAATTAATCACAACTTTAAATAGTTCTCCCCTAAATATTTAATTAATCCCATTGAATTTCAATGTATATTTGGAATAAAACCAATTGTTTTTTTTTTTCTTGCAAGTTTGTCCACTTGGTCTGGAGTAAGGTCATGTTTGGCTTGAGTTTTATTCTGTTCATCCAGCCTCTATTCAGGAACACTACTTGCAGCATTGAGGACTCTTGTCAAGAAAAAGGTTAAATATGTTAGGCCTTTAATTATTTTGGTATCCAATTATTTAGTTACGTAATGTGATCATATTTAAAAGTCAGCTATTAGATCTTTTAGGACTATTGCATTTGAGTGAAGAATTTTTTTTTATAAGAACTTAGGAAAGAATAAAATAAATAAATAAACTTCTTCTAAACTAAAATTAACTTTTATAAAACTTTGCTTATTTAAAAAAAATTAAAATATGTAAGTTAATTTTAATTTATGAGAAATATTTATTTAATTTTTTTCCTCTTATAAATATTTTTTTTAAAATTATTCAAACTCCAAACCTTGGGAATGGTTTTCTTTTCGGGTGGATCTCTTTGCTTTCTTAATTAGTGTAATAATCCTAAATGTATTATATTTGGAGCTACATGAGAGACTCTAAATTAATCTGATCTATGCTTTGATTGCATAAGGGTTATAATTGCTATGATTTTATTTGGCTTATATAAATAAAAGGTATTAAAAACAATGATGATGAAAAAATAGGATAACTTTTAAAAGTCTAAGAAACTAATTGTAAATGTTAAACATATATCAACATATTAAACATTAAAAAACTCTTTTATTTATATATATATATATATATATATATATACACGTACACACATGTACATATATACTTAAAAAAATAAATGTGATGTAATCTTTTACAGATAAATTTTATTAATTCAATCTCTTAAAGTTAATTTTTTTAATATTCAGTCCATCCTCCAGGGATTAGTTTATTAATTATCCCACCTTCTGTACTATTCGCATAAAGGTACTAATTAAAATATTACAACTTTTACAAAATTTGAGAATGAAAATAATCAATAAAGAAATATATTTTTGGAATATGCGAGTTGTAAGTATAGCAGTAACATGTATTCCATTGATTCAGAAGGAAAAAATAACAGTGAGATGTACTTAAAAGCAAAGATAAGTGGCGGTGTCACTTTTCCATGAGGATGTAGATATCTCCATTTTTACTTTTTATTTTTTTTTCAATTGTGGTAAGCTCTTAATCAAGATATTAAAAGTTTGAATTCTAGTTCTGGGACAGTTTTTTTTTATCATCTAATAAGTTTACAATTTTTTATAGAAATTTATTATTATTTTTAGTGAATAATTTGTATCTATTTAATGAATATAAAAAAAACTTATTTTTTCTTATTTTAAGAGATTCTTTTATATTAAAAATTGGAGTTGTAACTAATCCAAAATTAAAAATTAGGAGACTAATTCTTAAGAAAGAAGAATATTAATTTAAAAAAAGCTCTTTTATTTATAAATACTTTTGTAACTGTAAAATAAAAAATCAAATTTCTATCATATATTTAAAGAATTTGAACTATAACCACTTGTGTCCTAATTGTCGGTAAAATGTTGTTAGTAGTTGCGTTATACCTTTTCCTTTTTGCATATGTGACTCCAACGACCCCAACTTTAATTTGATAATCTATCCCTTGTGAGGCCCATGTCCATGCTTTTCTTTTGGTCCTCCTCCTCGTTATTTTCAGTGCTTACTCCTTTTCCTGAGTGAGAGCCTGTAAAAGTCTCACCTCTAAGCAATCTCTAGTCATTCCTCTTTCTCATAAAGCTACAGCCTCAGAACAAGACAACTTCCATCCCTCCAAAATCCCACCACCCTTTTCATTATTGTATTCTTATAATGACCTGTCTATCATCTTTCTTTCTTTTTTCCCCTTACTTACCTCTTTTCTTTATTTTAACTCTCTCTCTCTCTCTCTCTCTTGTTCCATCTCCTCCCCTTCTCTGTCCCCTCTCTTCCATTTATTATTTAGTGGTGTACTGATTGGGAACTTGAGTGCTTGCAGGCCTTTGTTGCTTCTTGAACCTTGAGAAAGCTAGCTAGATAGGTAGACACACAGAAGATGGAGCCTGGTAGGAACAAGAGGCTAGGGTCACTACTCATAAAGCTTATATATATATGTGAGATGGTTGGAACCAACCTATAAGTTCTATTTCTCAATATCATCATCATATATATGTATATATATCATCCCTTTTGTTTTTTATACCTTTCTTCTCTTATATTCATTCCTATTCTTTAGTGAGACAAATATTTCAAGCACATAGGTGTTTGGAGCTTTGGTTTCGTGTGATGAGGCCTATTTGCTGTTTTAATTTGAATCATCTTGTGAGAAACAGACTCGTTATTGAAGAAGGAAAGGAGGGTGTCTGGAATGAAGTTTGATCCGAAATCATTGTCTCTATGTTTCATTTTTAACTTTGCTTGTTATCAAAGAGAAAGAGAGAGAGAGAGATTGGTGATCTCATCTGGGATGGAAAGGGGGTGTTTGGAATGAGGTTTGATCCAAGATCATCACATCATATATATCTTCTTCAATTTCCCTTTCCTTCTTGATTGATTTACCTTCATATATATATTATCATCACTTCATGCATGGGATATATATTGGGATGGGACTGATCTCGGACCAGGCTTCATTCCTCACACCTAGCTTTCCTTGTAGAAGCAATCCATTGCAACAAGACAAAGGTAATCCTTTTTTCCCTCCAAATAATATGTCTATCTATCAGATCTAAGTAGATTGCTGGCTTCTATGTCTTTTTATGTTCTAACTAGCCAAAAACTCTTTAGGCAGATATTCTTAGATTCTAGCTTTTAATTTTTGTTTTGCCATTAATTATTATTATTATATCTGTGCTTGGAATACTTAGTTTTAATTAATGGAAATCTTTTCAATATTTACCTTATGTATTTCTAAGGAGCAACAAAATGCTTCACGTTTATGCTACCAAACCTATAGATTAACTAGAATGAGAGTGGTTCTAACTAAATCTATGGTCTGGTTAATTTGTTTCTTATAAAATCATTTGTATTAAGAGTTGATTTGGAAAATTTTGTTATTTTTAATTGTCTCACATATTTAAACTCGAAGAGAGTTATGAAATCCAACAAATTAAGAAAACCCATAAAAAGCACTTAAGTTATAAAGAGCTACCAACAACACTCTCAATCTATAGAAACTATTAGCACGGCACCATATTCCATGTTTTGTACAATAAGTTTCTAGTTAGTGTTAAATTTATATATAATCAAATATTAGTTGATTGATACATCCCCACGCCCAACGCCGCCGCCATCTTTATCACGTGGAGATGCTTACCATAGCTACAATATACCTATTCTAAGAAACCCTAACCGAGCCTTGTGACTTTCTAGTACATGTTCATCTTTTGTATCAATGAAGCTCATTTTCATATGATGAATGAGATCATAAAGGTTGACATTCATTTTGGGGAATTATTGGTACGATCCTGCTGCTGAAACAAGACAAAAGAAGTTTACTTATTTTCCCTCCATCGTTCAATATTGCCCCTACTTTTCTCTCATTAACTGTAGCCAGAGAAAAAGGTTAACTTAATAGGGATGTATGTACATGTTATTTTTCCTATGATATTTTTATATATGTATGTTTGTGCATCCCTTACATGTAGATCTATGTATCAAATTAACATCACACATACATACTCATGTCTCTTCATACATTACTCTATGTTGACAATATTAATCCATCAAGGAGAAAGTGTCACAAGAACTTAGCTATAGTTAGAAACATTAGTATATGTTGGAGGGACAAGGCTTATTTTATTATCTCATAGGGGTATATAAGGTACACGGAATCTCACTGTCTTCACGCTTTATCTTTGTGAGCGATATTCCGATTCCTTGGAATATATCATATAATATTTGGGTTTTTATTTTTACTTTTATTATAACTTAATATGTTGGATTTATTTATGAAAAATGTTAGCAACTTTGATGCATGCTTGATATGGATAAATTAATATTTTACTGAATTCTATGCGTTTCTTTCTTGATTGGTATGTATGAATAACATTAGGTCGCCAAAACTTGTTCTTTAAGTGCGTGGAGTGGCAAAAGCTACACCACGTGACAAAGAACTATTTGGCAAAGTTATGGCGTGAAGTGAGTTAAAAACAGAAGCTACTTTTAAGATAGAAAGATCATAGAAGTGACATTAAGTTTTATTTGATGCACACTATGCACACATGTCTTCTCTGTTTTTATTTTTATTTTTTTACCAATTTATCTACCTGTCTTTTCTCTTCTTTTCTTTGTGTATGTAGGGAAACGTATTTTCTTTTCTTTTTTGACATAACATACTTCTATAAATTTTTGCATGCATGCCAGAAAGAAAATATGTAAGAATAGAATCTATACATCACAGTATTATAAAGTATATCATCGTTATTGTGGAGTAAATTATTGGCTTAGGTTGATACATGAATTTGGATCGGATATGAAACTAAGAAGTTTTAATGTAATATATTTTACGTCTGAGGTTTTTCCTGAATGTGGATTTTATTTTATTTACTAACAAAAAGGACCCTAAACGACATAAATTAATTTTACATATAAAAGTTATTGTGTATTTCGTAATCGTATAATCAATCGGAAGATTTTTAAACATCAACTAAAAAATAAAAATAGAAAATTAAAGAATACAATATTGAAAATAAAAATTTAAGTCTAGAAAAAAATTTAAAATAGAACATGTTAATTTCTTTCATAAAAAGTAACATACATATTTAATTCACTTTCGAAAGAAAAATGAAAGTAACAATATAAAATAAGTGTCGATTTAAATAATCCTATAATATTTTTTAAAATAGCTTTTTTTTTTATTTTGATCCTAGCTTGTTATTTTATTTTAATTCTTGAAATATATCTAATTTTCATTTTATTCTCTATAATATTTGACTTATTTTGTATTAGTCACGTAAATCCTTTTATAGGGACTAAAAGAAAATTATCCACGTATTATAAAGATAAAAAACGAACAAAGAGTATGTTACAAGAATTAAAATAAAATATAACAAGAACTAAAACAACCAAAAAGAAATTTTACAAGGACTATTTTAAAAAAAAATTATAAAAAACAAAACCAAAAAAGAATACTATAGGAACAAAAACAAATTTAAGGCATAAGTATTTTAATAGGCATGGATGAATTGGAAAGTCCATACCCAAGCAATGAGTCTCCGCAATAAAATTCATAATTTTCTTTCTCACAGAAGGACACTCTTCTATTAATGCTTCAACGGGTAAAAGGAGAGAATCCAAATCTGTTTTCCGTATCTAGCAAAAATATGCTTTATAATTGAAAAGCTGTGTAATCATCCTTAGTAAATAGGTGGTACAATTAGTAATTATATGTGATGTCTTTTAAGGAAAGTTTTGTGGGGAGATAGTTAGTTCATTTGAAAATAATAGAAGAATAAAAGTTAGGTTGGATATTGTTTTATTAATTTAAAATCCATATTCAAATGAATTATTTTGAAATTCTGTGACTCCTATAACACTGTATATATAGCCCCCACTCCCCAATATTTACAGACCCTTTATTTAAGTTAATTCCTTAATTAGTGACAAGTATATATATATATTTATGCTGTGTAAGTTACGCAAATCCGAGCCTTAACATAAAAAATCTATAATGGCATAATCCAAAGTTTCTACTATACCAACATGTGCGATATAGGCAAGGACAGTCTGATTAGATATTAGGGTTCAATTACAAAAATTTAAAATTTATCTAATAAATATATAGATATTAATTTTATATAAAATATTTATATTGATGTTAAAACAATGAAAGGATATATAATAAAAAATATATTTATACAAAAAAAACATTCATAATTATGTGTTTTTTATATCTGGTTAGCTTTTCCAAAATATTTATATAATGAAACGTTTAAATTATGTATTTAAGGTCTAAAACATGTTAAAAAATTAAAAAATAATCACAACAAAAACATAGAAGAGGAGAAAAATAAAAAATAAAAAAATGAAAATAGTGAAAAGTGTGTTGATATGTAAAAATTCAAATTATCTTTTCTTTATATAATATTTTTAACTTTGTCTGGTCGACAAAAATTAACAAATAATCTTTAATTATAAAATTAATTATAATCAAATCAATATAAATAAAAGAATAGTATTATTTGATTGCAAATGCAATCATTTGTAACTTTTAAAATAGTATTAATGAATTATAAAATAAAAATTAATAAAAAAATAATACTCAAATATATTTTGTCGAAGAAAAAAATATGGTCTCTTTATAATAAAAATTATATAAAAATATAAAATATTTGTTTTAAAGAATATAATCATAATATTTGCAACAAAATCATAAAAAATTATTTATTTTAAAATATCATTATTTTTAACATTAAACTCTAAAGAAAAATACTTTTATTAGTTTTTAAAATACCACATAAATGAAAAAACTCCGTTACTTATTTTTAATTTTTTTTGTTAAATTTTTGTTAGCTTTTATTAAAACAAATTTAATATAAAAAATCTTTTATACTATCACTTTTTCAAATATTTAAATAATACATGACTTTCTCTTTGATTCTTGTTATTAAAATATACATTTTCCTTTCTTAAAAAATACAAATATATTCACTTTATATATATATATATATATATATATATATATATATATATATATATATATATATATATATAATTTTTATTTATAAAAACTATTTCATAAAATTTATTTTAAATATTTCATTCATTTTTACATATTATATATATATATATATAAAACAATTTATATCAATTTATTCCTTCAATTATTATTTTAAAAAATATTATGAATTATTATAAATTTAATTATATATTAAAAAATATTTATTTTTAATTATTATTGTTTTCACAAAACATATTTAAAAATAACTAAATTGATATATATATATATATATATATATATATATATATATATATATATATATATATATATATATATATATATATATATATATATATATATATATATATATATATATATATATATATATATATATATATATATATATATATATATAGGTAAAATAAAATTAAATACAAATTTTAAGGTAGTATTTAATTGATATTATTAAATATTGTATTTACTAAATTTAATAAATATAATACTAGTATATATATATATATATATATATATATATATATATATATATATATATATATATATATATATATATATATATATATATATAAACGTACAGATTTTAAAATGACTCTATTTATATTAAAATTTTATTATTAAATAAAATGTAAGTATTAAAAAATTTAATACTTATTTTATATATATATATATATATATATATTAAAATAATTTAAGTTCATACCAATGTTTAAAATATTCATAACTACCATTTGAAATTTTAATTATTTTGGTAAAATTAATTTATAAATTAACTAAAATATTATAAATTAATTAAAATATATAAACTATAAATTAGGAGATGATGTTGGAAATTTATAATTTAACTAATTAAATTAAAAGTGTTCGATAAAATTACGTAAAAAAAAACTAATAGATACATATAAAGTGACATATTTGGTTATTTGATTTCTAAATTAAAGAAAAGGATAAAAGAATCTTTAAAATAATTAATGAGAATAAAAATGAAAACGCAAAAAGGTGAGTAGCTTATAAGCTAACTAAAATAACTTATAAAAATAAGATAGAGTCTACTAAAATAAACTCTAGTACTAAACAAGTTTATAAGCAAGCCAAAATAACTTATAAGCTACTAGAATGGTTTATCAAACATAATCTTTAGTCATTGTATTATAATTAATGCAACTCTTTGGCTTTATATCTCAAATATATGTTTATTTCAATCTTAAGTCTACTACATTGTTAAATTCACATTGACTTGTATAAGCTTCATGATTTTGTCATCAAAATGTGTCTTAATGAATTAAGAGATGATGATGTTATAAATTATTATTGGTCTCAATTCTCAAGTGACGTGGAACATTTTTTGTGTACCAAAATAATAGTCCCTGATTGAGGCTAAAGAGCTAAAGGGTGTGACATAGGCTACCATTCTAGCACCAATGTTTCAACCCTAAGTTTGTTACATTGTTAGACTTATTCCATATATAGCCTTCTTTGACTTGCATGAACCCCACGATATTTTTAAAAGGCATCTTAGTGGGTTATGGAAAGTAGGTATTTATAAACTATTCTTGACCTTGATTTTTAAGCAATGTGAGATTTTTTTTTTTGTCAAAATAACACATACACACACATATAGAGAGAGAGAAAGAGAGAGAGAGAGAAAGAAAGAAAGAAAGAAAGAGAGAGAGAGAGAAATAGTGTATGTGCTTATGTAAAGAAGGATCAAGTAACTCTAACAGTAAATTTATTGTTATCCTGATATTTTATTTTTTTTAATCTAATGGTAAAAAATGAATTACTCATTAGAATTGTAAGATTAATTCATTATCTTTCATGTTTCATTCGAGCAAATAAGTGTAAGTCAAAATAATAAGGAATTAATATGAAAAATAACATTTTGTTTTCAAATTAGAGATGTTGACTAAAGTGAGAATGTTTTATCATAGAAGATAAAGTATAATAATAAATGATTTAACTTTTTTAAACATGACCATGCAATTTTATCCAATTACTAAAAATATTTGAAACATAAAATGGAGGGAAAAACAAAGAACTTATGAAAAAATGAATCCTTCTTTTTATATATTACACAACATGAAATGATGATATCATATATTGAGTCATTCTTATCCAAATAAGTTGTTCCCACAAGGAAAAAAGTCAAATATCCACTTAATTTAGTGACTAAATTTTATCTATCATTAACAGGGATTGATTTAGTGACTAAATTAATATTTGACTATTGTGATGAAATAAGGTCTACTTTAGTGGTCAAGTTTATTTGTAAAACTCTTTTTTTTTTAACTTTTGTCACTCATTTTTGTTTTTAAAAATAATTTTTGTTTGAACTTTTGGTAACTTATTTTTAACCAAATGTAATTCTCAATTTGTGATTAACATTAATTTGATTGCTAAATGTTGTGAAATAAAATGTTATATAACAACTGATTTGTTATTGGTCACTAATATTGTATATTTATTTGTCAAAAGCAATCGATTACTTTTTGGTCGCTAAGTTATGTAAAATAATTGTCATATAATGACTGATATTTTTAGTCACTAAATTAATGTATAACTAATTGACATATAGAAACCTTACGTCTCAATCACTACATGTTTATAAATAAATAAATTTTAATTTTTTTAAAATTCTATTTCTTAACTTTAAATTTTTTTCATATCTCTTTTGACCTTTTTTTTGTCATCTCTTGTGACCTTCTTATTGATGTTCCTCTTTTTTTTATTTCTTGTTTTTCCTCTCGCAAACCCATTTTCTCCTTTTGCATGCCTTCACAAACCTACTTTCTCCTTTCACTAGCCCTTGCAAACATATTTTCCCATTTTGGAAGCCCTTGCAAACCTATTTCCTCCTCTCAAAAGCCCTTGCAAATCTATTGTCTTTAGTAGCTACATATCAAGGAAGCGAATCAAGATCTTATCCTCAAGATCATTGAGAAGACCATGAATTTGTAGAAATTTAAACTCCCAAGAACGCAAAACGACAACATTTTGCTGATTTGAAAGTGACAAGAAAGAAGAAAATGAAAAGTTGAAGGTGGAGACTAGGGATCAAAGTGTGAGTCTTCTTCCATGTTAGGCTTATTCTTTATTTTTTTGAATAAAAATCATCACTGTCTTTTACTTTATTTCTTGTTATTTTTATTTAGAGTTGAAATTCTTTTGAGGTTAATATAAAGGAAATCCATATTGTCCCTTTATTACTTGTTTGCTAAGTCCATTTTTGCTAAAAGAAAATTGATTTTTAACTTTGGTTTTTCATTGTTTTTGGACTTTTTTGTTATATGGTGTATTAGGGGTGCAATTTTTGGTCCAAAGTTTGGAAATTTGTACTAAGAATTAAGGACACTAATTTGGAGAGATCTATAAAGGAGTATGAGGAGGCAATATTTAAAGATTTTTCCTAGCATGGACTTGATTGGGATGAAGGTGAGTGAGTGATTGTGCATTTTTCATGGTTTTGCTTTGTTGACATTTTTGTTGATAGTTAAGTGTGCGTTTATGTTTTATGGTGAATTTGTTAAGGCTTGGTGTTGGAAGGGATTATGATCCCTATAAGCACACTGAAATAAAATTTTGAATAAATAAGGGATTATGATCCCTATAAGCACACTGAAATAAAATTTTGAATAAATAACATGTTGAGTGTCGCAACTGTAATCACGACGAGGAGAGTGAAAAATAGAAAAAGAAAATTCAAGTTCCTTTCAAGGAAGAATGAATTTAATGAAGTTGTCATCGACATTTTTAAGGAAAACATTAGAAAATCTTGAAAGGGATAAGATTGGTCTTTCGAAATCAGATTTAAGGTTCGGGAGTTGGTTACACATAGGGAAGGTATTAGCACCCTACGACGTTCATCCTAAGATAGTTACTTAATTAGACACGTGAAATTGTTATGACTTCAAAATTATTATTTTTACCTTTCAAGCACAGGAAGAAATGGAATTTATTATTGGGGGAGGAAAGATTTTTTTTTTGTTTTTGAATTTGACAAGAGTTGTCTCTTGCTCCTACGCATCTCCCAGTGCAATTGAGAATTCAAAATTTACGTAGGGAAACACTTGAAATGTTATTAGAAAAGGGTGGACTGTCCATAGGTGTCTGAAGAATTAGAAAGGATGTGGACTATCCATTGGCGTCCAAAGATGGTTAGAGGAGAAATGGATTGTCCATGAGTGTCCAAAATGTTGAAAGGGATGTATCGTTGTGGGCTGGTCTACCGACTGGATATAAATTAACTAAATTGGCTGACTTGGCTAACTGGGGGTTATTTGGCCGAGGTGTTTGGCCGAGAGGCTTGTGGACGATTTGGCCGAGAGACCGAGAGGTCGAAAGGTTTTGGCTGAGAGATTGAGATGTTTGGCTGAGAGGTTTGTGGCCAAGAGGCCGAGAGGTTCATGGCCGAGAGGCCAAGAGGTTTGGTCAAGAGGCCAAGAGGTTTGGCCGAGTGGTTTATGTCCAAGAGGCCAAGAGGTTTGGCCGAGAGGTCGAAAGGTTGAGAAGCTCGTGGTCAAGAGGTCGAGATGTTCGTGGTCGAGAGGTTGAGAGGTTTGGCCAAAAGGTTGAATCAAAGTTATCTGGTGAGAGGGCGAGAGGTTTGGTCGAGAGGTCAAGAGGCCAAGAGGTTCGTGGCTAAAAGGTTTGGTTAAGAGGTCGAATCGAAGTCATCTGGCCAAGTTAAAGTCATCCGATTGAGTCGAAGTCATCTAGCTGTCAAAGTCATCTGGTCGAGTCGAAATCATCCGGTTGAGGCAGAATTAAAGTCATTTGGCCGAGGCTGAGTTGAAGTTAATTGGTCGAGTTGAAGTCATTTGGCTAAGTTGATGATTTAACAAAATTGGTCGACAGGGGTTATTTGCCAGATTGAGTGGCTTAACAAAACAGAGTCGTTAGAAGGGAAAGCGCTAAAGGCTGGCCACCTGATTGGGTCATTTGGCCAACTGTCCATAACATAACAATTTTACGATAAAAGGAGAAAACCATATGCTGGCCCTCCCCAGAAACAATTAAGGAATTCACATGATAGTCAGTATAATAACTATGTCTCTTATAAGATGATTGGGCAAGTAAAACTTACCCAATCATGAGGCTTTTCGTTATTATTAGAGCTTCTTCTCTCCTTCCGACTTAGTTAAATCTTTCTTGAAAATTCTTACGTGTTATGTCCTCTCTTTTTTCTAGCATTTTCACTCTTTTTTACGGGTAATGGAATTGCTCCTCCAAGTTTCTAACTCCCAGAATTTTAGTAGAATTTTTCTTCTCTTTTTTTTTGCCCCTTTTCTCATTTTTCTTCCCTTTTATAGGCTGAGACTACTCTTTTTGCTTCCTATTTACTGTTATGTTTGTCACTATGACATTGGGATAGTTAATGTGGTAGCTTGCATCTTCTAGGTTGATATGTGGAACAATAGCAGTGCAAGCAACTGCAAAGGGGTTGGTAATAGAGTGTGCAGGTAGAGTGCAGGGAGGAGTCAACGAAGAAGCTTCTTCAGTACTCCTCCCTGTTTTCCCTTTTCTTTTCTTTTTCTTTTCATTTTCTTCTTTTACTATTTTTTTAATTTCCAATTTTTCTATTTGCAGTTTTCAGTTTTGTTTTTTTTTTTTTAGTTTCTTGATAGGAGGATAGATTTGGATATCTACATCGAAAAACTTCACCAATCTGTCGTGTCTAAGGTCTCTATAATTTCTTTTTTACTTATTTAAAATAAATTTTATGGTCAAATTTGTAAAAAAATTCCCATTTAACAATACTTTATTAAAAAGTAGTTACTTAAATTGTTTATGTCAAATGGCTATATGGATATATTTTTGTCTTTTATGTTTATATTTAAATATTTTTCTTGAAAATGACTTTTTTTTTTTTCACTTATGTAGACATAGGAATATAATTAAAAAGATAACAATTAGTATTATTAAATATTCTTCCTTGATTATTAGGTTTGTGTTCCATTATTCTTATTTGAAGCATATCTGTCTAAATAATTTGGTGCAATGTACATAAAACAATTTTGGATGTAAATTATAAACATTATAAATCTCACAAAAAATCATTGGTAATTGGAGAATGCACTATCATGTGAAAATCACAAAAAACTTCAACTTCTACACATGGAAATGGATTCGAAGGACATGCAATACTTCAAATAATAGAATTGCCTTATAACAAAACTAAAGATGAGTAAATTTCATTCATAACCTTACTCATTGTCGCCTTATGTAAAATTAGGCTTTTAATAGTAGTTATATATCACTAAAGATAAAAATTAAAAATCACTATATTTCTTATCTCTACTAACAGTGGAAGAGCAAAGATAAAATTTATTAAAACAAACATTATCCTTCTTTTAATAAAATAATTACAAATAGATTTGTACATATGAATCTACCCATAAAGTCTCCTAGATTTATGACCATCCAAATTTATGTACATGTCAATAAGTTTGAAGATGACTCATTCTTTTAATTTGATGATTCCCCCTCCAAACACAGGTTATGATGACTTGGTCATGACTATGAAGGGTAGTGTTAGTCATTGTAGAAATTTAATAGGCAATCTTGGTCACATGACAACATAGTGATTTCTAGTCTTTAGGAGAAGATTGACCTTCTAATATGGTACGAAGGAGGCTTGATAGAAATGTGAACATGGATTGTAACTTACTTTATTTTATGACTTTATAGGTTGGTGATGAGGCATGTTCTACTATTACAAAGGTATATGCTTATGGAATGATAGTGATTTTAGGTGGATTAGGGTTGGTAGGTGAAAGATAGACCTTTATATGGTGGTGATTTAAAATATACTAATCGTTATGGAGTATGCTACTTCTAAGACTAGAATTGGGTTTAAAGGCTCTGGTTTATAAGCATGTCTATTCAACATGCAATATGTGCATGTCTTTATCTGATGAGAGCTAATTTATATAAATGTTTACTCGTATGGGTTGGCCTATATAAGTTGGATTGTTTAGCCTATGGTTTGAATATTTTTGGTTCATATTAACCTATATGTTTTTTAAAATTAAATCTTGGTGATTATGTAGTTAGGACTAAGACCATTTAATACATGTCAAGTGTTAGTTGTTAGTTAATTTTGATATTTATTGTACTTGACAATTGAGATTGTGCTTGTATTTGAAATTTAGACTTGAGACATTTAGTTTACAAGACTTATATTTCATATTCAATGGTTATTTATCTAGGATTTGAGACTACTTATACTTTCTAGTTCTTATACTATATTATATATATTACAATTCACTAGTGTAAAAATGACCTTTTATAATAGGTTTTTTACATTGATTTTTAAACAACCAATGTAAATTTTTTTTACATAAGTTATTTTTATAATTGATGTTAAAAAGACTTTTTACATAAGTTATTTTTATATCTAATGTAAAAAACTCATCCCATGCACACCTATGCCAACAAGTTCAAGGTCCTAACCCAAGCCTCATCCCTCACACACCTTTTCAAAACCTCCTTCAAGTCTACTCTCTCCACATCCTTTTCTCCCTTAGCTCCCACCTTAAGAAAACCCAACACTAACCCTTGCTTAAAGTTCTTCTTGAGGTATAAGTGGATTTTACACTTGCACTCGCAAATACCACACATGTAGGGTTCGAGGGAGTGATGAGGTTCTTGCATTTAATGATATAAAAGTTTTTGCATTCACAATACTAACTAAGGACCCACTTGGAAAGATGGATGAAAATGTGATGATTGGTGTAGGTAGATAACTTGTTGAAGCATGTAACAAGGGATTTAAGTGAAACAACGATGTCCAATGAAAGATCTTGATGGCATTTTTTTTAGGTTCCATGCTAGTGGACAATGACCTTATCATTTGGGGGGGGGGGGGGGCATAGTTGCCTTTATTGTTATTGACCATGTTGATTGTGGCATAGTATTGTGGATGACAAGACTTAGATTTGGGTAATGGTGATAACGAGACTTAGATTTGAGTAATAGTGATGGTGAGGCTCAGATCTAGGGAAGCCTAAGCTAGCAAAAGCTATAGGGGTGGATGTAGTTTACGCACAGACAAAGGTTTCACACTTTATTAGCAGAACCTACAAGTGCGAGACTTGAATTTAGGAAAGCACTTTGTAGAATTTTGTACACCAGAAATTTCTACGTCAATTTTGTGAACATAACTAATGTAGAATGTCGAAATTTTTATATTGGTTATGTTTATTATTTATGTAAAAAATATTTTTTACTTAGTTCAATATCTGATGCGAAAAGTTGTTACATTTTATATCTCTGAAATTTATAATAGACGTGCAACCGATATAAAATGTTATTTTTAACTGATATAAAAAAATCCTATCTAAAATAGTAATTCTAGGCTTGTTTTTATAACTTTTAGCTTTCTTATCATATTCTTTAATATTTTTATTTAAGTCCAAAGGCTAGCCTATTAACCCACGAGTCAATGCAGGGGCAAACATAGACCAACCATTATAAAGGCTTGTTTATTTTGTGAGTGAGACACATTTGTTTCTTTATAGGCCTATGCAAATTGAATTAACTCGTTTACTTGACTCTAATAATAGTGACGTCTTTTGACTCTTGAAAAATGTGAGGTTTTGACAAATTTATGAGGAAAAATAACATTTGAATTTTACTTTTACTTGTATTATAAAGTTCAAATCTTAAATGGAGCAAATTGAAATTTTTTCTCAAATAGACTTTTTAAAATAGCATTGTTTAACAAACCATTATTAAAATGTATTTAGTAAAGTATGATAACATTATTTTCTATTAAGGCACCACTAGTAAAAAAGAGGTTTTTCTATAAAAAGTAAGTACTTTCTCAGTCGATTTTGAACCAAATGTAAAAAGTGACTTTCTGTATTGGTTGTAACAAGAAACAATGTAGAAATTAAGTTGTAACTAGAACCAATATAAAAAATTTTCTTTTACGTTAGTTCTTGCTACAATCAATATAGAAAATGAACTTCCACATCAACAAATATAAAATATCATTTTTTACATCAATTATGGTCACAAATACATATAGCAAAATAAATATATAAAACAAAATAGATACAAAAAAATACATAACAATTTCATTTCGTTATTTATATAAAATGATACATCTCATATATGTGTGTATACAAGTGAAATTTCCCTATTACAATACCTAAAATATTTCTCTATTACAATGACTCAACTTAAAATGACGTATGTGTTTGAAAAGAAAAAAATATTGTTGTCAACTAACTTAAGGAATTTGTTCCTTATGCAAATAGCAACAAAGAGACCATGAACTTTCTTTTTTTCTAATTAGATGGCCTATATGGGAGAAATTTGACTACTCCATTTTGCTTTTGTTTGATATATTAGTAGCATCAATTCCTTCCTTTAAGTTAGCTTGATTTTTTTGTTCCACATTTTTCTTATTATAACCCCTCTACTTGAGTTATATTCACTCATTTCTGTTAAAACTTCCAAGTGTAAGCTTTAATAAAGATGAATGGATATAAAGATAATGTGAAATAAAAAGACAAGAAGATTGAGCTAACTTGTAGGAAGGAGTTGGTCTTCCTATTGGATCAAATCAAAACAAAATAAAAATGTAGATAATTTTTTTGGACGTGGCCCATGTAAACATAAAAGAAAAGGTTCATTCGTTCATGTGTTCTTCATTGTTGTTTGTGGAAGAAAGTGATTCCTTAAGAACAATTTTCTTTCCTTTAAACCTTGTAATTATTCTTTTATCAATCTTCAAAATATTACCCTCGTGAGCTATCTACGGGCATGCGTGTGTGTGAGAGAAAAACAAGGTTACAATTTGAAAATATTGTAAGGGAACAAGATAACATAAAAGAAATAATATTACCTTATGAGAATAGAATTTGAATGTAAGAAACTTATAGACAAAGAACAAAAATGAAAGAGAAAAATTTAGAAGAAAAAAAAAGAAATGCATACAAAGAAAATGTAAGATAAGAAAAAACTCATGATATGGAATAAATTATATAGATATAGATTATGAGTGTGCTTAGTTCCACATTATTTTACTAGATGTAAATCTAGTATGAAGTAACTATTTGTTGCTTCTACATTACTTTTGTTCTTTGACTGATGTCAAAACGATTGAATCTAATATATCAATCTATTTAATTCACTAAAATAAGTTGGATTTGACACTAAAAAAGAAGAAAAGAGGCTATGAGAGAGAAAGACGAGATGAATAGGAGAGAGAACAAATTATTATATTTTATTTTTATTTATGTACATTTTTTTAATTAAATGTGCCTAAATATGACATATTAGGTTTGTGTCCATATCAAAATTACTTAGAGACATGTGTACTTAATACACACTATCTCTCTAACAACTTCCCTATATAACATCCATAATTCAAATATTATCATCAAGCATTATCTTGTGTAATTTACTTATCAATAATTAATAAAAGTGGTAATTTTTGTCCAATCTGACGAGTCAACCCAATACATTAGACCAGATTATCAAAATAATGACCTAAAAACAACGAGCTAAATTGGTCCGACATTATAAGTACAAATATTATTAGACCTATTTTGACTTTATATTTTTATTTTTTTATTTTTTAAAATTTTATAAAATTAAAAAAAAAAAGAGAAATATGCCTATATGTTAAGTCAAACCATAAAAATGAACGGTCCATAAAAAAATTAAATCGAATCAATTCAGCTTGCTTTTACACTTTAACCCCGTAAACTAAACTGGGTCTCAACACTCACTTTGCCATCTCTAATAATTGAATTCATTTTTATGAGGAAGTTTATTAATATGATTCGGGATTCAAAAGTTTTTCTAGTTTAGTTGGAACTCACGCGTAAATATTATAAAAGTCATGGAAGTTACACAAGGTTGAAATGTCGTGATAATCTTTCGCTGTATTCGAATTACACAAGGTTGACATGTTCATCATGATAACCACTTTTCATGTCTTTAAATAACTTGTTTGACTAGCTAATTTATGCATATAATTCAAATTTTAAGAAGTCTTTATACTATGTTTTATGACATTATAAATATTTTTGAAATTAATTGTTTGACTAAAAATCTCACCAAAAAGAAATTGTTTGACTAAAAAATTTTAGTCAAATAATTTTTTTATAATTAAGTACAGATATTTTTAGAATTATTTATTAAAATATCATTAAATATTTATTTATTAAATAAAGAATCAATTGCCTTTAATGGTAACTATAAACAACTCTTCCACAGGCGTGAGAGAAACTAGAAGAAAAGAGTGTGTACTCTGTAATATGTTTTTATGTTTGTAAACATTTCATTGTAATATGTTTTGTTTAATTGTGCAGTTAATTTAGGTGTGTATTATTATCTTTTTTTTCTATTAGTTTCTTTTATGTAATTTTTTTATGAATAAAACATATATCGAATTTGTTTTTATATAAAAATAAGTAGTTTTTTAATTTATTTATTAACTTAACTCTTATATATTAAATTTGAGTACTTAAATTTTCTTAATATAATTTCTCTCAATGCATCACGTGATATTTTTCTACTTGAAGCATGTTACATTTTTTTTTCATTTAGTCATTTTTTAAATTTAGTAATTCTCAACTTATTTTGTTATTAGTTTTAATTTTTCATATCAAATTAATAATTATTATAATTTTTACAGTGCACTCCTTTATTTCATCTTATTTTTAAATTTATTTTTATATAATTCAATAAAAATCTTTAATCTACTATTTAATTTCAAATCTTGAAAATGCAATTACGTTAAAACTGGATACGGAAAATTTGTGTTGTTCTTAATATTTCTTTGACTTCTGTCCACCTCAAACCTAAATAGGGTAGATCAAACCAAAATAAAAATATAAAAATCTTCAATTTTAAAAGTAAGGAAATCTCTAATTATTTTTTTTTTCCCTTAAAATACATCATATTATCATTATTTAATAATGATACTATATATTAATTTATATTTTTAAATTAGAATACTATATAATGAATAAGAAATTTATTAAATAATTATATATATATATATAATGTATCAAGTAAATACATTTTTTTATTATGAATAATAAATACAAATCATTAGATTATTTAAATAGTTTAAATTAAAAAATATACATATTTTTAAAAATGGTAGAAAAATTTTTAAATAACTTTTAATCTTAAAAATTTATACATAATTATATACATAAAATTTAAATTTTTATATTTTTAAAATGAGAACTATTCTCATTTCACGCTTTTATATATATATTTTCCACGTGAGTGAAACTATTGGCCAACATAGGCTTACGTTATAGACAAAGCGTGCAATTCTGGGTCTGGGCCTATCTGCTCATCCTTGACTCAAGGTCTTATGTGGCAATTAAGGTTGAAAGTTCTGGGCTTCTACCTTTATTGTTGCTTTTGTTTTGTTTTTTTTTTTTCCAAAGCATAATAAAAAACGTGCGTTTTGTAAACACGTATATATAAGAAAAGTTATGGAAGTTACATAAGGTTGACATGTCATGATAATCTTTTCATATATTCAAATTACATAAGGTTGACATGTCATGATAATCTTTCTATGTATTCAAATTACATAAGGTTGACATGTACAAAATTGTATATCATGATAATCTTTCCGTATCTTCAAATTACTTATTTGACTAGTTTATTTATTCATTATAATGGTTTCTATCCGAACTCAATCTCAAATGCAAGATTAAAATTCTTTGAGGAATTAATTATAGGATTTAAAAATATTGTAATTTTATGGTCAAAATTGAGAAATTTACCATTTATAGAATTGAAGCTTTAAAAAATGGGCTAGTTTAATGCGATAGGTTTTATTTAGGGTGCCAAAATTCGGTTGGCCAACTATTCAGGGGCAGAGTTAAATTGGATAAATATGTTTTGGACAATCACTTTAGCTTAGCTTAAATAACCCTCTGGGTTTTAAGTTGTGTGATCAACTAGCTAGCTCTGAAATTTATTTTTTTTAATGTAATAAATATAAGAGTTTAATATTATATACCTAAAAAATTAATGAGAAAATATTTTTAAGATATGATTTTTAAAGTAATTATTTTTAACGTCAATAAATTTATAATATAATTGTATATAATAATTTATTATTAAATGATAATATAAAATATTTTATATTGTTAGTGTATTTTTTTTCTAAATTTAATATTTAAAAGCGTAGTCATACAAAAAATAAGAAATTTGGGCAATGGATTTGAATCAATAATGTGCTAATTAGGAAACCAATTTCATTGTCTAACAACCTTCAATTCTTGGAACAAAAGATGGGCATGTCCAAAACAGGTGGAGAGCTGGATCTAGCAAAGCTAAGTTGAGCTGAAATAATAAATCAGGAATTAACTTTTGTCAATCCAACGTGTCGTCAAATTATTTAAGTTGATCCATATTTTTCTAACTATTTTATTAATAATTGTTTTAGACAGTCATTTGATCAAAAATAATTATCGAAAATAAGTTTATTAAATTTTATAATAATTATTTTAAAGTCATAAAAATAATAATTTATAACTAAATAATAGTACTTGATAATATATTATTGTTAAATTCTAATTAAAAGAAAAAGAAAAATTATGCATAAATAACAATGTAAAATGATTTATATTATTATCTAATCATAAACTATCATACATAATAAATTTATTAATTTTTAAAATCATATCAATAATAATAAAAGTTATTTTATCATCAATATGGTTCACCGTTATACTTTAGTTAAAAACATGTGAAAAGGCTATATCATAATTCGCTGTATACTTTTTTTTATTTCTAATGAATACGAACTTATAATACACCTGTATAACCATGATTTTTCCAGGAACCAAACTTTGAATTTGAGCTTATGTATATTTGACTTTATAAAATAAGCTAAATGTATATATGTTTTGAAAACTCATTATTATATGATTTATTATGAGTTTAAAAAAAATTGTGCGTAATATTTATTGTGTTCACGGTTAATCTGTAAGTTAAATTAGCTTTATGATCATGAAAAGTAAAAACTAAGAGTATTGCTATATACGTTTTGTAAGGTTAAATTGGCATCATTTCTAATACCCTGGATGGTACCCTACATCATCGATCTATGACTATTAGTTGAAAAGTGAAATTAGAGGTAGAAGATCTTGAATTATGGAATTGTTTGTTTATTAAATTATTATATAGATCTTGAGTACGGACTTGAAAAATAGAAATTAACTACGAAGAGTCATAGATCTTGATTTATCATAGGAACTTCTTAATTCTAGTATAGTACGTAGAACGGAGATGTTCACAAAAATTATTATTTTTTAGATATTCTTAATTAAACTTATCTATAAACATTTCAAAATTATATTAATGAATTGGCCACGCGAGTTCTCTTAACCAACACGTTTCAACAAAATATTATTTGATATTTTGCACAGCTATAAAATAATTTTGTTAATCTTTCGTATAAATATAGTTTTACATATAAAACACGCAACAACAGTTACAGTTCCCTATAAATATAGTTTATGTTGTTGTCCCGTCTTAGTGTTATAATTATTTATAAGTGTTTGCTGACACTAGGGTGTTTGATAAAGAGGTTGCTTCCAGGTAACAGATGCTGGCTTTTTTTTTTTTTTGTATTTGCCAGATTGAGATTCCCATGTGGAATACTTGTTCAAGTATTTCTTTATCTATACGCTAATAATAATGATCCGGTTTCTACGTCTCTGTGGCACCTATTCCTTTATTAGTTCCATGCTTTCAGTTTCACAATAGATGTCACCATTTCCAGTGATGGGTGTTACTTCATTTTATGCAGTGACATCTGAGGCAAGCTTCCCTTTTCCCATAGACTCAAGGTATGAATAAGTTTAATTTAAATGTGTTTGATTGGTTGCTTGTTCAGTAAGCTTCTGACTCTGAGTCTCTAATGCATTGCCGGCCTTGTGTTAGCATCAATGGACAATGTGTGCGACGTAGTTTCTGTGCTAGAGATTGTATGTTCTTAGCATTGAAGGGTTGCATTTGAATTATGTACAAAATGGAGCAAGTTTTTATAGACATTGAGTTTTGTTGAATTTGTTTCAGTGCCTACTAGGGGTGTGAAGGAAATGGCTAAAATGTCCATCTTGTTGGTGGGGCTTTGGTTACTAGGTAGCTGGACAGGGTTGTTGGATGCAGAATACATGAAATACAAGGACCCTAAACAGTCCATTGATTCTCGGGTTGAGGACCTTGTTAACCGGATGACTCTTGAGGAGAAAATTGGCCAAATGTTGCAGATTGAACGCAAGTATGCATCTGCTGATTTGGTTAACAAGTATTTCATTGGTAACCACTAGACCTCACTAGACCTTTCTTTTCCCCTTTTCTCTATGGTATATTCGTTCAATTGGCCAATGATGAAAATTGTTTCTCTTTTGAGCAGGGAGTGTAATGAGTGAGGGAGGGAGTATTCCAGCTCCTCAGGCTTCTGCTGAAACCTGGATTGACATGGTGAATGAATTTCAGAAGGGTGCTTTATCAACCCGGCTTGGAATTCCAATGTTTTATGGGATTGATGCCGTTCATGGCCACAACACTATTTACAGAGCAACTATTTTTCCTCACAATATTGGTCTTGGAGCTACCAGGTATATTGATATCAATCATGTTTATCTCATTCACCCCTTAAAGGGGTGTGAAATGGGTGAAAGGAAGAGAAGAAAAATGTAATAGAGAAGAAGTGAGATGTGATGTAAAGGGAAGAGAAAGAGAGAAGGGATGTGAAATGAGTAAAAGAGAAAGTGAGTGTGAAAAAATCAATGATCCATTGATATTAGCAGCTCTCCGTATGTCTTGGCTTTTCTTAAAACAAAATGTGGACCTATACATACCTGATTCTGTTATTTTTGCCATGATGCTGAAACAATTCAGGCATTAGTTATCACAGATTCTAAAGCAACTCTGACATGTATAAGTTTGTATCAGACTTGCAATGCCTAATCTAGAAACTGAATATAATTATTTTATCTGGTTTGTACCCAAAATAAAGCTTTCCTCTGGTATAGTATGTTGTTGTCATAAATTTTTTAATAGATGGACAGTGGGGGTATGTAAATCATTTGGGAATTTCCCTTAGCACAAATTTTTGTATTCTATTCTAATTCTAACTAATACATTTAATGTTATAAAGATAATAATGGATATTTTTATTTTGCTGGCTAGGGACCCTGAACTAGCTAAGAGAATTGGAGCTGCAACTGCCCTTGAAGTTAGAGCAACAGGAATTCAATATGTTTATGCACCTTGTATAGCAGTAAGCAATTACAACCTACTTTTTATGCTCTCAACTTATACAGAAATTTTAGCGCAGGCTTTATTCTCTTTGTAGGTGTGTAGAGATCCAAGATGGGGTCGGTGTTATGAAAGCTACAGCGAAGATCCTAAACTAGTTCAAGCTATGACTGAAATCATACCAGGATTGCAAGGGGACATCCCTGATAATTTACCAAAGGGTGTCCCTTTTATCGCTGGACAGTAAGAATTTTTTTAAAAACAAAATTTAATTTTGTGATGATTGTTCCAGTATCAGTTTGAACCTTGGTAGTTGATATTCTTGCTCATTCTATTGAATTGTTAGACGGTCCAAAGAAACATAGTTGTTATTTAGTTATTGGTTTAACTTGTGCCTAAATGATCTTGGAAAAGGTATTAAAAAAGAGTCCACAAACACAAAACTGTGACCACAATGTCAAGGTTTTTGGGGTTTTAATAGCTTCATCATGACCACAATTGCAGCCGCATCAGTTGTATTTGTTTGTAATTTCTTGCAATCCTTGTCTTGGGTAAATATTTATAAATAAGCTTCACAAATCTTCTCCATATCCTAATGCTGTACCTGTTCTAACATGGAACTTCAACCTTTAGAAACAAGTTATATGCTTCACAACAGGAATATGGGAATTTGGTTATCTTTTTTCTCCCCTTTTATTCATTTTGTGTTCAATCCATATTTTACACGAGCCACTGGATGAAATATAGACCAAATGGTTAAAAGAGAATAGATAATTTGTTCCCTAAAGGAAAGGATGAAAGACTTTGTACCTAAAGCAATATGCCTGCGTAGGTTGTGCCATGCTATAGATTTGCTTTGTTAAATTCTGCTATTGATTTTTAGTATTTTGTTTCTGAAATACTCATGTATTGCTGGACAGAGAAAAAGTTCTTGCTTGTGCTAAGCACTACGTGGGTGATGGTGGAACAGTCAATGGGATTGACGAGAATAACACTGTTATAGATAGAGATGGATTGATGAGAATACACATGCCAGGCTACTTGAGCTCAATCAGCAAGGGTGTGGCAACCATTATGGTCTCTTACTCCAGTTGGAATGGAGTAAAAATGCATGCTAACTATGACCTTATTACTGGCTTCCTCAAGAATACTCTCCATTTCAAGGTAAAATAATTTGTCTGTTGAATACAGCATTGGAACCTATTTATCATCCTATGGACACAATTTTAAATAGCCCCTTACCTTTTCTTGGATTACGCCAGGGCTTTGTTATTTCAGATTTTGAGGGTATTGATAGGATCACCTCTCCACCTCATGCAAACTTCACTTATTCAATTGAAGCAGGAGTTTCTGCTGGCATTGACATGGTAGTTTAGACCAAAAGTACCCGAATTGATGTATATAGTTTCAATAAGGACACATATAATATTGTTACACACTTTGCTTGTTTTTGCAGTTCATGAATCCAAAGCTTTACATAGAATTCATAGATGATTTAACCATGTTGGTGAAAAATAAGTACATTCCCATCAGTCGAATTGATGATGCAGTGAGAAGAATTTTGTGGGTTAAGTTCATTATGGGAATTTTTGAGAACCCTTTTGCTGATTACAGTTTGACCAAATATTTGGGAATCCAGGTTATCTATTTTGTTTTCTTCAAGTATTTCCTTAAACATCCCCAAGTTCACAATTAGATATAGGGATCACCTTGTAACTCTTCAATATTTACCAAAATTCTTAACAGGAGCACAGAAATTTGGCTAGGGAAGCAGTAAGGAAATCAATGGTCCTTCTAAAAAATGGTGAATCTGTTGACAAGCCTTTATTGCCTCTTCCTAAAAAGGTGCCAAAAATACTTGTGGCCGGAAGCCATGCAGATAACCTAGGATATCAGTGTGGTGGCTGGACTATAGAATGGCAAGGAGTCAGTGGGAACAATCTTCTCAAAGGTGAAGTTTTTTTTTTTTTTTTTTTTCCTTTTAAAAGTTTAATTGTTCTTTTATTCATTTAAGTATGACTATTGTACAATTTTCATCCTTCCATCAATATTTTGTTAAATATTTAATAGATATTAACATAGTATTGGATGATGATGTAACAATTGATCTATTGTCTAATAATGACATTTTTAATCTCTAGTTATTGCAATACCAAAAGGCCTAAATGTGTAATTCAACACATCAACTTTTATGTTATTTTTCTCCTCTAGTATTATATTAGTAAAATTTGTTAAATATTTAATAAAAAATTGATAATCGAACTAAAATTACACAAATTATATATATGTGTAATTAAATTATTTTTTAATCATATCTCCATCATTATCTAGTATGTATAGCAACTCTTCTCATTCTTGTGAACCTTTATATGATCAGGAACTACAATTCTCAGTGCTGTGAAAAACACTGTCGATCCAGAAACTAAAGTGGTTTACAAGGAGAACCCTGATGTGGAATTTGTTAAATCCAATGAATTTTCCTATGCCATAGTTGTAGTAGGGGAGCACCCTTATGCTGAAATGCATGGCGACAACATGAACTTGACAATCGCAGAGCCTGGTCTTGAGACCATAACAAATGTGTGTGGATCAATAAAATGTGTGGTTATCATTATTTCTGGTCGTCCCGTAGTTATTGAACCATATGTTGGTTTAATAGATGCACTTGTTGCTGCATGGCTTCCAGGTAGCGAAGGCCAAGGTGTGGCTGATATTTTATATGGTGACTATGGTTTCACAGGAAAGCTTCCAAGTACATGGTTCAAAACTGTTGATCAACTGCCAATGAATGTTGGAGATCCTCACTATGATCCCCTCTTCCCATTTGGGTTTGGCCTTTCTACCAAACCTACTACTAAGGGATTTTACTCAGAGTAGTTATTATCTTCATCTGTGTATATATATATTTATGTAAAAAGAAATACAATAAAAAGGGTGGGAAATTGTTTTACACTTATTTTTTTAGATTTCTTTTTCTTCTTCCTTAAAAGCAACTTCAGGTAAAATTGATTTTGGACTCTAATCTTTTTCTTATTATCGTGTCTAGACAAATCTTGTTCTCAAGAGTCAATTGAAGGAATGCTCGCATCCAAATTTCTACACACTCATTTTACTCCTTTTTTTCTGTTCATTTAATTTTCTTTAAAATTAAAAAAACTACGTAAATAATTCATGCGTTACAAAAGTATTTTAAATTTAAGTAAAATGTAAAGTATCAATTAAAAGAAAATATTAAAAAAATACACAATTAATTTATGTGGAAAATAAAAGTTATAGATTTAAATGAAAACTGAGATATAAAAATGGTATTGATAATTGGTTGAAAATAATACTTTTTTAAGAGGTGGTTGAAAAGAAATTGAATTCAAAGGACGTGGTTATTTTAAAGTGAATAAGTGCTCTAAATCGTTATTGGGAAAAATATTCGTCATTTAAAGATATAATTTAGTTTCTATATATTATACATATAGTGAGTTTTTAATTTGATATATATATATATATATATATATATATATAATTAGCATTTATGTTTAAAAATTATTAGTTTAATCTATATTATCATACGTTGATAATTAATTTCTTTACATATTTTTAATTTGAAGAATTCTTAATTTGATATAGAAATCAAATTAAGAATGTGTTTACATGTATAAAAATTAATTTAATAGATTTTTGTATATGCATACTAAATTGATAATCCAAGACATGTATTGGTATAGGTATCAAAATAGTCATTCGGCCCAATAAGCCAAGGTGTGAAATAAGTTGGTCTTAGTTACATATTTGTTGGCTTTGACTGGTTCATACAGTAATATATAATTTGACCTCTTGAGATTTGAAGAGAGAATAAAAATTAGTGAAAAAATTTAAAATAAATTATTTTGAGAATATAAATCGATGAGATTTAGAAGAAAAAATTAACTTAAAAAAGAAAATTTTGAAAGAAATTATTTTGATATTATTAGTAGTTAATATTTGAGAAGAAAAAAGGAAATTGTAATGTAAAAAAAAATATATATAGGTAACTAAAATTTTAAAACTTAAAAAAATACTACTAAACAATGGTAAAGCTAATAGGAATTGGTTTTATTAATCTAATACTAAAAATTCTTGTACCGTTTAATATCTTTATGCAAAATGAAAGTTTTGCTAATTTAATTATTTTGATTATAACTGAAAATAATTTGATCAAAGGGTAAGATAAAAGCTTATTCTAATATTGATAAACTTATACATCATCGCTCCCGTTTTACATTTATAAAACACACTGCAACAGTTACACTTACCAATAAATATAGTTTTTGTATATTATTGTGTTTGCTGACAGTCGTGGCAGTTGTGTGTTTGACACAGAGGTTGCTTCCAGGTAACACATGCCGGCATTCATGCGTCACCACTCTCTTCTTTTCTCTATTCTTTTCTTCAGATTATCATGCCATGTGGAGTATCTGTCAAAGACTTTTTCAGATTCCATTCTTAATAATAAATGTCACTATTTTCAGTGATGGGTGATGCTTCATTTTATTTATGCAGTGACATCTGAGGCAAGCTTTCTTTCCACATAAAATCAAGGTATGATGATACAACTTAAAACAAGTTTTATAATGTTTGTCTATAAGCCTTTGACCGAGTCTCAAAGTAATGCATGATGGCGTTCTGTCAACCTTAATGAACAGTGTGTATGTGTTACCAGTAGTTTCTGTGCTAGATATTGTGTTTTATTCACTATTGAAGGGTTAATGTGGTGCATCTGAGTTATGGACAATGAGATTTACATATCCTGTTGAATTTGTTTCAGTACGTACTATGGATCTGGAGGATATGGCTAAAATCTCCCTCTTGTTGGTGGGGCTTTGGCTACTAGTTAGCTGGGCAGGGTTGTTGGATGTAGAATACAAGTACAAGGACCCTAAACAGTCTATTGATTCTCGGGTTGAGGATCTTATTAGCAGGATGACTCTTGAGGAGAAAATTGGCCAAATGTTGCAGATTGAGCGCAAGTATGCATCTGCTGATTTGGTTAACAAGTATTTTATTGGTAACAGTCAGACCTCACTAGACCTTTCTTTTCACCTTTTCTCTATGGTATGTTCATTCAGTTGGCCAATAATGAAAATTGTTTCTCTTTTGAGTAGGGAGTGTAATGAGTGAGGGAGGGAGTATTCCAGCTCCTCAGGCTTCTGCTGAAAACTGGATTGACATGGTGAATGAATTTCAGAAGGGCGCCTTATCAACCCGGCTTGGAATTCCAATGTTTTATGGGGTTGATGCTGTTCATGGCCACAACAGTGTTTATAAAGCAACTATTTTTCCTCATAATATTGGTCTTGGAGCTACCAGGTATATTGATATCAATTATGTTTGTCTCATAAGGGGTGAGAGAACGATGAAAAGGAAGAGAAGAAAAATGTAAGAGAGAAAAAGTGAGAAATGTGATAAAAAAAAAAAAAAAAAAAAAAAAGAGAGAAGGGATGCAAAATGAATATAAAAGAAAGTGAGTGTGAAAAAATAAAACTCCATTGATATTAGTTAGCAGCATTGATATGTCTTAGCTTTTTTTATAAAAAAATAAATTATATTCTATAGACCTATACCTGATTCTATTTTTGATGTTTGAACCATGATCATGAAACCATTCAGACGTTAGTTATCGCAGATTCTAAAGCAATTCAGACATGCATAGGTTTGTATCAGACATGCACATCCTAGTCTAGAAACTGAATATTATTATTTTATCTGGTTTGTACCCAAAATAAAGCTTTCCTCTGGTATGGTATGTTATTGTCATAAATTTTTTAATAGATGGACATATGTAAATTATTTGGGAATTTCCCTTAGCACAAATAATTCTATTCTTATTCTAATCAATACATTTATTGTTATAAAAGATATTAATGGATATTTTCATTTTTCTGGTTAGGGACCCTGAACTAGTTAAGAGAATTGGAGCTGCAACTGCCCTTGAAGTTAGAGCAACAGGAATTCAATATGCTTATGCACCTTGTATAGCAGTAAGTAATTACAAACAACTTTTTATGCTCTCAACCTATAGAGATCTTTAAGCGCAGGCTTTATACTCTTTGTAGGTGTGTAGAGATCCAAGATGGGGTCGTTGTTATGAAAGCTACAGTGAAGATCCTAAACTAGTTCAAGCTATGACTGAAATCATACCAGGATTGCAAGGGGACATCCCTGATAATTTACCAAAGGATGTCCCTTTTATCACTGGAAAGTAAGAACTTTAAAAGCAAAATAACTAAATTTTGAGATGATTGTTCCAGTATCAGTTAGTTTGAACCTTGGTAGTTAAAATTCTTGCTTTTAGTTTTATTGCATTGCTAAACGGTCCAGAAGAAAAAGATATTCTTAGTCATTGGTTTTACTTGAAGTGACTTGCACCTAAATGGTCTTGGATAAATACATATAAATAAACTTCAGAAATCTTCTCCATATCATGCTGCACCTGTTCTAACATCAAAGTTCAACCTTCAGAAACAAAGTTACTATGCTTCAGAACAGGAACAAGGATGAAATAGGTCAAATAGTTAAAAGGGAGTAGATAATTTGTTCCCCAAAGCAGGGGAGGACAGACTTTGTACCTAAAGCAACATGCTGCTTAGGTTATGCTGTGCCATAATATAGAATTCCTAGGTTAAATTATGCTATTGATTTTGGAGTTAGTATTAGTTTCTGAAATACTCATGTATTGCTGGACAGAGAAAAAGTTCTTGCTTGTGCTAAGCACTACGTGGGTGATGGTGGAACAATCAATGGGATTGATGAGCACAACACTGTTATAGATAGAGATGAATTGATGAAAATTCACATGCCAGGCTACTTGAGCTCAATCAGCAAGGGTGTGGCAACCATTATGGTCTCTTACTCGAGCTGGAATGGAGTAAAAATGCATGCTCACCATAATCTTATTACTGGCTTCCTCAAGAATACTCTCCATTTCAAGGTAAAATAATTTGTTTGTTGAATATAGCATTGAAACCTGTTTATCATCATATGTGCACATTTTAAAATAACCCCTTCCCTTTTCTTGGACTACGTCAGGGCTTTGTCATTTCAGATTATGAGGGTCTTGATAGGATCACCTTTCCACCTCGTGCAAACATCACTTATTCAATTGAAGCAGGAGTTTCGGCTGGCATTGACATGGTAGTTTAGGCCAAAAATACATGATATAGCCTGAATTGATGTATATTCAATGAGGACACCTTTAATATTGTCACACACATTGCTTGGTTTTGCAGTTCATGGTTCCAAAGCTTTACACAGAATTCATAGATGGTCTATCCATGTTGGTGAAAAATAAGTACATTCCCATGAGTCGAATTGATGATGCGGCGAGAAGAATTTTGTGGGTTAAGTTCATGATGGGAATTTTTGAGAACCCTTTTGCTGATTACAGTTTGACCAAATATTTGGGAATCCAGGTTATCTATTTTGTTTTCCTCAAGTATTTCCTTGAACATCCCTAAGTTCACAATTAGATATAGGGATCACCTTGTAACTCTTCAATGTTTACCAAAATTCTTAACAGGAGCACAGAAATTTGGCTAGGGAAGCAGTAAGGAAATCAATGGTCCTTCTAAAAAATGGTGAATCTGTTGACAAGCCTTTATTGCCTCTTCCTAAAAAGGTGCCAAAAATACTTGTGGCTGGAAGCCATGCAGATAACCTAGGATATCAGTGTGGTGGCTGGACTATAGAATGGCAAGGAGTCAGTGGGAACAATCTTCTCAAAGGTAAAGTTATATATTCTTTTTCTTTTTTAATTATATCTCTATCATTATCAATTATATGTTACAACTCTTGTTGCTTATTATTCTTTTGAACCTTTGTATTACCAGGGACTACAATTCTCACTGCTGTGAAAAACACTGTTGATCCAGAAACCAAAGTGGTCTACAAGGAGAACCCTGATGTGGAATTTGTTAAATCCAATGAATTTTCCTATGCCATAGTTGTAGTAGGGGAGCACCCTTATGCTGAAATGCATGGTGACAGCATGAACTTGACAATCCCACAGCCTGGTCTTGAGACCATAACAAATGTGTGTGGAGCAATAAAATGTGTGGTTATCATCATTTCTGGTCGTCCTGTAGTTATAGAACCATATGTTAGTTCAATAGATGCAATTGTTGCTGCATGGCTCCCAGGTAGCGAAGGCCAAGGTGTGGCTGATGTTTTATATGGTGACTATGGTTTCACAGGAAAACTTCCAAGGACATGGTTCAAAACTGTTGATCAACTACCAATGAATGTTGGTGATCAACACTATGATCCCCTCTTCCCATTTGGGTTTGGTCTTTCTACCAAACCTACTGATGCCTTTTACTCCGCTTAGTTATCATCTTCTTTGTACATATATTTTGTATTTAAAAACAAAAACAATAGAAGAGTGTGAGAGGTTGTGTTGTACTTTTTTTGTGTTTGAGATTTCTTTTTCTTCCTTAATGTAAAAAATGATTTTCAGTTATTTTCTTTTTCTTATTATCCTGTCCTTTACAAATCCTGTTTGTAGGAGTGTTTAAAAAATTTTTAACTAAACCGAATTATGTGAGAATTGAACCGAATTGGAAAAAAGTTTGTGAAAATCAAACTAAATTGAAAAATAGTTCACTTGAATTATTGTTTTTTATTCAACAAACTATTTTTTTTATATATGAAATGAATTGTTTTCTGAATCGAATTGAATTGTTTCAAATCAGACTAAATTTAATCTTTTATTAATTTATAGATGTATCGGTCGGCCTAACCGATCAAGAGCTCGTATGTGTCATATCATATGGTATGTTATACCTTTTCAGAGCAGAGGAATCTTGCACCTGGCATGTTAGAATACCAGTTTTACAGTGCTGTTTTGCCTCTGACGTGTCTGGTGACGTGGAATCCCTGTTGGTTATATATATATGAAAGACAAAAGGGAGGTATTGGGTATTGACATAGAGAGTATTGTATTTGTGTTCAGGAAAGAACATTGGTGCCCACCGTGGGGCTCGATAAAACTAACCCTGACGCCCACTGAAAACGAGAGACCAAGTGCTGAAAACAATGTTGGTGATTAGAAATCAAGTAAGCTCCACTAATGAAGGAGAGGAAGACACTTTGCAGAGGCTACTCATGGTAGTAGCTTCGCTCCAAGCACGTAGCGATGAGTAATCACAACTCAACGCAGAGGCAGAGCAGAGACAAGCAGAGGTAGAAGAGCCACATCGCCAGGCGGAAGAACGTCACCTCGAAGCCATGAGGATGGCCAAACAGAGAGAGGAGGAGCTTCGTCAACAAATCGTCGCGATGAAGGCAACAACAGCTGAAAAGAGAGGAGTCGTGCCAGAGGTGACCCATATCCAACTCTTTTGGGGGTAACCCTTCAGCGAGGAGATTGATGGGACTCCTATCCCTCCAAATTTTAGAGAAATAGTGGTAGAACCATTCGGTGGAACTCAAGATCCCCACGCTTACCTACAGGCATTCCAAACACAAATATACATTAGCGGAGGGAACGATCAGCTCAGTTGCAAGTTGTTTCTCGGTACCTTGCGAGGAGTAGCCATGCATTGGATAACTACTTTACTGGCCAGGTCCATCCGTTTGTTCAATGACCTGACTGGTTCATTTGTATCACAGTTCATAGCCAATAAAGTAAAACGACTCGAAGTATTCAACCTGTTTGACATTAAGCAAGCGAAGGGAGAAAGCTTAAAGGGCTACTTGGCTCATTTTAACAACACAACCATTTGGGTGGACGATCCTGACTAGAAGTTTTCTTTAAAGCTTTTCAGAAGGGATTGAGGACCGGTCAATTTAGTGATGCACTGACATTGAGGAGGCCATCCAGCATGGAGGAGATTTGCGCACGGGCTGAAAAGCACGTCGAGGCTAAAGAGGACCAAGTAGAATGACTGGAGGCTGAGCATCTCCCCACCCACAAGGAGTCCAAACCCGGGGTCCAGGGAACTCAACAAAAGGGAGACACCAAGTGCTAGGCACAAGCACGGACACGCAACCCTCACTCCCCCAAAGTTTCACTCCCTTAAAGGAGAAGAGGACACAAATCTTACGTGAAATATGCCACACAGGTTTGCTAGAGTTTCCCCGAGAGGTGAAGGGACGAGTCATGGGACCCAGCCGAGACGTTTGGTGCAAATTCCATCGGGCCCATGGCCACTGTACAAAGGAGTGTCGTATCTCTACAAATGTAGATCGAGAAATTGATTCAAGAAGGTCATCTCGGCTAGTACGTTCAGCATCGAGGTAGAGAGGACTGGGATGAACAGTCGGTCGACCGAGAGAGAAAATAAGGAGGAGGGCCAGTGGAGTGTCGACCGGGTGATTGAGCATCCGGCCGAGGGATAGAGAGAGAGAAGTAGATCAAGACAAAGAGCTGCTACTTGGCACCATGGCATAATCACCATTATATATGGGGGAAGTGCATCACTCCCCTTAAAGGACTCAATCAGGAGGAGAGAAGGACACGAGGTACAAACCGTACTCGTGGGGAGAACCAGTACTGGGACCTGAGACACGGTCCACCTAGTTGCAACGAACCAATGGTTATATCCCTAGTGGCAGCAGAATATAAAATAGGGCGAGTCCTAGTAGACCAAGGCAATTTTGCCAACATCCTTTACTGGTCGACTTACCAGAAACTGAGGTTGTCGTTATCCAATTTGAACGAATGTTCAGGAACTCTTTATGGTTTTGCAGGCGAACAAGTGCCCATCAAAGGTTATTGAACTAGAGACTGTGTTTGGAGAAAGCTCTAGTATTAAATGCATCTTGATGCTGTATATAGTGGTGGACGTGGACGCGTCCTACAATATCATCATGGGACGACCGACCTTGAATAGGCTGGGAATGGTCGTGACCACTTGGCATATGTGCATGAAATTCCCGATCGGGTAGGAAGTGGGAAGCGTTTGGGCTGACTCCCATTTGGCTAGGCGGTGTTACGAAGATAGCTTGAAGGTGGGATCCCAACCTCCCCGTCCTATCCTACCGGTCGTCAATGTCTTGGATCTGGATCTAGATCCCCGATGTCGCTACAAGCATGAAAGACCCCACCCAGCCGAGGATCTGAAGGAAGTCTGAGTAGGGCCGTCCGATACCTAAAGGATAAAGATAGGTACGACGCTAAGTCTAGAGGAGGAGGTCTCCCTCGTGAACTTCCTCAAGCATAATAGCAATGTTTTCGCTTGCACCACGGATGATATGCCCGACATAAACTTGGAGTTCATGTGCCATCGCTTAACCGTTTCATCGGGCGCTAAACCAGTTATCCAGAAGAAACGTAAGCAAGGTGAGGAAAAGCGAAAGGGCACACGGAAGGAGACGAATAAACTGCTGGCGGCCGAATTCATAAGAGAGGTGTAGTACCCAACCTGGCTGGGCAACGTTGTTATGGTCAAGAAGGCTAGCGGGAAGAGGAGGATATGTACGGATTATACCGACTGGAACAAGGCTTGCCCCAAGGACTCTTACCCTCTACCCAACATTGACCGACTGGTAGACGGAGTCTCGGGTTTTGCTCTTCTAAGCTTTATGGACGCATATTTGGGCTATAACCAAATTTGGATGCATCCTCGGGAAAAAAAGAAGACCGCCTTCATAACAGATATTGGTGCCTTTTGCTATAGGGTTATGCCTTTCTTCCTCAAGAATGCTAGGGCGACCTATCAGCGCCTAATGGATAAAATATTCAAGGATGTAATCAGTTGTGACGTTGAGGTATATGTAAACGATATAGTGGTGAAATCCGTAGTGGCGGGTGAACATTGTGCTACCCTTGAAAGGGTATTTAGTATTTTAAGAAGACGCCAACTCAAATTGAACCTAGAAAAATGCTCGTTCGGCGTTCAGGTGGGGAAATTCTTAGGTTTCATGCTGAATGAGAGAGGAATAGAAGCTAACCCAGAGAAGTGCCAGACAATAATTAGCATGAGGAGCACTCAAAGTGTAAAAGAGGTTCAACAACTTATAGGGAGGATTACAGACTTATCCAGTTTCATATCTCGAGCGGTAGAGACGACCATGCCCATTTTTGGTATGCTAAAGAAGGGAGAGAGCTTCATCTAGATGACGAAGTGCGAAGAAGCTTTCCTACGGCTGAAGGCCATGCTGGCTACTCCCCCGATTCTCACTCGTCCCACCCAAGGTACTCCTCTTTACTTATACATATCTGTATCTAACGTTGCAGTTAGCACTGCACTAATTCAAGAGAAGGAGGGGAAGCAACACCCAATTTACTTCATGAGTAAAGTCCTAGGAGGGGCAGAAAGGAGGTACCAAAGGATAGAGAAGGCTGCCCTCACTTTGGTGATCACCTCGCGGAGACTGCGTCCCTACTTCCAGGGCTACCAAATAGTTGTCCGGACAGACCTTCACATTCACCAAGTGTTGCGAAAACCGAACCTGGTCGGGAGGATGGTGACTTGGAGTGTACAATTGTCAGAGTTCGACATTTCCTTTGAGAAGAGAGGGCACGTCAAAGCACAAGCACTGGCCGACTTCATTACGGAGCTAACTCATGTCGACCTGCCGACCGGTGAGGATGGAGAATGGTTCCTCTCGGTGGACGGATCATCTAACCAAACCGAGAGCGGAGTAGGGATAATATTGGAAGGACTAGACAGAGTCCTTATTGAATAGTCCTTACATTTCGAATTCAAAGCCAGCAATAACCAGGCTGAATATAAAGCTCTCTTGGCCGGTATGAGACTACCTCGGGAGTTGGAAGCCAAAATTCTAACGGCCAAGAGTGACTCTAAGCTAGTGATGGGGCAGGTAAATGGAGAGTTTCAGGCAAAAGATCCCCAACTAATTAAGTACTAGGAACAAGAAACCAAGGTGGCAGCCACCTTTGATAAATTTACACTCTTACATGTGCCACGGGACCAGAATGAAAGAGCAGATTTGCTGTCAAAGCTAGCCAGCACCTAGAAGAGAGGACAACAGAAGTCGGTCATTCATGAAAGCCTGAGCATATCGATGGTGGACAGATAAGAGATTTGGTGCGCAGAGAAGAAGGAAACATGGATGAGCCTACTCTTGGAGTACCTTAAGGAAGACCGGCTCCCCGGCAACCCAAGCAAAGCTAGAAAGATGGCTAGAGAAGCCTCGAAATACACCCTCGTTGAGCAGCAATTGTATTGAAGGGGTTTCTCCTTCCTATTGCTCAGATGTATAAATGAGGAGGAGTCCAGCTATGTAATCCGAGAAGTCCATGAAGGTGTATGTGGTACTCACATAGGAGGTTGAGCCTTGGCAAGCAAAATTGCCAGGCTAGTTATTATTCGCCAACTCTGAAGCATGATTGCATGAAGTATGTAAAGAAATGCGACAAGTGCCAAAGATTTGTAGAAGCACACAAGGCACCCCCAGAACAGTTACACTTGGTCAAATCACCATGGTCATTCTATAAGTGGGGGGTGGATATCTTAGGCACTTTCCTGACAGCACCAAGGCAGATCAAATTCTTAATTGTAGCAGCCGACTACTTCACTAAATGGGTGGAGGTAGAGTCGATCGCCACGATCTTAGCGAAAAGGATAAAACGCTTCTATTGGAAAAAATCATTTGTCGTTTCGGCCTGCGAGCTAAAATTGTGTCACACAATGGGACATAATTCACATCCCAGTCTATAGCCAAGTTCTGCAAACAGTTGAATATCAGACAACTCTTCACATCGGTAAAGCACCCCCAATCCAATAGACAGGCCGAGGTAGCCAATAAAGTCATCTTGAGGGGTTTGCGAAAGCGTTTAGAGGAGGCAAAGGGCAAATAGGTGGAAGAGCTCCCGCAAGTACTATGGTTATACCATACCACGCCTCACTCTACCATTAACGAGACATCGTTCCACTTAACATTTGACACAGAAGCAGTCATTCCAATGGAGATCGGAGAACCATCTCCATGGACCGCCCTGTTCCAACCTAGTAAAAACGAGGAAGAACTGAGGGCGAACCTAGACTTGCTATAAAAAGCATAGGAAATAGCTCATGTGAGGGAATACGCGATGAAGGCAAGGGCGGCCAGACGCCAGGATAGAAAACTTGTATCCCGCAAATTCAAGTGCCAAGACCTGATGTTGCGAAAAAATACGCAGATGGTGCATAGTAACAAGTTAACCCCATTTTGGAAGGGCCTTTTTAGGGTGTTTGAAGAGGTAGGAAGAGGAACATACTGATTGGAGCAACTGGATGGCAAAAGGATCCCATGGACGTGGAATGCAACAAATTTGCGAATGTACTACAATTGAAATTCACAACAGGAGTCACATGTAAAAATCGCAAGTTAATGCAAAGTAGTTCACTGCCAATTTTCCAAATGCCAACCCCCAAAAAAAGTTAAAGACCTGTAGGAGGCCGACCATATAAGGTTGGTCTTAGGCACCAAAGTTAAAGACCCATACGAGGTTGACCATTCAAGGTTGACCATTCAAGGTTGGTCCAATGCACCAAATTTTAAAGACCTGTAAGAGGCCAACCATACAAGACTGGCCAGGGTACCAAATTTCAAAGACCTGTAAGAGGCCGGCCATATAAGGCTGGTCTTGTGCACCAAAGTTAAAGACCGTAGGAGGCCGGCCATTCAAGGTTGGTCCTGGACACCAAAGTTAAAGACCTATAGGAGGCCAGCCATATAAGGCTGGTCCTGGGCACCAAAGTTAAAGACCCATAGGAGGCTGACCATATAAGGTTGGTCTTGGGCACCAAAGTTAAAGACCCATAGGAGGTCGGCCATTCAAGGTTGATCCAGGACACCAAATTTTAAAGACCCGTAAGAGGCCGGCCATACAAGACCAACCTAGGGTCCCAAATTTCAAAGACCTGTAAGAGGGCGACCATATAAGACTAGTCTTGGGCACCAATGTTAAAGACCCGTAGGAGGCCATCCATTCAAGGATGGTCCTAGGCACCAAAGTTAAAGACCCGTAGGACGCCGATCATTCAAGGTTGGTCCTGGGCACCAAAGTTAAAGACCCATAGGAGGCCGGCCATATAAGGCTGGTCCGGGGCACCAAGTTTTAAAGACTCATAAGAGGCTGGTCATTCAAGGTTGGTCCAGGACACCAAATTTTAAAGACTCGTAAGAGGTCGGCCATACAAGACTGGCCTAGGGTGATAAATGGTGTTTTTCTGTCGTTTTAATCACCTTATCAAATAACTAAAGTTAACTATAGTATAGTCAACCCTAGGTCATTCTTCTCAAGGACACAGTGCGTTCTAAATGTGTTTCAATGTGAAGTAAACAGGAGTAAAATCTAAGTGTAGAGTGCTGACTCACCTCGGCACTAGCCGAGTTGCTCTCGGCCGAGATTGAGCCGAGATGACCTCGGTAGAGAGAATCCGGCTTGGTCTCGGCTGAGTGCAAACAGACGCCACAAAGACGGACTATCTCTGTCTCAGACTCGAAAACAGCAAATGAGGGGGGTTGGAATACAATCGAAATCAAAATAGAAATCAACTACCATGCAAAACAGAAATTAACTACGATGCAAATGCAACGCTACTCCTAGTGCTACTGCTATTACTGTGTTCATGTTTAGTTCCAATAATCAAGGTTTTTCTGGTTCAATCACTCCAGTTACAGTCCATATCAGCCTCCAATGTTCTTACGGCAATCGCCAAAGGTCCGTCCCTTGCCATATCGAGGATTTACACAATCGCTACCTCATCAGTTGGCAGAGATTAAGTTCAAGCTGATTTTAGATTCTCAATTAACAATCATTAAGTGATTACCTACTGAATTAGCTAAACCAGTTCCAATCGGCTTAGTTTAACATTGTTCCGTTACCAGGTGCAATCGCAACGCAGTGATTGAACTTAGATTTTAGGAATGCAATGGAGTTCAAAATTCAGAAAACACTTATAATATTGAAAGCAAAATACAAACACAGGGCTTGGATTCGATGATGCCATCTTCCACGACGATCGCCATGGATGACGACGATGATCCACCTCTACTAGCTAGGACGCTGAGGTTCAAGTCCGCCAGAGTGCATTGGTGCTCCAATCGGTCTCCTCTGGTAACCTTCGGCTTCTCAGTTCCTAGCCTGTATTTCCTCAATTGATAGAAATGCCATTAACAGCACCGTGCACCATCGTAAGTGGAGGAGAGGAAAACGTGAGAGAATTCGGAAATAATGGACGTGCGAAAGTTTGAATGCCAAAGACCCCTAATCGTTCAGAGTTCTATCTATTTATATAGGAGTGGACACAGCTAACGAAGCTAACAGAATTACATGTACAATTCCTATTCTACCCTTGCTGTGACTTGTGTTGCAAGCTACCCAGGAGATGATGTGGCGCTTGAGCTAGAATCGAGGTGGCTCTCGAGTGCTGACGTGGAGCACCACCTGGATCTTCCTGATTGATTTGCTGGCTTTCATGGGCCGAGTCTCGGCCTGGTCGAGAGGCTCTCGGCCTGGGCTTCTAGTGGCGGGCTGAGCTTGGCTGGACCTTTAATGCAGAGATAGTTAGCTAAAAACCTTGAATAAACACAGATTGTGTTTTACTCTAATTTTAGGCCATTAATTTGGATCTTAGCTAACAGTTATCTTTTAAGTTCATGAGTTGCTTAGTGAAACTCTTCTTAGGTCCAATTAAGATGTACATTTTATGACTCATCAAACCCCCACACTTAGCCTTTTGCACTCCTGGGCAAAATATATGACTTAAACAAGGGTGATTTCAGTGAGAGATTCTTCTGTTTGATTTCCTTAAGCTGACTATACAGAGTCAGCCTCTTTTCATCCCAGTTCAAAGCGCTCATGCAATTAGGGAGCTACTTCCTTTGGTTCTCAGAGGCCTTCATGGTTTCCAATTGGGAAGGAGTGCCCCAGAGTGGTAGAACTTTTACTCATGTGCTCAATTTTCTCGCTTCTCCCAAGTGTCTGGACTGTGTTTGCACTCAGCATTGCATGGAATTGGTGCCACCATAACTTGACAGAGCTCTCTTCTCACTCCTGCAAATCACAATAGTCATGATCACTAGGACTTTTCTGGCTTGTAGCGAGGTTGAGGTTATTGGTAGGACAAAATATAGGCAAACTAACTTCAGGACCCGCGGGGAGGAGAGGAGCAATGGGGAGTGAGTTTTATTAGTATGAGGGCAGTTTCGGTTGCTGTAGTCTCCTTCCATCTTTATCCACTCGCTCTTTTTATATTTCTTCTTTGTTTTCTACTCATGCATCTTGCTGATTTTGTTTAGCTCAGCTTATTTATTTCCGCTGCATGTTTTCTGCTTATGTGTACTTTCTTTCCATTCTTTTCTTTCTTTTCTTTTCTATCATTCAATTTCCTTTTCCTTTTTTCCATTATACAGAGCCTTTTTCTCTTTTTCTAAACCTTTTGAATTCTACTCCCTCAACTTCCCCCACACTTGATTTTGACTCACTCCCAAGACAATTCCAAGATTCCTCGGCTTCCCGAGGGTAAGGTAAGAATGGTTTTTTTTTCTGGCCTCGGCTTGTAATGAGCTGCAAGAAAAAAGTGGTCAAATTAGGCTCAAAGGGGGTGACAAGGGTCAACTCGTTTTCGGACAACTTATTTTGGCTTTGAGCTCATAAGAAATATGGCCTAGATCATGTCATTCCTGCATGTGTAAAACAGTTGTATCTAGAGAGTTAAGGCAAAATACAGCACACACAATTAACATGCTTTGCAAAAATCAATCAAAAAGAAGGAAAATGGCGAGAGTGTAAGCCATCACTGTTGCAGGGCTCAAATTCTCACACTGGCTGTTTCTGTTCCTTCACTCTGAAGGTTCCCTCTTCCCATTTCCACCACTTACCGCTTAGAACCCAAAGGTTTGGTTCCCTTCATGCATAGGCAGCTTCTACTCAGGAATGAAGAGATTGCTTCTGCTGGCTCGTCAGACTTTCGAACTCAATAAAGAATTTTCTCTTTTTTTTTCAGACATGTAATTTTGCTAAGCCGGGACCATTCTGGCTGTGGCCGACTCGGCAGTGGGGACTCTTTTATTAAACAAAAACTTTAAGCAACAAAAGTGCTAATTAAACTTAAAATAGTATATCAGATATGAAAGAAACGAAATGAAAAAGTTAGAGAAAATGAAAAAGTTAGATAAGAGAAAGGCAGATATGACGTGAATGATCAATCAGTCCCAGATGGACAGAACCTTCCCCCCCACACTTAATTTCGGCATTGTCCTCAATGTGAAGGGGGTGGCCAAGTTGGCCTAGGTTGTGCAGTCTGGTGGAGTCGGCTCCACTAATGAAATGTTCTCCATGTTCTCTCCTATTGGTGCTGGACCCTCGAGGAATGGTTTGACTTGGTGCTCGTTGACCTGAAAGGTGCGATTGGTACATTCTTCCTTGAGCTGCACTACACTGTGGGGAAATATGTTAGTGATAACAAAAGGTCCATCCCATTTGGAGCGAAGCTTACCTGCTATGAGCTTTAATCTGGAGTTGAAGAGCAACACTTTTTGGCCAATGTGGAGGTCTTTTCTCAGGATCTTTTGGTCGTGGAATTTTTTTACCTTTTTCTTGTAGATCCTGGCATTCTCATAGGCTTCCATGCGAAGTTCGTCTAATTCTTGAAGTTGGAATTTCCTACGCTTTCCTGCTTGGTCATAGGCCATGTTGCATTGTTTGATGGCTCAATAAGCTTTGTGCTTTAGCTCCATAGGGAGGTGGCAGGCCTTCCCCGAAAACAATCTGGCAGGGAGACATCCCTAGCGGTGTTCGGTATGTAGTCCTGTGAGCCCATAGAGCATCCTCAAGAAGTTTGCTCCAATCCTTCCTGCTGGGATTTGTCATCTTTTGGAGTGTACGCTTGATTTCCCGGTTAAACACCTCAACTTGCCCATTTGTTTGGGGGTGGTATGCTGTGGCTATCCTGTGCACCACCCCATATTTCTGAAGAAGGGAGGCCATGGCTCTATTGCAGAAGTGACTCCCTTGGTCACTGATGAGCGCTTTTGGGACACCGAACCTGCAGAAAATATTTGACTTAAGAAAGTCCACTACTACCTTGGCATCATTGGTTCTGGTGGGAATGACTTCTAGCCATCTTGATACATAATCAACTGCAAGCAGGATGTATGAATAGCCATTGGAGACTGCGAATGGCCCCATAAAATCGATACCCCAAACGTCAAAGACTTCGCAGAATAGGATGGGCTGTTGGGGCATTTCATGTCTTTGGTTCAGGGCCATCCCTGCTTTTTTACATATGTCACAGGTTGAGACGAATTGATGAGCGTCCCTGAAAATAGTAGGCCAATAGAGGCCACAATCGAGCACCTTCCTGGCGGTCCGAGATGAGCCGTAGTGACCTCCTCTAGGGTTCGAATGGCAGGAATGCACCTGCGGATGATCTTATCACTGCATAGTCTCCATAGATAGGGGTCATCCCATACGTAGTATTTAGCATCACTTCTGATCTTCTCCTTGTAGGTCTGAGATGCCTCAGGTGGAAATTGAGATGTTGCCACGAAATTGCAGATATCGACAAACCATGGTGTGGCCATCTTGAGGTGTAGGAGTTGCTCATCAGGGAACTCGTCTCGGATAGGCAATTGTTCGCTTTCTCTTTCAATCCTGCTTAACTGGTCCGCTACAGAATTCTCGGCACCTCTCTTGTCTTTGATTTCTAAGTCAAATTCTTGGAGAAGAAGCATCTACCGGATCAGTCTCGGCTTGGAATCCGGTTTCTTCAACAAGTACCTTAGAGCAGCATGATCAGAGAACACGACTATCTTAGAACCAAGAAGGTAGGAACGAAACTTATCCAAGGCAAATACAATTGCCAGAAGTTCCTTCTCAGTTGTCGTGTAATTTTGCTGGTCGATAAAAGGCAAAGGAAAATGATCCTTGCGGGTAGCCTGATTTAATCTTCTGTAATCGATGCACACCCGCAGCTGTTCTGAATCCTCATAGGTACCAACTCGTCGTGTTGGTTCTTCATGACAGTCATCCCGGATTTTTTTGGCACTACTTGCATAGGGCTCACCCACTGGCTATCCGAGATGGGATAGATGATGCCCGCAGCAAGTAGCCTTGTAACTTGTTTCTTGGCTACATCCAGGAGTGTCAGATTCAGCCTTCATTGTTGTTGCCTTATGGGCTTGATGTCCTCCTCCATTAGTATTTTGTTCATGCAGATGGAGGGGTTTATACCTGGAAGGTTAGAGAGTTTCCACCCGATTGCCTTTTTGTGCTGCCTTAGGACTTGCAGCAGCTTCTCTTCTTGCTCCGGGAGGAGGTTGTTGGCTATAATGACTGGGAGCTGCTGTTCACTGTCCAAGTAGACATATTTTAAGTGGCTAGGCAATGGTTTCAGCTCCATGGGTGGTGGAGATAGAGATTCCTGAGTTACAGCTCTCGGATCCGTCTGGCCGGCTTGTTCTAGACCCGGCATTAGGATTGCCGACATGATCTCGGCCTTATGCTGCGTCGGCCGACTCGGAAGGATGGTTTCGGCTCTTGTCGGATTGCGGTCGGCTTTGACTTCCTTTGCGACTTTGGTCTCGGATCCGGGTGGAACGATGAGCTTCTCGGTTCGAGTCTGATCTTTATTGGCCAAGATGGTTTCGGCAAGTGTGTCGGCTTGTGTGTTTGACTCTTCGGCTGAGTTGACTTTTGACATTGTGTTGACTCGGCCTTCTTTGGCTGATTTCATTTCGGCCGTGAATATGGTTTCTAGTTGGGCAGGTAAAGGCTTTGTAGTCTCGGCAACTTTTACCTCTGCGCCATTCTTACTCTCTGAGGGCTCAGGGTAGCAAACCTGGTTTATTAACTCGGTTAGTTCTTTTTCAAGTGCCAAGTTGCTGACGTCACTATGATCTTCCTCAGAGTCTGGGAACTCCAGTACTTCATCATGGTCGGCCCTTGAGCAGCTACTCACTTCAGCAGTTCTAGCAAGATCTTCAATTCCCTCACTGCAACTGTCTAGTTGGAAGTATTCCTCCACTAGCTCTTCCATTATATCTATACCAAAGAGGGAGTGGTCTTCGGTGGGGTGCTTCATGGCTTCGAAAATGTTGAACTGCACCAATGTGTCACCGAATTCCATGGAGAGTGTTTCGGCATGCACGTCAATCTTCGTCCTTGTTGTCATTAAAAATGGCCTCCCCAGTATCAAGGTTGATCCTTTTCCTGATGGCTCGTCCTCTATGTCAAGCACATAAAAATCAGCTGGAAATATTAGCTCGTTCACTTGGACGAGGACATCTTCGAGAACTCCCAGGGGTTGCACGATACTTCTGTTAGCAAGCTGAATGGTCATCCCCGTGGGTTCTAGATCTCCGAAATTGAGGGACCTATAAGTTGATGCAGGCATGACGTTGATTGACGCTCCCAAGTCCAACATAGCATCAGCAAATGTGCAATCACCGATAGTGCATGGGACCGAGAAGATATCGGGGTCTCGGCACTTCTTTGGCAAGACCTGTGAGATTCCTACAGTGGGGTTATTTCTGGTTAAGCTTGAGACCATGCCTCCAAGTTCTCGACTTCCCTTCATCTTCCTTCTTCTGTGTACGCATAATTCCTTGAGGAACTTTGCGTACTTCGGAATTTGCTTGATCGCATCGAGAAGTGGAATGTTGACTTCCACCTTCCAGAACATCTTCAGCAGCTCGTCATCAGAATCTGGTTTCTTTGCCGAGACGGTCCGGGATGAAAACGGTAACGGGACAGCTATCTCTGGATGAGATTGTGAGTCGACTAATGCTTCAGAGTTGGCTTTGGCTGGTTGCGGCTCCTGATGCTATTCAAGCTGAGGTAATTCCTTATCGCTTCTGAGTGTTACTGCATTAGCATTCCCTCTCGGATTCGGAATGGGTTCCGAGGGGAGGCTACTCGAGCCGGCAGACTGCAATTCGCTCACAGCGTTTGCTAGCTGTCCTATTTCTATATTGAGATCCTAGATGGTGGCGGTCATATTCTGTTGGAATTGTAAATTGCTAGAGCTTACTGATTGCTGAAATTCTATGTTGCTTGTTGCTAGCTGCTTCATTAAATCTTCTAGTGATGGTGAATTGCCTTGAGTAGGAGTTCTTTGTTGCTATGGTGGGAAGGATGGTGCTGTGTATTGTGGACTCGGCTGCTGATAACCAGCTGCTCCATAGGGTGCATTCGGCATGTATCCGGCTCTTTGAGCTGCGTAAGGTCCTGGTTGTGGGTTTGGCCGAAATGGTTGTTTCCCATATGCTTGATTATCGAACTGCCGGTTCTGATAGGGTTGCTTCCCATACTGGAATCCTCCTACGACTCCAACACTTTCGGTTTGGCCAGACTCGGTCTCTTGAAGAGTGGGACACAGGTCAGTTGGATGCTCCACTGAAGTACATATGCCACAGACTTTTGCTGCCATGGCTGGATGATGTTGACTAACAGCCAGTTGTCTCACCAGGGATGTCAGCTCGGTCAGCTGGTTCTCCAGCCTTTGGTTGGAGGCTGTGTCGATTTCATTCACTGGCCGAGACGGATTTGGCCCTCTGATCCCGAATTGTTGAGTGTTGCTCGCCATGTTCGAGATCAGATGCCTTGCTGCTACTGGTGTTTTGTCCATTAATGCTCCTCCACTAGCTGCATCGATCATACTCCTATCCATCATTGACAATCCTTCATAGAAGTACTGGATCAGCAGCTGTTCGCTGATCTGATGGTAGGGACAGGTGGCACATAGCTTGTTGAAGCGCTCCCAATATTCGTGCAGAGTCTCTCCTTTTTGTTGACTTATCCCACAGATTTCTTTCTTGATGGTCGCAGTCCTAGAAGCTGGGAAAATTTTTTCCAGGAAGGTCCGTTTCATGTCTCCCCAGGTGTTGAAGAGTGCTAGCTGCAGATATAGCCAGTCCTTTGCAGCTTCGTCCAGAGAGAATGGGAACGCCTTCATCTTGATATAATCTTCTGGGATTCCCTACGGCCTCATCGTGGAACAAACCACGGGAATTCTTTTGAGATGCTTGTGGGGGTCTTCTCCTGCAAGACCGTGAAATTTAGGCAACAAATGTATCAAACCTGACTTTAATTCATATGTTTGAGCCGACTCCAGTTGTGGATACTGGATACACCATGGTTGGTACACCACATCTGGAGAGGATAGCTCTTTCAACGTCCTGTCGTGGTTTTCCATCTGCCCTGGCTTTGTGAAAATGTTAGTACTAGTAATAAAATGGTCAGTACAAAATTGGTCAAAGTTAGTGGCAGAATTTACACTACTACCGATATTTACTATGGTATTTCTAATTTTTCGCAATCTACGTAAAGTTAGTTCTATTTTTGGATCAAAAATATACAATGGGTCAGTGCTACTCCTAGTCATGCATCATGCAGAATTCAAAGTAACTAAAGCAACAATTAATTCTACTAAAAACAAAATGGGGTGAATATGTAATGCAGAATTAAATGTAATGCAAAGTTAGAAAATTAAATGTATGTATGTAATACAGAATTGGAAATTTCTACTATATCTATATGTATATATTTATTTTTTGTTTAACAGTGAATTCACGTAAAGATTTATTGACAAATTCAGATTCAACAGACTCTAAACAAAACTTCTTAAAACTCGGATTCGATTCGATTTACTTGGCACACTAAAACATAAAGGAACTTGTGTCCCCGACAACGACGCCAATTTGATAAATGGTATTTTTCTGTCGTTTTAATCACCTTATCAAATAACTAAAGTTAACTATAGTATAGTCAACCCTAGGTCATTCTTCTCAAGGACATAGTGCGTTCTAAATGTGTTTCAATGTGAAGTAAACAGGAGTAAAATCTAAGTGTAGAGTGCTGACTCACCTCGGCACTAGCCGAGTTGGCTTCGGCCGAGATTGAGCTGAGATGACCTCGGCAGAGAGAACCGGGCTTGGTCTCAGCTGAGTGCAGACGGACGCCACAGAGACCGACTATCTCTGTCTCAGACTCGAAAACAGCAAATGAGGGGGGTTGGAATACAATCGAAATCAAAATAGAAATCAACTACCATGCAAAATAGAAATTAACTACGATGCAAATGCAACGCTACTCCTAGTGCTACTGCTATTACTGTGTTCATGTTTAGTTCCAATAATCAAGGTTTTTCTGGTTCAATCACTCTAGTTACAGTCTATATCAGCCTCCAGTGTTCTTACGACAATCGCCAAAGGTTCGTCCCTTGCCATACCAAGGATTTACACAATCGCTACCTCATCAGTTGGCAGAGATTAAGTTCAAGCTGATTTTAGATTCTCAATTAACAATCATTAAGTGATTACCTACTGAATTAGCTAAACCAGTTCCAATCGGCTTAGTTTAACATTGTTCCATTACCAGGTGCAATCACAACGCAGTAATTGAACTTAGATTTTAGGAATGCAATGGAGTTCAAAATTCAGAAAACACTTATAATATTGAAAGCAAAATACAAACACACGGCTTGGATTCGATGATGCCATCTTCCACGACGATCGCCATGGATAACGACGATGATCCACCTCTGCTAGCTAGGACGCTGAGGTTCAAGTCCGCCAGAGTGCATTGGTGCTCCAATCGGTCTCCTCTGGTAACCTTCAGCTTCTCAGTTCCTAGCCTGCATTTCCTCAATCGAGAGAAATGCCATTAACAGACTTGTGCACCATCGTAAGTGGAGGAGAGGAAAACGTGAGAGAATTCAGAAATAATGGACGTGCGAAAGTTTGAATGCCAAAGACCCCTAATCGTTCAGAGTTCTATCTATTTATATAGGAGTGGACACAGCTAACGAAGTTAACAGAATTACATGTACAATTCCTATTCTACCCTTGCTATGACTTGCGTTGCAAGCTACCCAGGAGATGATGTGGCGCTTGAGCTGGAACCGAGGTGGCTCTCGAGTGCTGACGTGGAGCGCCACCTAGATCTTCCTGATTGATCTGCTGGCTTTCATGGGCCGAGTCTCGGCCTGGTCGAGAGGCTCTCGGCATGGGCTTCTAGTGGCGGGCTGAGCTTGGCTGGACATTTAATGCAGAGATAGTTAGCTAAAAATCTTGAATAAACACAGATTGTGTTTTACTCTAATTTTAGGCCATTAATCTGGATCTTAGCTAACAGTTATCTTTTAAGTTCATGAGTTGCTTAGTGGCACTCTTCTTAGGTCCAATTAAGATGTACATTTTATGACTCATCATAGGGCACCAAATTTCAAAGACCCGTAAGAGGTCAGCCACACAAGGCCGACCCAGGGCACCAAATTATGAAGACCCATAGGAGGCCGGCCATTCGAGGTTAGTCCAGGGCACCAAATTTTAAAGACCTGTGAGAGGCCGACCATTCAAAAGGGATCAGGAGGCCAATTTCAATATTGGAAGCACAAATTTAAAGACGCAAAAACCCGCGAATAAGTAAAATTGGCTTTATGAGGCTGACCTAGAGCGTAAGCAATTAGACACGAAGGCCTGTCCAAGGGGTTAAACTAGCAAAAAGAAAGTTAAAAGGTGGGTATGTCCGCCCATAAATAATAAGGTGTGAGAATCGACCCGAGATCTATCCAAAAAAGACTTCATTAATCACACTGTTCTCAAACAACCCAATACTATGAGATACATGCATAACCCTTGCAATCAAAAGGTATGCAATTGAGCAATCATGATAGTAGTCGAAAAAAATTAAAGGTGGGTTGCTGGGGCATTTCATGCCTTCTGTTCATGGCCACTCCTGCTCTTTGGCATTTCTCGCAGGTGGAGACGAATTCATGCGCGTCCCTAAAGATAGTTGGCCAGTAAAGGCCACAGTGTAGCACTTTCTTGACAGTCCGATTTATCCATAATGGCCGCCTCCAGGTGTTGAGTGACAAAATTGGAGGACTGAGTTGGTCTCGGCTTCAGGAATGCACCTACGAATGACCTTGTCACTACATAGTCTCCAAAGGTAGGGGTCATCCCAAATGTAGTACTTGGCATCACTTTGGAGTTTATCTTTGTATGCTCGAGATGCCTCTGGTGGGAACCGAGATGCTGCCACATAGTTACATATGTCGACAAACCATGGTGTAGCCGTTTGGATGTGCAACAGCTGCTCATCGGGGAATTCATCTCGGATAGGCATCAGTTCGCTTCCATTTTCAATTCTGCTTAGATGGTCTGCTACAGAATTCTCAGCACCTTTCTTATCTCTGATTTCTAGATCGAATTCTTGGAGAAGAAGCATCCACCTGATCAGTCTCGGCTTAGCGTCAGTCTTCTTCAGCAAGTATCTTAGGGCGGCATGGTCAGAGAACACAATTATCTTGGAACCGAGAAGGTAGGAATGAAATTTATCTAAGGCAAACACAATTGCCAAAAGCTCCTTCTCAGTTGTTGTGTAGTTTTGCTGGGCCGGGTCCATAGTTCTGGATGCATAGGCAATCACGTCCACCGGTTGGCCGACTCTAGCTCTCTGGCCGAGAACAGCTCCCAATGCCAAGTTGGATGCATCAAACATCAATTCGAATGGTAGGTCCCAATTCGGTGCTTGCAAAATAGGGGCGAATGTGAGTATGCTCTTCAGCTCCTGAAATGCTTCAATACAGGACTGGTCAAAATTGAATTCCACATCCTTCTGTAGCAGTTTGGATAGAGGCAAGGCTAGTGTACTGAAGTTCTTGATGAATCTTCTGTAGAAGCCTACGTGTCCTAGAAATGAGTGAACTTCCCACACAGAAGCGGGGTTTGGAAGGGAGGTGATGATGTCTATCTTTGCTTTGTCCACCTCAATGCCTCTATTGGAGACCAAATGTCCCAACATTATTCCCTCAGTCACCATGAAATGACACTTTTCAAAATTGAGCACAAGGTTTGTGTCAATGCATCTCTTCAACACCTTAGATAGATTATTCAGGCATGCTTCGAATGAGTCAGCATACACCGTGAAGTCATCCATGAACACCTCCATGCAATCCTGCAGCAGGTCCGAGAAGATGCTCATCATACAACGTTGGAATGTACTCGGCGCGTTGCACAGGCCAAATGGCATGCGTGTATACGCAAAGGTACCAAATGGGCAGGTGAAGGTTTATTTTATGCTGGTCTTCAGGTGCGATATGTATTTGCATGTAGCCTGAGAATCCGACCAGAAAACAATAGTGGGATTTCCCAGATAGCTTTTCAAGCATTTGGTCAATGAAGGGCAGAGGGAAGTGATCCTTGCGAGTTGCTTGATTCAACCTTCTGTAGTCGATGCATACTCGCCAGCTATTCTGAATCCTTGTTGGGACCAGCACATCTTGCTGGTTTTTCTTGACGGTCATCCCGGACTTCTTTGGCACCACTTGCACAGGGCTCACCCATTGGCTATCCGAGATGGGGTAGATGATCCCTACAGCAAGGATTTTGGTGACTTCCTTTTTAACTACGTCCAAGAGTGTTGGATTCAGTCTTCTTTGCTGTTGCCTTATGGGCTTGATTTCCTCCTCCATCAGGATTCTGTGCATGCAGATGGAGGGGTTTATGCCAGGAAGGTCCGCCAGCTTCCACCCTATTGCCTTCCTATGTTGCCTGAGGACATCTAGCAGCTTTTCTTCTTGCTCCTGGAGGAGGTTGTTGGCAATGATGACTGAGAGTTGTTGTTCCTTGTCCAGGTAGGCATACTTTAGGTGACTTGGCAATGGTTTCAATTCCATGGGTGGTGGTAGTAATGGAGATTTTTCAGTTATTGGGCTTGAATCCGACTGGCCGACTTGATTTTGACTCGGCACCAGGTGTGCCGAGTTGATTTCGGCCTTTGGCTGCTTCTGCCGGCTCGACTTGGTGACTTCGGTTTTGGTTGGACTGGAGTCGGCATGGGCTTCTTGCGCTCCTTTGGAGTCGGATCCGGATGGAACATTGATTTCTACCTTAGCTTGAGTCTGGTCTTCATTGGCCAAGACGGTATCGGCAAGCGTGTCGGCCTTGCTGTTTGACTCTTCGGCCGAGTTGACTTTTATTTCTTCCTTGACTCGGCTTTCTCGACCGAACTCGATCTCGACCGTGAAAATTGTCGCTAATTGTGCAATGAAAGACTTATCAGCTTTGGCGACTTTGATCTCTACATCATTTGTACACTCTGAGTGTTCTTGATTGCAGACTTGGTCTAGTAGTTCAGATAATTCCGCTTCAAAGTCCAAGTCAACAATATCACTATGGTTGTCCTCAGAATCGGGAAGGTCTTGTGCTTCCTCATGGTTGGCCTCTGTATCTACAACCCCTAGGCAGCTGCTCTCGTCAGCGTCCTCAGCAAACTTCTCAATGTCTTCACTGCTGCTATTTAGTTGAAGATATTCTTCAACTATTTCATCAAGTACATCAATGCCAAAGAGAGAGTGGTATTCGGTCGGGTGCTTCTTAGCTTTGAAAATATTAAATTGCACAACAGTATCGCCGAATTCCATGGAGAGAGTCCCTACATGCACGTCAATCTTTGTTCTGGCAGTCATCATGAAGAGTCTTCCCAGAATTAAGGTGGATTCCTTCCCAATCATCTCGTCCTCCATGTCTAGCACATAAAAATCAGTTGGAAATATCAGTTCATTGACCTAGACGAGAACATCCTCCAAAACTCCCAAGGGCTGGACAATACTCCTGTTTGCAAGTTGAATGGTCATCCCTGTGGGTTCTAAGTCACCAAAATTCAGGGACCTGTAGATTGACGTGGGTATGACATTAATCGAGGCTCCTAGGTCCAACATGTCATCGGCAAAAGTGCATTCTCCGATAGTGCATGGGACAGAAAAGATTCCAGGGTCTCTGCATTTCTTTGGCAAGGTTGGAGCACCGGTAGTGATTGCTTCATTTCGTGTCAGGGCCGACACCACACCTCCAATTTCCCTGCTTCCCTTTATCTTTCTCCTCTTGTGTACGCACAATTCCTTGAGGAATTTTGCATACTTAGGGACCTGTTTAATAGCATCAAGGAGTGGAATATTGATTTCCACCTTTCGGAACATCTTCAACAATTCTTCATCTGACTCCGATTTTCTTGCCGTGATGGGCCGAGATGGAAATGGCAGTGGAATAGTTGTAACTAGTCAAGGCTGCAAGTCAGCATTTGGCTCAGAGTCGGCTTCAGTTGATCTCGGCAACTACTGCAATGTAGGTTGAGGTAATTCTTTACCGCTTCGAAGAGTCACTACACTAGCGTTTCATCTCGGATTTGGAATGATTTGAGAGGGGAGGTTGCTGGATCCTGCCGACTGTAATTCACTCACAGTATTAGCAAGCTGTCCAATTTGCGTTTTGAGGTCTTGAATGGTGGCGGTCATGTTCTACTGGAACTGCATATTACTGGAGCTCACAGATTGTTGGAACTCCATGTTGCTTGTCACAAGCTGCTTCATCAGGTCTTCTAGAGAAGGAGAGTTGCCTTGGGCAGGCATTCTCTATTGTTGCTATTGCTGTTGGAAAGGTGGTACTTGGTATTGCGGAGTCGGCTGTTGATAACCTGCTTGCGTCTGATAGGTATTCAGTGTGGATCCGAATTGTTGAGCTGCGTATGGCCCCTGATTCAGTCCTGGCCGAAATGGCTGTCTCCCATGCTGCTGGCTATCAAATGGCCGATTTTGATACGACTGTTTCCCGTACTGAAATCCACCTATTGCTCCAACGTTCTCTGGTTGGTCCGACTCAGTTTCTTGGAGAGTGGGGCACATATCAGTGGGGTGCTCCACAGAAGTACATATGCCACATACCTTCGTTGCCATGGCTGGTTGGTGTTGTCCAACTACAAGCTGTCTCACCAATGATGTCAATTCGGTCAGCTGATTCTTCAGTCTCTGATTGGAAGCTGCACCGATTTCATTCACCATTCGAGTTTGACCTGGCCCTTTGATCCCAAACTGTTGTGTATTGCTTGTCATATTAGAGATCAGATGCCTGACTACTGCTGGCGTTTTATTCCATCGGGCTCCTCCACTGGCTGTGTCGATCATGCTTTTGTCCATCATTGATAGTCCCTCGTAGAAATACTGGATCAGCAACTGTTCGCTGATCTGATGGTGTGGACAGGTGGCACAGAGTTTGTTAAACCTTTCCCAGTACTCGTGCAGAGTTTCTCCTGTATGCTGCCTTATCCTACATATCTCCTTTCTGATGGACGCAGTCCGAGATGCCGGAAAGAACTTTTCCAAGAAAGTGCGCTTCATGTCTCCCCAAGTGTTGAAAAGTGTTGGCTGCAGGTACAGCCAATCCTTCGCTGCTCCATCTAAGGAGAATGAGAACGCCTTCATTTTGATATAGTCTTCCGATATCCCCTGCGGTCTCATCGTGGAACAAACCACATGGAATTCTTTTAGATGCTTGTGGGGGTCTTCTCCTACAAGACCATGAAATTTAGGCAACAAGTGTATAAGGCCAGACTTTAATTCATATGTTTGAGCCGGCTCCAACTGTGGATATTGGATGCACCATGGTTGATACACCATGTCTGGAGTGGCCAATTCCTTCAATGTTCTGTCATTATTCTCCATCTGCTCTAGTTCTGCAAAAATGTAGAACTAGAAACAAAATCGTCAGTGTAAAACTAGTTAGAGTCAACGACAGAACTACTACTAGTATTTACTGCAGCGTTCCTAATTTTTCGTAATCTTCGTAAAGTTAATTCTATCTTTGGGTCAAAGGCATACAATGGGTCAGTACTACTCCTAGTCATGCATTGTACATATTATGCAGAAAAATTAGAATTGAAAACAGTTCTTAAAACAGTAAATTATAACTATCAGTTAACTAGCTAATGGAACTACAGAATGGTATGCAGAAAGAATGCAATGCAAAAAGAGAAAAATGCAGTAGTGAACGCAAAACAGAATGCTAATGCTACGTTGCTACAGAGACAAATGTTTGATTTCTTTTGTTCGTTTTTTTTTTTTTTTTTCGGGTGAATTTACGCAGAGACAGAAACAATACTCAGCATACTTTTTATTTAGGATCCAAAAGCAAACAGACAGACATAGACAAGTTCAAAAGACTCAAGACTGACTTGACAAACACACTTCACAGACTCGGAATTCGACCTCACTTAACTTGACACCATAGACATAAAAGAACTTGTGTCCCCGACAATGACACCAATTTGATAGTCGAATTCTTTTTCAGTTGTTTTAAACGCTTATCAAATAACTAAAGTTAACTATAGCATAGCCAACCCTAGGTCATTCTTCTCAAGGACACAGCACGGCTCACCAGGACTTAGTGTGAAGTTTAAATGTTATCGATTCCAAGATGTAAAGTGTTGACTCTCCTCAGCACTGGCCGAGTCGCTCTCGGTAGAGACTGAGCCGGGATGGTCTCGGCAAAGACAATCCGGCTTGGTCTTGGCTAAGTGCAGATAGACGCTACAGAGATGGACTATCTCTGTCTCAGACGGGGAAGTAGTAAACAGGGGGGTTTAAACGTAAGCAAAACAGAAATAAACTAGACTATGAATGCAGTAAACATATACTACTGCTACTGGTTTCCTATTATTATTATTATTATGATATAACTGTGTTCATGTTCAGTTCTGTTAGTCCAAGTCCAGTTCAAATTCCTCACTTCAGTTCTCAGTCCATATCAGCCTCGGGTAGTCTTATGGCAATCGTCAAAGGTTTGTCCATTGTCATACCGAGGATTTATGCAATCGCTACCTCATCAGTTGGCAGGGATTAAGTTTAGAGCTGATTTTAGGTTCTCGATTAACAATCGTTAAATGATTACCTACTGAATTAGTTAAACCAGTTCCAATCGGCTTAGTTCAACATTGTTCACAGTTCAATTGCAATCGTGAATTAAAGGAGAGGAAGAGAACAGAGAAACGAATTACAGAAAGTAATTGATTAACAGAAAACAGAGTACAAACACAGTGGCCTGAATTCAAGTGGATCCATCTTCCACGACGATCGCCCTGGTTGATGGTGGTGGTTCACCTTCGGTAGCCTGAGCGCTGAGGATCAGACTCACCAGAGTGTGTTGGGAATCCCAATCAGTCCCCTTTGACAAACTTCGACTTCCCAGTCTCAGACCCTGCATTTCCTCGATCGAGAGAAACACCAAAACAACACCGTGCACTACCGTGAATGGAGAGAAACGAGAGCGAGAAAATGAATATAATGGGAGTGGATTTTAAATGAATTGCAAGACTCCTAAAAAGTGCACAGCTCCTTCTATATATACAAGAGCTAAGCAGCTAGGTGACGCTAATAAAATATCCTAACAGAATTACAATGTGAATTTCCTATTCGACCCCTATGAAGATCTTCCTAGGTGACATGGCAGATTCTCTAAGAGTGACATGGCAGCTGAGGTGGCCTCTAAGCTGGATAGCTGACGTGGATAACACAATTGGACCGCTCTTTATTAGACTGTTGGGCTACAAGGCATGGACTGTCGAGACGAATCTGGCTTGGCCGAGATGGAGTCTGTCCGGCCGGGACGACTTCATCTCGGTTGAGACTCTTCTGTTGACCCTAGTCAACTTAGCTTGACCTGCAGAAGAAGGAGTGATAGTTTTTATTAGCTAAGACTTCTGAATTAATACAGATTTGTATTTTCTCTATACTTAAGCCCATAGAATGAATCTTAGCTAACAATTTATTCTTAAGCACAAAATAGTTTTGCAAACACCCTTCTTAGGTGTCTAAAAGATGTATAATTTGTGACTCATCAAGGGGTTATGTACCGATCGTCCTAACCGACCGAGAGCTCGTACATATGTACTATCATATGATACGTTATACCTTTTCAAAGCAGAAAAACCCTGCGTCTAGCATGTCAAAATACCGATTTTACAATTTTGTCTCTGACGTATTTGGTACCTTTGTCTGGTGACGTGAAATTTCTGTTTGGTTATATATATATATATATGAATGAAAAACAAAAGGGTGTTGGATATTGAAACAGTGGAAAGAACAATAGAAGAAAGATTGAAAGTAATTTTTTTATATTTTTATAAAAATAATTCAGTTTTTATAAGTTCGTTCTCAATCAATTTAGTTTTTTTATAAAAGTACTTTAGTTTTTATAGTTGAGTTTTATTCTTCAAGGATTTATAGTGTTATATACGAAGGAGAAATAAGATAGCTTACCCCACCCTCTATAGACATACAAAATGGTAAGCATCCTTTTTCTTCCTTAATGTAAAGAATGATTTTCAGTTATTTTCTTTTTCTTATTATCCTGTCCTTGACGAATCCTGTTTGTAGGAGTGTTTAAAAAAATTTTAACTGACCCGAATTATGTGAGAATTGAACCTAATGGGAAAAACAATTTGTCAAAACCGAACTAAACTGAGAAATAGTTCCCTTGAACTACTGTTTTTATTCAACAAACTATTTTTTTATATATAAATTGAATTGTTTTGTCAATCGAATTGAATTGTTTTAAATCAGACTAAATTTATTATTTTATTAATTTATAGAAGAAAGATTGAAAGTAATATTTTTTATATTTTTATAAAAATAATTCAGTTTTTCTAAATTGGGTCTCAATCAATTCAGTTTTTTATAAAAGCACTATAGTTTTTATAGTTGAGTTATATTCTTCAAGGATTTATAGTGTTATATATGAAGGCGAGAATAAGATAGATGATCCGACCGTCTGTATAAACATACAAAATGGTAAGCATCCAAAGTAGCCGCCTGGTGATCCCCTCAGAGACAACTCCATCTGCAAACCTCTCTCTCTCCCTCTGCGACCAAATCAAACTCCCCAACCACGGAACTCAGCTCTATCTCTACACCCATAACTCATCCTTGCCTTCTTCAATTCACACTCTAGCAACCTCTCTCAGCAAAGCCCTCACTCTCTACTACCCCTTGGCGGGCCGCTTGCACCGGATCCGAGGAGGCCGCTTCCAACTTCTCTGCAACGATAAGGGAGCACTCCTTATAGAAGCCACGTGCGACACGGAATTCAGTTTCGACGATCTGTGCGTCTTCGCTCCCGCCCACGCTATCCCCAAAATCGATTACGCCGTCCCAATCGAGGATGTCCCCTTGCTGGTCGCGCAGATCACCAGGTTCCCTTGCGGTTTCCTCACGCTCGGAATCTCCCTCTGTCGCGCTCTCCTCGATGGAGCCTCTGCTGCCAGTTTCGTTAACGCGTGGGCCACACTCGCCAGAGGAGACACCCTCCATTCTAGTTTAATTCCGCTGCACCATCGAACTAAATTAGATTCGCTAAAACTAAATAAACGACCGCGTTTTGAACACCCGGAGTTTTTGCCACCACCCCTTTGGACAACACAAATGGGAAAGCGCACGCAATCGCAATCGCAATCGCAATCGCAATCGCAACAGCTTGGTACGGCCATACTGAGACTCACGAAAGGGCAAGTTGAGAAACTTAAGAAGAAAGCGTCCGACTTTGGAAGTGGGGATGGTCCATTTACTCCCCAGCGAGCTTATACTAGCTTTGAGGTCATAAGTGGACACTTGTGGAGGTGTGTTTGCAAGGCGCGTTACGCCGGTGATGGAAGTCAACCCACGAGGTTGACCACCTTGGTTAACTGTAGAAACCGTTTATGCCCGTCGCTCCCCTGGGCTTATTTTGGGAATGCTACGTTTCCCACCGTGACCCCAACATGTTCCTTTGATGACATCATGCACGAGCCTCTTTGTTACGCTGTGGGGAAAGTGAGGGAGGCGATTCAGAAGATGGGGGATGAGTATGTGAGGTCTGCTCTTGATTATATAGCCAATTTGGAGGACATGGATTTGTTTAGGGACACTTTTTATAACTCTGCTGGGAAAAACCCTAATTTGTATGTGGTAGGTTGGACCAATTTTGCGTATTACGGGACGGATTTTGGGTGGGGGAAACCGGTTTGCCTGCTTCCTGGGAACATTAACTCTGACGGTAAGGCTTTCCTTTTGGACACTGCCACTGGGGATGGCTTCATTGTCGCAGTTTGTTTGCAGGCTTCGCTTGTAGATGCGTTCAAGAAGTTGTTCTACGAGGATATAGAGAAGCCTACACCTTCTAAATTGTGATTCATGAGGTCATGACTCTTCCATATGGGTTCTGGGATTTCACATCGTTAACATGAAGGTGACATGTATGATTGGTCACGGTTTTGTCATTTTTATTTTTTTCTATGGTTAATTTGGAATTGAATGTCTGGATCAAAACCCTGATAATTTAGCAATATATTAGTGCCGTACTCGAGGACATGTTTATATCTAGCATGATACCTAATAAATAATCCATCTTGTCGGACTTGGTATGGGCTCTTTCCTTCACCGGGTTTATTGCAATACTTATGGCAGGGAACAATTGCATGGACCAAAAAATAGGTGCAATTTTAGGACCAAAATGTTGTCAACAAATGTGAATATTTAATATAAATTCAAGCTAAGTATTGTTTGTTATTCGTTACAGGCTGATGCTTAATGTTAGTGTAAAATTAATTATTGATATCATTTTAAAAATTAATAAATTTATTATACATAATAATATGTAATTCAATGTGTATAAAATTATTTTATATTATTAATACATAACGTATTTTCTCTAATATAATTTTTAGTATGCGACAATTTTGTAATGATTTAATGTTGATAATGTTCTCCCTCTGAATGATGTTTGTTTTACCTTGTTTGTTCTCTACTCTAGATGACACATAATACCCAACTATGCATAAAGTTTTACTATCCACACCAGATTGCTAGTCGTTGACAATTTATATTATTCTTAATTAATGGAAATCGGTGGATTTTATGAAAATATATATGTTAGTAATAAATTTACTTTATTTGATAAATTTTTTATTGTTTTCGAATATTTAATCTTTAATAAGATAGTGAGTAGAGTATTTAAACATATAACATCTATAAAAATTAAAGAAGGGAATTTTATTTTATACTTGTATTATATAGACCTTATATAAGCGTTTATAGCTTCTTATCAAGTTTTTATTTGATTAAATCAAACATATTTTTAATAGAGTATAATTAGAAGAAGAAAAAAAACTCAAACCAGTCATCAAATTAAATATGAATAAATTATTTTATACTTATAAAAAAAATGATTAACCAAAAAAAGGATAATCTCAATTTTTTATAATTTGTAATTTTTCAAAAAAGTATACTTTATTTTTTACATCAAAATTAGGTAGGATGAACTATTCTCAAAAGAGTAATATCTTAGTTTTAGTCTTCGAAATTGTAGAAAATGATATTTTAATCTCCAAAGTTATAAATTGTAAATACAGATACAAGACTTTTTGGGAGAAAACTGGAAACTGGTTTTCAAGCACACAGTTTGTGAAAGAAATCAGTGTACGCTAACATTTTTTAATCAAAACCGGGAACAGATTCTGGTATTTCGTTTGTGAGATTGCACAATCCTCCTCGTAAGTTTTACGTGTTAGAAATTTATAATTTGTTTTAATCATATAGACTTTATATTTCAAATATAATTATATCAACTATTTATTTAAAGTGATTATAATCTTAAATGATCCAATTAAGTAATCAAAAGACTTCCTGATAATACTTTGTATGGACTTAATGAGTGGATACTTGGCCCGTTAGGGGATAATGGAAACTCTATATGTAGGGTGACACATAATGAAAGGTTATGGTTCCCAATACACCAAACCAAAAACAGATTCTCTATTCTCCCCATAGGAAAAGAGAAGTTAAGGTCCCATGAGGAATTAAGGCGGTTTGGTTGAGGAAGACCATAAACCAAAGGTTCTCAATCAGATAGATGACATTGCAGATTGATGGATCCAGATATTTAGTTGCTTATACTTTCTTATTTATAATTTTGATGATCTGGTATAACGGTAAAAGATTATAAAGAACCTAAAGATTTAGATAAAGATTTCCAACATCCAGAACTTATATTGGCTTATTTTATGGGCCGCCATATTTTCGGGTTTAGCCGATCATAGTGGTTTATTCTTAAATGTTTTATTTCTTTTCTTCTACAAACCAAAATAAAGTCACTAACTTTGCAAAACGCCATTTACTTTAACATTTTTTTGGCAAACAGTACAAAAATAACTAAAATGAATAGATTATTACAAACTCGGAGACTAATTAATAGACGGTTTTTAAAATTTTAGGGATCAAAATACATATTTGACCTACACAATTTTGAGATAAAATTTTATGATTTAAGAAAAACGTTATCTCATCATATACAAGATAAGATTTTGGTTAAACTTCTTGAGAGAAAACATTAAATATAAAAAAATATAAATAATTTAAAAGTAATACTTATATTATGTTTTTTTTTCTATTTACGATCGATAGATGTGATAAAAATATATTTTCCCCAACACAAACATTATCATTAATACAAAGTATTAGTTTAGTAATATGAATAAAAATTATATTATGAATAATGTAAATGAGAACTAAAATTTTACATATATTTATTATTATTAAATAAATAATATAATATTATAAATTTAAAAATAATAATTTACTTTTCAATATTATATATTTTATGCATTGAACTCGTGACTGATGCAATAATTATCACAACTAATATTTAGTGTTGACTTTTTGGTGACCAACACCAGAATTTCTTTAATCCCACTGAAGTGAAAATTGTAATAAATAAAAAAAATGTTACGACTAATATTAGTGTTCTAATGACCGATGCTGAATATAATAGAAGGTGAACGCTATAATTAGCTACAAATAATTAGTGCCTGGCCAATGTTGACTCTATAATATTCTTTTAAATTTGCTTTATTTATTTATTTATTAATAATATATTAACAAATCTGGATATATTCATTAAATTTATAAAAATATAACAAAGACCTAATATAAATAATAATATAGAAATAAATAAAAAATAATTTTCATATACAACTATGGTCGTCTATGTAATATAATAATTAATGTATGAAAAAATAAAACAAAAATATCTCTTTAATTAGTTCTCCATCCTCATCCAGGATTGATCCTACACGTCAGATAGATAGTGCGCATGCGAATGTAAAATATATTCATGCATTACTAAAATAAATTATAAATTAATTTAAATTATTTATAATTTTTATATTTTCTTTTAACTGATATTTGTTTTCAAAATTTAGAAAAAAATAACTATGAAGAAATCAAATTGAAAATTTGAAAATAAGAAATAATTTATTATTATTTGCTCTATTTAATACTAATATAGATAATGCAATATGCATTTATTTATTTATTAAAAATACTATATTTTTACTTGCATTTCTTAATTTTTTAAATAATAAAATAATTTGAAAAGTAAAAATGATATTAGTTAATTTTTAAAATTAGAGAAAATACCGAGTAACAATTAATTATGGTAAAGAATTTTTTGTTTTACTATTTTGAGTATATTTATAAATAAAACTAAAATATACGTGAACACCTAATTTTATCCTATCAAAAGATAGTTCAAGATATAAAAATTAAAAAAAAAATGTCAAAGTTAAAATATCGGACGCGTAAATCCTTCTAGACGTTTAAAACCAGGTCCACAACCTTAGGATGAGTAAACTGTTTTGCTATGTATCTAAAGTAGGACATCCAAATCCTTTAGACGTTCAAAACTAAAGCAGGACATCAAAACCTCTTTGGACATCCAAAACCAAGCATGTAGCCTTTGGACAAGCAAGTCTCCTTACCCTGTGTTCAAAGCAGGACGTCCAAACCCTTTTGGGCATCTAGAACCAAGTCTGCAACTTTGGACAAGCAAGTCTCCTTGTTGTGTGTCTAAAGCGAGACATCCAAACCCTTTGGATGTCTAAGCCTACAACCTTTGGACAAGAAATTCTCTATTGTGTGTCGAAGAGGCCTAGAAACAGCTCCTTTGCTGAATGTCCAAAGGAGAATGCCAATTCTCTACTATGCATCCAAAGAAGAAACACAGAATAGCTTCTCTACTAAGTGTCGAAAGAAGAAGACCAGAACAACTTCTCTACTGAACGTCCAAAGGAGAATATCAATTCTTTGTTGTGTGTCTAAAGAAAAAGCACAAAATAGCTTCTCTATTGAAAGTCTAAAGGAGAATACCAATTCTCTGCTGTGTCTAAAGGAAAAGTACAAAACAACTTCTCTACTGTGCATGCAAAGGAAAAGCCGAGAATAGCTTCTCTACTGAACATCTAAAGGACAATATCAATTCTTTGTTATGCGTCTAAAGAAGAAGTGCAAATATTGAACATGTAAAGGAGAATACCAATTCTCTGGTATGAGTCCAAACAAGAAACATAAAATAGCTTCTCTACTTGTGTCCAAAGGAAAAGGCTGAGTTCCTTAATGGGCATTGATGAGTCATATTTTAGCCACCTTACAAGGTCTTAAAAGGGGTATAGTTGAGGCTATCTTGTAACTAAGAGACACAAATTAGCTAAGATTATTAGCCTAAAAATAGAAAAAATATAAATAAGTGCTAATTGGATGATTTTAGCTAACAAAATATTCAACTCAATTATGCAGGACAAAATGGGAATCAGGATCGTCCCAAGCCGAGATGAAGTCGGCTCCAAAGTGCCGACTCCACGGACCAACTCCATAAGGGGCACGAAATCAACGTGACAATCCAGCACGTGATCAACGAAGCAAATCCAACGTGTGACTTAAGGAAATGGAGCACGTGATGAATGAGGCAGCTAGGCGGTTATTTCCATTAGATAGTTAGTTAGGGACTCCAACACGAGACAAATGTTTAACACATGATTAATATGAAACCTGTGTTAGTTAGTTCGTTGTTCATTAGTATAGCCAAAACATGTATATAAGGGGTTGTGTATATCATTCTTAGGTTAGCCACGTAGCCACACATTCACACTATCTACTACGCGCACATACTTTACTTCGTTCAAGTTCTTACGCTCACGGTGGTGCACGGTGCTTCAGTGGTGTCCATCTCAATCAAGTGGGTGCAAGTCCAAAGGCTGGGTAGCGAAGGATTACTAGAGGAGATTGTCAGTTTAGTTGGCACACTACTAGTAGACTAACCCCTCAAAGCTTTGGCCATCTCTGGTGAATCGTCGTCGTTCTTTCGTAGCGATCGTTGTGGGAAATGGACTTCACAATCCATGTATCTTTGTACAAACATGCTATTTCGTCAATGAATGGTTTGCGTTTCTATATTTTCTCTATCTGCAATTCATGTTCTATTTATTTGCTTTGTACTCCTTGCTTGCAGGAGGAATAGTAGTAGATCATGTTAGATTATACCGATTAGAACCGATCTAACAATATAGGTAATTGATAAGAACACCTAAAATCAACCACGTTCATAATCCCTGCTTCCTCAAGACTACGATTGCATAAGCTCTCCATCGGCAACAGACGAATGTTCGACGATTGTCGTAGAAACTTAGGTTGGTTTGGAGTCGCATTCACTCATTAAGAACCAAAACCATTGCATAACTGAACTTGTGTGCTGGTACATTAACTATTGTAGCATAGGGTAGCTTAGTCGCAATTACTTTCAATACTTAGTTTACTTTCTGTCTTTATATTTCTGCAACAAAACCCCCCGCTTCCAATTCCAACCAAGTCTGAGTTGAGTCTGACTCCATCCGAGTCATCTTTGTTTGAGACAAATCCATCTCCATTTGAGATCGAGTTTGAGCCGCTTCCATCCGAGACTGGCTTTGTCCAAGTCATAGTCGGCATTCTACATGCACTTTGCCTTTGCATAAGATTCTGGTTTCTGCACTAGTCATGATTGAATACACTGTGTCCTTGAGAGAATCGACCTAGGGTCAAGCTATGTTATAGTTAGCTCTAGTTTTATTTGATAATCGTAAGACAACTAAAAACGGATTTATCAGGCGTCCAAAGCATAAGGCCCATTCCTCCCTAGACTAGCTTCCTCCACTCTGCCTCCAAGCAAGAAGCCCAATTTCCTCTTCTGCTGCAGCTGGTTTTAAGTCAAGCTTTGCAGCTCTGCTTCACCTGCTCATCAGCAAAGAAACCAACCACACGAAAAAGTAGCAGGCAAGTTGGCAACATACGTCCAAAGGAGTAGTTTGATTCTACTTTACGGCTCTACCACACCTGCTCTTCATCAAAGAAACCAACTAATCACAAAGAAATACTAGGCAAATGGACAACGTACGTCCAAAGGAGAAGTTTGGTTTTGCTTTGCAGCTCTGCTACACTTTAGCAATCTTGCAACACGATAAATGTAGGAAAGGGAGTCTATGCTGCTCTGTGATGCAGCAATGTGTCCAAAGAGGATGTATCTTTCTCCTCCCTTCGTCTCTGAACTACTCTGCTCTTCTACAAAATACGTCCCTACAAGTTACGACCAGACTTTGTTTTCTAAAAATTCATTTGCAAATGGCCAACTTGCAAGAAAAAGTAGCTAAGCTAAATTCAAAAAACTAATTTATTAATGCCTATAAATAGAACGTGAACCAAAACACTTAGGAGCCCATTTTGGAGAATTGGAGAGAAAAAGAGAGTACGAAAAGAGACCTTGAGAGAAAGGAGAAAAACAGAAGTTGAGAGAAGAGATTCTAAAAGGAGGAGACAAAGAACAAGTTTGCAAAAGGCTTAGAAGCAAAGGAACTCATTTGTGATTTGGAATTGCTAATCCATTTTATCCTCTTTACTTGTTGCGTATAAACTCTTATTTCCATCATGTAGTGGTGCCACCCCTTTGGATGCCCATTTGGGGTGACTCCTTCTTTCATTTCCACCTTAATGATAACTACTGCATACATTTCCATTTCACCTATACTTTCACCTTTGCCTTTGAATGCGAAAGCCAAAGGTTGGTCCCTTTCCACTTTCTATGTTGATTTTTTTGCAACCTGTGTCCATTCATTTGGGTGCAGTAGCTCCCATTCCATTTTCCTTGTTTTTGTGCTACTTGCGTTCATACGTTTGGAAGCAGTAGCTCCCTTTCCATTTCTCTTTATTTTTTTGCTACCTATGTCCATACGTTTGGATGCAATAGCTCCCTTTCCATTTCTCTTTATTTTTTTGCTACCTGCATCCATACATTTGGACGCAGTAGCTTCCTTTCCATTTCTCTTTATTTTTCTACTACGTGCGTCCATACATTTGGACGCAATAGCTCCCATTCCATCCTTCTTATTTTTCTACTACTTGTGTCCATACGTTTAGACACAATAACTCCCTTTCCATTTCTTTTTTTTTCGGCTACCTGCGTCCATCCGTTTGAATGCAATAGCTCCTATCCCATTTTTCTTGTTTTCCCTGCTACCTGAGTTCATATATTTGGATGCAGTAACTCCTTTTCCATTTCTCTTTGTTTTTTTACTACCTACATCATATATTTGGACGAAGTAGCTCCCATTCCATTTTTCTTGTTTTTTTGCTACCTGCGTCCATACGTTTGGATGTAGTAGCTCCATTTCTATTTCTTTTTGTTTTCTGCTATCTATTCCTTTTTATTTTTCTGCTACCTACGTCCATATGTTTTGACGCAATAACTCTCATTCTATCTTCCTTGTTTTTCTGCTACTTGTGTCCATACGATTGGACACAATAGCTGCCTTTCCATTTCTCTTCATGTTTCTACTACCTGCGTCCATACGTTTGGACGCAGTAGCTTCCTTTCAATTGCTCTTTGTTTTTCTGCTACATGCGTCTATACATTTGGACGCAGTAGCTCCTTTTCCACTTTTTTCTATTTTTTATGTTATCTGGATCCATGCTTTTGAACATAGTAGCTCCCTTTCCATTTTTCTTGCTTTTCTGCTTCCTCTGTCCATATGTTTGGACGCCCATATGTTTGGACGTAGTAGCTTCCTTTCTAGTTTCTTTATTTTCCCTGCAACTTGCTACCTGCGTTCATACATTTAGATGTAGTAGGTCCCTCCCTTTCTAGCAGTGGTTTCCTTTCCATTTTTTGTTCGCTGCTACTTATATATATTGGACACAGAGCTTTGGACAACTCTTCTATCCATTCCTGTTACCATTTCCTGTTGTTGTTATGTATTGTTATTCATACCCATTGGACATTGAACCTTGAATGACTTTTCTATTCATTCTTATTACCATTTACCATTGTTGTTCTTTATCCATCATTGGATGCAGAGCCTTAGACGGCTCTTTTGTCTATTCCTGTTACCATTTCCCATTGTTGTTATGTACTATTATCCATACCCATTAGATGTAGAGCCTTGGACGACTCTTCTGTCCATTCATGTTACCATTTACCGTTGTTGTTCTTTACTATTATCCACCCATTGGATGCAGAGCCTTAGACGGCTCTTTTGTCCATTTTCGTTACCATTTTTCATTGTTGTTTTGTACTGTTACTCATACCCATTGGATGCAGAGCCTTGGATGGCTTTTCTGTCTATTCCCATTACCATTTCCCAATGTTGTGATCTACTATTATCCACACCAATTGGACACAGAGCCTTGGACGACTCTTTTGTCTGTTCCCAATACCATTTTCTAGTGCTATGAGCTATTGTTATCCACACCCATTGGACACAGAGCCTTGGACGACTCTTCTATCCATCCCCATAACGATTTCCTATTATTTTGATCCACTGTTTGACCATATCCATTGGACACAGAGCAGTCCTTTGGACGATCCTTGAGTCCTTTGGACGATACCCTTTTGGGATGCTCCTTTTGGACAAAGGAACCTTTGACAGTTTCTCAGGTCCTTTGGGAGCATTCTAAACCAACAATCCTAAGTCATCTTTTTAATCAAAACTAAATAATAATTTGGTTTAGGAGTACGCCTATGACAATCTCAGGACGTAGAAATTGTGATAGTTTGAAATCCCAAAAATCCAGTAAAGTAAAAATCACTACACAAAACATTTCCTACAAATAAGAACTACGTGACTTTGATTTCTTCATTACACTTAAGAAATACGTAGGAGCAGGAGACTATTCCTGTTGAGCCCAAGATCCTAAACATAATAAACCCTCTCTTTCATTTGTAACGGATGTCCAATGTTGTAAAGTAATTTCATTATTTATTAGGTGAGTAAATGCTTTAAAGAATCTCAAATGTTTTTTTTTAATTACTTAAGATAACTGTCCTAAGATAAACGTCGTAAGTTGTTAATACCTTCGCTACTCATAACTGACTCTCGAATGCTAAACTTGTTTTCAAAGACTTGTCTTATCCTTTCCAAGGTTTTCTAATGTTTTCCTTAAAAATATCAATGACGACTCCAGTAAATTCATTTTTCTTTCTTTTTTTTTAAAGGAACATGAACATCTATTTTTCTATAAATCTATCATCGTCCTCCTCGCGACTTTAGTTGTGACAATATATTCTTGATTATAAATAGAAAATTTTAAAATAAATATATATTCTTCAAATATTTTCAATAAAACATAAAAATAATATTAAAATATAATAAAATGTATAATATTTTATAATTGCCATCATTTATATTATATTAATGTATGTGTCATTTTTGTATAGTTATGGTCAATACATGCGATAAAATATATATTTACAATTTATGAAGAACTAATGCACTTTTAGTTGCTGTCTATTTTAAAATTTTAGGAAAAATACAAATGTCTTTTTTTTAAAAAAAAGTTAAAGATATGAAAGTGTAAACTTTTTCTATTTAAGATTATTATGAATGATGAAATACGATTTTATTTTATAATTTATTAAAAATATTAAATGTCCTGGATATTAATTTGTTCAAGTTTTAATATAATTATAACCTGTTGGAATGTGAAAAAAATGTAAAATACATAAAGATATTAATGAAAATAATAGGAGCAGAATTATAGAATAAAAATTTAAAAAAATGTTATGTAACAATTGTAGTGAAATAACTTTAGTATTATAAAGTTTAGGGTTTAGAGTTTATAACATTTGAACATTGTTGTGATGTTAGTTCTTACACTAATATGTGATGTAGCCTAGCCTAGCTACCCCGCAGTTCGATCAGTTGTTACACTAACACAATCGAGCCTAGCCTAGCTATCCCGCAGTTCTTTAACTAGTATTAATATATTATAAACAGGACAAAGTAAATCTATTTTCCTATTGTTTCAAATAATTGATGTACAGCCTTCTTCTAATTAATAATTGTTTTTGTGTTTAGATTAATCTAAAACAAGGAACTACGTATAGTGCATATTCGTATGAGCGTCGAATTGATTTTGAATTAATATAATTTTATAAAATTGATTTTTGGGAAACTTAAGTTTATTAAAGTAATGTAAGTTTTTGCTTGAATAATATATATTAGAAAATTAATTTTGAAATAAAATATTATTTGAAAATTGTTGTCAAAATTGATTTTCAATATATGATTATTAAAATGAATTTTATTACATTAATTTTGTCAAGTGAATCCAAAAAGAAACAGCTAATGAATTTTACTAACATTGTAATAAAAGTGGGTTAGCATTTTTCTCCTTTCATGAAAAGCCGTCTCTGGGAGCTTCAAAGTTTGATGGCCTCTTTACGTATATGGACTAATCACGTCGACTAATAATTTCACGTCTGCTTTGACTCAAAATTAATGTCAATAATTTCACGTCTGAAAGAAAGAAGATAGCTAAGCTACCCAAAACTACTCCTTGTAGGACTTTAATTTTAACCTTTCAAGGGTAATTTCTTTCTTTCCTTATCTTATTTGTGGCCTGAAACGTGTCGTAGTCTTTTCATCTGTGGTGGAAAAACTAATCTCTTTTCCGATTGCTCTTCTGGCCATAATTTATATATACGATTGTTATTTTTTTTTCGTGAAGTTATCTTGCCACGCGCCTAAAATTTAGTTGTTTTGGTACCATTTGTGTTAAAATTTGTTTTGTAGAAGAAACGAGATGGACAATTGTGCGTGAATCAAGAACTTTGGTACATAATTGTGGATTTAGGAGCATAAGATTTTAATGGTAATGCTCAGATTTCCATTGTATATGTTATCGCATTAGAACACAAGTAGTGTAGTGCATTTGACGGATTTTGAGTTCTGTGAAATGGTTCTATGGCCACCTCTCGAAAATTTGTCAGAATGAGAGTCTCGTCAATTTTCTTACTAAATGGTTGTCTCCAGAGAGCTTGGACAATGGTCATCTCCGTTGCTGTTCCTCTCGACTTTTCTGCAGTTGCCTTCATGGTTGCTATCTGCCGGTGGAGCTCATCTTTCCTCTGCTCGGCAGCCTTCATAACCTTCGTATGCCTCTCCTCGGCTTGTCGGTGTCTCTTGTCAGCCTCCTATTGCCAATGCTCCGCTTCCGCGCTCAGTCAAGATTGCTCTTCGCTGCGAGCTTGCAGCAACGCAACTGCCCGGAGTAGCCTTTGCAGGGTGTCTTCTTCACCTTTGTGTGTAGAGCTGGCTGCTTGGTTATGCTTCATCGGCATCGTCGCTAGTCTTCCTTCTTCCTTGCCGTTGAGCTTCAAAGTCAATCTCTTAATCTTGAGGCATCAGGAAAAGTTTCACCAAGACCCCACGGTGAGCGTCATTGTTCTTGTCTGAGAATACAGGTAGTGTAGTGCGTTCTGCTCTCTCCTGGTATCCCCTTTAGACACGCATCTTGGTCCCCATTTATACATGAACGACCCTCTATTATTCTCCCTAACAGACTCCTAACTGTCCCAACTGTCTTTTAACTGACTTTGGGAGCTGAGCATTTGGGTCAGGAAGGGGCTGGTCTAAGTGGATTGGCTTCCTTGGGGCAAGGTACTATGTTGGGTTGAGTCGTATCTGTTACTGGGTCGAGGTCCGGAGGGTGCCAGGCTCGTGACCAACCGGTATAGTATACGTACTACAATTTTTAAGCAAGTTGCTTTACTATTTGTCAAAGACCAAGATCGAAAGGTGAAAGAAATAAAAAGAGTATACTATTTAATGAGTTTAGGTTAAGTTACCTTATTCAACCTTACAACAATAATCAGCATAGATTTTGATATCATTTTATAATTTAAATTTAATTATTATTAAATTTTATAAAATTAACTTGTAAAATGAGAATTACTCAAATTTATATATTCTATTTTACTTATTTTACTTATTGAAATGAAATCTTTGATGGTGTATGGTTTTTCTGTTGTGTGTTTAGATAAGATAATAGATAATATGATTTTAATTAAATAATAAAAAAATTGTTCCATCATATACTCCAATTTAGAGAAAAATAAAAAGATGTATATTATTATTTGTACAACGATATTTTTTCTTTCTACCTTACTTTGTGTCTTTATTAATCATATTTCTTATTTTTCTCATCTCTCTACCAGTATTTTTTCTATGTTTAAATATAATTTTTTATCTCTTAAATTTAAGTTATTAGATCGGTAAACTTTGGATTTGGGTTTTCAAGTGAATTATAGTTTTTCTACCCCGTTCAAATAGTAAGAACTTATTCAATTTCCTCTATGGTGCTTGTTGTTTTGGCTTTAAATTTCAAGCCATTGTGTATTAACAAAATTTTAGACAACTACAAGTATTTTTGGATACTCTTTTCATTTTACCCATCTGATTTTGTTTGGAGAATTTTTAGTAAAACTGTATGGACTTGACTATGATACTTAAGTTCAACCAATGTCTAAATATAAAATTTCTGTCACTAAAACTATATGTTCAACCAATGTCCAAATATAAAATTTCAGTTTCTAAAACTATATGTTCAACCAATGTCCAAATATAAAATTTCAGTCACTAAAACTATATGGATCATTTCAGTGACTTCAGTGACTGTTCTATTTATCTTGTTTTTAATGATTGAAATTTCAGTCTCTATGTTTGGTTCAAATTGATCACCATCACATTTAGCCACCAAATTTAGTGATAATTAAACAAGAAAATTTTGGTAGTAAACAATGACTCAACAAATATCATATAAGTTCACTTAACAACATTTGTTTAAATGTTTGTCATGTAAAAACATTAATGATATCTACTTCAAGAAAGTAAAATCAACAATTTTTTAAATTGAAAGACTAAAAATCAAAATTTTAATTTAAAAAAACTAAATTAAAAAGTAACATAAATTTAACAAACTAAAAACATATTTAATTTAAATTTCTTTTTAATCTTTCATTGTCACTTCACTAATTATATTTCATATTTTTCTCTACTCCCTCCGTTTCTCTCTCTCTTTTCTTTCATTTCATTCTTTATTTTGCCGTCCAAAAACAATAGACCTTGAATCTATTCCGTTTCATTTCTCCATTTCATCTTATTCCGTCTGTCTAAACAAAGCTATAAAAAAAAAAAAAACAAATAAACAACAGTATTTCTATGTAAACCTACTACAGGAAGATGGTGATTGCTTCTATTTAAATAAAAAAAAAAAACAAATAAACAAACGATGTGCTCAGGTTGTACAAGAAGAAATCAGAAAACATCATACAGCTTGGAAGATGGTGATTGCTTCTATTTGTGTTTAGGTGGTACAGGGGATAAAATGATAAATGTATAATTAAATACAAAAAGAAAGAATGGTTGCATCACATACCCCTGATTTTAATCAAGAAAAAAAGCTCAAAATTATGGAATTAACGGAACAAGCTCCATTACTTTTCCGTCTATTCTTTATTTTTCAATCCAAACAATATACTTTAAATATATTTCACATCATTCTCTTCGTTCCGTCTCATTAACGTATCCTTAGTAAAAAAACAAAAAACAAAAAAACAATGAAGTAAACAAGAGTATTTCTATTAGAAAATATTACCCCCAATAACTTTCTTTCCCAAACCAATGACAATGAGGACAATACCACTTTGTTAACCAATTGAAAACAACTCAGTCCAAGCAGGCCGCGGAAGCAAGAAAATATCTCCGAGAAACGTCACCATATTACGATCACATTTTGGAAACACGAAATTCCTCTTGGACATCACCGTAAAAGAATTTCTTGAAAGCATCCATGTGAGAAGCCTCCAAAGAAATGGCCACAACAAGGCCATCCCCATTAGCCATATTCATAACAAACGCCTTCCCTTCGGAGTCCATGTAGCCGGGGCCAAAATACAAAGGGTGCCCCCACCCAAAATCCGCATCATTAAACGAGAAATTCATCCAACTAACAACAAAAAGGTTCGGGTTCCCCTCGTAGGGCCGTCCCTTACGCACACTCGGCGCAGGGTAGTGAATATTGTACCTCACCAAATTCATGTCCTTCTCCCTATCTATATGATCAAGCGCCGACGCCACAAAATCTCCGGTCACACTTTCAAGTGCCACCCTGACGTTCCCAACCGTGTAACTCAAAGGCCTATGCATGATTTCACCGAAGGAGCACGTGGGTGTCACGGTGGGAAACACCGCGTTTCCCGCATACCCAACAAGGGGTGGACTCATTCGGTTCCGACAATTAACCAAAGTTGACAACCTCGTACGTTGTTCGCTATTCCCCGCGTGACGTGCTTTACTCACACACTTCCACAAATACCCCGCAACAACCTCAAAAGTTGAATAAGGTCGTGGAGTACTGGTACTAGTAATAGTAGTGCTCTGGTTCTTGTTCCCCTCGTGCTTTAGCTTCTTCACTTGTTCATCGGTGAGTTTCACTATTGCAACCTCTACCTTATTCTCTCCAAGGGGACCTAACCAAAGAGGAGGAGCACCAAACTCCAAATGGTCGTACAACGTTAACCTCGAATTAACCTTGTACGAATTCAACATAGTTCGGTCATGGCACGGCGTCATTTCATTGCGGTCCAATTTTTCCCTCCTAGCCAACTTGGCCCACGTGCTCATGAACCGCATGGTTGCGGTTCCGTCAATTACGGCGCGACATAAAGCCAACCCAATGGTAACGCCGCCACACGAGAACCTTGTAAGCTGCGCAATCAACAAGGGAGTGTCCTCGACAGGAAGAACATCGTAATCAACGTGGGGTATGAGTTGTGAAACCAAATGAGCAGGCACAAAATCCCCCAACTCGTTCAAACTCTTGGCTCCTTCGCAATTGGCTTCCAAGAGTTGAGCTCCCTTGGCGTTGCAATGAACTTCCCATTTTGCCCCTTCGATCAAACTCAACCTTCCCGCGAGTGGGTAATAGATGGCCAGGGCTTGGCTCAAAGAGTGCCTCAGGGTGTTGACAAAGGTTGATGCATTGTGACCGGGGTGTGGCTTGTACACGTAAAGGAGAGGCGCGTGGGTGCGAAGCTTGATTTGCTCGCACAAGGAGAAGAGTTTTTCGTTCGGAGTGGGTTCGGAGGGGAACACGGTGTAACGAGATTGAACGCTCACCATAATTTTGTGTGCTTGATTTGTTTTGCTTTCTTGTCAATGGCCGTTGTATATTACTTGTAGGTGCTTCCAGGGCTCGCGTAACCAATGAATCATCATTAGTTACATCACACTTTTTTTTAATACGATATCTAATAGTATTACATGAATAATAATTATTTTATTAAATATTTACCACAATTATATAATCGTAATTGAATTCAAGTTCCTCTTACCATCTACATGCGTTGAATGGGATTATACACCACACTCTTTCATTTGGATTCCGCCACCTCCACTTTGATTGTTGAATTTAATTTGATATATCTGTTGAAACTTTGAAAAGAAATCAGGAATGATTCAACGCACGTTTCACTGGTGTGCGATTCTATTGTTCATCTAATTGCTTCTTATAAGATAAACTCTTTGTCATTGAATGTGTTTTTTTATCTGAAAAAGAGGACAACTTCGTTTTATTATTGTTGAATTGCTCACATTTTTTTTTTTAATTTTTCATTAACTTTAGATTTATAATTAAAATTTATTATAAATTTTGTTTTTATTTTCAAGTCTCAAATGTTATATTATAAACTAATTGTTTTAATTTTTATTGAAATTTTAGTTTTAAATTTTAATTCTTTATAATTTTAAATTGTTTCTTTATATTGAATCTTTTCTTATTTTAGTTACTGCAACTGTTGTGGTTAATTAGCTTAATTCAATAAATTAACTTAATATATTTTATTAACTTGTGACTATTTCACTCAATAATGAATGCGCTGAATTACGATTTTTAAAACGTAATTATTAGAGGTTTCTTTTTTAAATGTGACCCATCAATATTCAAATTTTTAGACTTTTGTTATTTATATCTTCTTTGCTTACTAAATTACTGTCCTTTTTACATTTTTAACATTTTTTTCATAAAATATTCTTAATAAATGCTCCAGAACATTATTTCCTATATTTACTATGAATGTTGCATAGTAATCATTATACCAAGTTTAACTATGGATAAAATGTGTTATGAAACAAAAAAAAAATGCTTAAGTGTACGTCTAACTAGACTACGAACAAAATTATCTAAAAAAATTATATCTAAAAAAAGCAAAAAATGTTTTTTATCACTTTATAATATTTGTTTCCTTCATCCTCTATCGATCACACTATAATATTACTTTCAATACTAATTCTGTTCATCTCACTAATATTATGTATTTGTTAAGTTTAATGGAGATAATAAAAAAATGGTGATAAAGTTAAAAATAATTAATAATTAATAATTTCTTAATATTCTTAATAGACAATTTTGGAATAGAAAAATGAATACACGAACCCTTTTCATTTCTATTAAATCCTATTTTATATATACATTTTAAATTAATATTTATTTTAAAAACATTATTAATTGTTCCATGTTAGTGTTTCGTCCTTCGTGTAAATTTTTTTTTATCTAACCAGCAGCACTCTTTGAAATAAAAAAAAATAGCACAATTATTTAGAACTAACAGGAATAATACCAAACATATGAATTTTAAATGTTAAATAATATTTAGAGTATATAACTAATTTAATCTTTCGAATTTTAATCATCAATTAAATTAATCCTTAAAATTAATAAAGTAGTAAAATAGTATCTAAAATTATATATTATCATTTGATTTAGCATCTGATATTGTAATATAAAATATAAAATATATTACATGTACTATTATTGTATTTTTTAATTAAACTTTTAGAATATCCAAAGTGTATAGTAATATTTATTAGAGTAAAAAACTATTAGTTTAGATGAAAAATATTAATTTATATGAAAATTTTATTTATTGAATATTTTAATTATAATTATACAATTTTATTTATTAAATCATATAAAATTATTTATTAGTTAAATTATATAATATTTTATAATTTTATTTATTAAATATTTTTATTTTTGAATAATCCTTACAAATAAAATAGTGGAATATGTATAAATAATATATAACTGAATAAATAAATTTATATGGTTAAAATAAAAATATTTAATAAATAAATTTATCCTCATAACATTTAATATTCTCATACAAATTTTATTTTTAAAAGTGTAATTAACAATTACAATAATGATATATATAACAAATTTTTATATATGATCTAAATATGTCAAATGAATTAGTGGTTTTGGATGTTGGTTATGAATAATTTTATCATTTTGAAAGGCTTAATTATACTTTAGGGATAAATTATGTAAAATTTCTGAAGTAGAATACGAAATTTACAAAGTTATAATAATTTAGGTGGTCATGTGTAAAAAAATATTTAGGAATAAAATTTGTGAAATTTTAAAAATTAGGAGAAAAAATGTATAATTAAATTTTTAATTTTAGAAATAAATTTCACTTATCATTATAATTTTAAGGATTAAATTGGTTGATAATTATAATTTCAAGGATCATTTTGACATTTTATCTATTTCAAAGACTAATTTGTTCTTCTAATATAATTTTAAGTATTCAATTAAATAATAATATACAATTTAAGAGGTTATTTTACTTTTTAATAATTTTAATAACTAATTTAGTTGACCTTTATAATTTCAGAAAATTGGTAATTCTCTCTAATATTTATATTTATTAAAATAAATATTAGTTAAAATAAATAAATATATATATATATATATATATATATATATATAATAAATTTTGGAAAAATCATCACACATCGATTATTCCCACTAATATTTATTATTAAAATAAATATTAGTTAAAAGTAAAGATATATGTAAATTAAATGTTTGGCAGAAATATCACACATCCGTTCGATTGTACAAAAATTTAATTTGTACTTAATAGTATTTCTCATATTTATTTTAAAGTGAATATTACTCAACATTTGAAATTTGGAAGATTCTTACCATTCTTGTTTGTGTTTAAAATGTGGTGCTAGTGATTTTAGGATTTGTTTAGATAAACTTCTTCCTTGGTATATATAAAAAAAAATAGAAAAAAAAATAAAATAAATTTTTTTATAAGATAAAATTAATTAATGCGTAAGTTAATTAGTAGAAATTTTCTTATATTAACTTCTCCAAAAATAAGAATTTTTATAAATTAGTTTATACATAAATTAAGTTTAGCTTATAGAAAATTTTATTTCATTTTCCCTTCTATTTTTTTCTCTAATAAATGTTTACAAAGAACTTTACCTAATAAAAAAAACTATTTAGTATGAATTGATTTTTTTACAATCACTCAAGTGTTATATTTCTGCCATACAAATTGTACCGCTATTTAAAATGAATAAGAATAGCAAAAAAAACATACAATTTCAAATATTAATTTTTAAATTTCTAATTAAGTCAATTAAGTTTCTCAAATATTACAATTACATGATTTTAGTTCTTCGATAAATCTTGTGTCATATATATATATATATGTAATGTATTTTTATTTTTTATAATAATAATCGTCAATGTCACATTATGTGTCAAGTTAGCCATAAGTACTATACTATTTATCATGTTAAACATTAATACTACATCAATCGTCAGTGTCACATTAACAAAAATACATTAAATATATAATGAAAGACTAGATAAGGGACTAAAATTCCACAACTCTTATACTTGAAGATTCAATTTACATAATTAGAACTTGAGAGACTAAAATTGTATCATTATAATATTTAAAGACCTAATTAGTTTAATTGAAATTTAATGAATAAAAAATTACACAATTTCAATATTTGAAAAACAAGTAAAATTAAGCCTAAAATAAGTTATCAGCATAAATGACCTTCGTGGAAACAAAACGAATATAGTTACCCACCTAATATCATCACAATTATTTTAACCAAAAAAATGTTAAATAGAAAATTATTATTTAATATCTTAGAAGCAAAATTTATTAATTTTTTTTTTGGCTTAACTAATTAGAAGAATCAATAAATTAATTTATTAAAAAATTATATTTTTAATCTATTAATGGAGAAATAATTAATAAATATTTCCAAATTCAGGTATGGAACAAAAAGAATATTAAGTTACCAAATGTACCTAATATCATCATAATTATTTAAAACAAAAAAAGTGAAAAATGTTATTTAATATCTTTGAAGGAAAAAATATTAAATGTTTTTCTTTAACTAATTATGAAAGTCATTAAATTAATTTATTACAAGATTTAATATTTTCATATATTAATGAAGAAATAATTAATAATTATTTCTAAATTCAAAAAATGTTATTTAATATCTTTGAAGAAAAAAATATTAAATATTTTTCTTTGACAAATTAGGAAAGTCATTAAATTAATTTATTACAATATTTAATATTTTGGTATATTAATGAAGAAATAATTAATAACTATTTCCAAATTCATGTATATAATTGTGTGGACGTGTTCTTTGATTTTAGTTTATTTATATTTCACTTAATAGAGATAATATCAAAACATTTGTGTTTAGAGAAAAATGTAAAAATAAAAATGATAGGAAAGAGAAGATCACAAAATAAATTTATACATGTTCATTCTTCAACCAAGAGTTGTCTTTAATTTATACATACTCATTCTTTAACTAAAAGTTACCTTCAATTCCTATACCTAAAGGATTTTCTTATAATAACATAAGTATTATTCACTATCTATCCAAACTTACAATAATGTAACTTTAACACAATATTACAACACTCAAATATTTTTTTAACATTAAGTCTCTCCAAATTTTCACTAACATGTAACCTCAACACAAGATTACAAATTACAAAAGGGTTTCATGTATAATAAACTCATTAAGTGAGAGAAATTAAATACAAGTGTAATAATATAAATCTTTGCTAAAACAAAGTTATAAAAAATATAAGCACATAGTATGTTCAAGTTTTTGTAACATCCAACAAGTTATTTGTGTTCACTATTATATTATTCTTTATCTCTTGCTCTTCATCTTTGAACATATCTTCTTAATAGTCATGGAAAATTATTTTCATTGAGACATGGAGCTTCTTCTCATTTTGAATGTATTAAATGGATAAGGGTCTTCCTTATATTGGAAAGGACAACGCATGTCTATCTTGTAAGAGAGAAACCTATATGTATAGTGGGCTAAGGGATTTCACCTAATAGGCGGTTTGTGCTTTCCTAACACAAAGAAAGTTCCTTTTATTTTTGTTACTTTATCACAAAACATAAGAATTGTCATCTTAAAAGTTAACTTACTTTCAACTTTTTGAAAAGCCTTGGCAATGTAGTTGTTAAAATACCTTAATAACACTTAGCCAATTTTCAAAAACATTATGATCATTTGATTTGTAAAAGTATTTCATCTAAGATTGATAAGAAAAAATACATGTATAAAGGTGTTTAATTTTAGTAAGATATTGTCCATAGCAAATAACACACTTAGTTATAAAGTTTGAAATAGATGCTTAGCTTGAAACTAAGTCTTTGGGTGCTTATATAAAATTTATATATGCTTTGGACAAAATGAGTTTTTCTTTGAAAACACAGTTAATTTTAAGACATTTTTCTTAAATATTTATAAATAATTTTTTAATAAGAACGTCACTACGCATATAACTAAGCATGGTAATTGAACCTGAAATACTATGTACCTATTTAACTCGACCTTGACTTTGACTAGAAAAACACACTTTGATTGAGGATGGAATTAGGTTTAAGTTTTTTCCGACTTGAGAAAATAGGGTTGAGTATGTGACAACCTACCTTGTCCTCACCCCACTTTGTGTGTGTATATATACATATATGTGTATGTATATATATAATTGTTAATTATATAATTATACATTTTATATCTAATTCTATATGTTATATATAATTATTTTATATTTTATTTTTATAACTATTAAAAATATAAATTAATTATTTTAATAATTAATAATGAAAGTAATAATAATAGTTAAATAATAAAGTTAAAGTTATACATTTATTGTTAAGATATAATTTAATTATTAAGTTATTTTAAAATTTTATATTATTTGAATAAAAATATAATTAACAACTTAATATATAATATATTTAAAAATATATAAATAAACTAAATTATAAAGAAAATATATGAAATGTATTCCTCGCGAATTTCTCCAAATTCGATATTGAAATTAAGTTTTATTATTTATTTCTATTTTTATAAATTCGATTAAGAACTTGTCCCACTTTTTGTGGGAAAGATACCAGTAGAGTAAAAGCTCTCCATTGTGATTATGACATATAATTTATTTAAAAATTTTAATATTCTTTATTACCATAAAAACATTTTAAAAATAATTTATTTCAACAAAGCACTTTTCATGGAAGAAACACAACTGGCACCGTCCTTGTGGGCATCATAGTCACGCGCGGAGAATCTGGGTCATGTGGTAGCCTTTTGAGAAGCTACAAGCACCAATGAGTTTGTTGTTGCAAAGGAAGAGGTGGAAGTCCGCACATGTGCATGGGGATTTGGGGCACTTGTCACACGCTTATATCAAAGACCCCTCTAACGACGTCGTGCGAGACTTGGTGGAGGTCTTTCTTCCCAGAAAGAGAAATAGGCCTAGAGTGTGTGTTTGTTGACAGTGTCTTCGTAAATGCCCAACACGGGTGAACAGAGGAAGGAATCGTGCTGCTCAAATGCCGTTCTCATGGAGATATTAAAGGGAAATATGCAAAATATATTAATGTTCTAACTATTCAATTTACCCATTAATTTACAACAACAAAAAATTATGTAAAAAATATAATAAAGGATACCAGTAAAAAATTATTGCCATTCAATATTTAATTAATAAATCTAATTATTATAATATACATGTACACCATAAACCGTATGAGACACTTTCCCTAGCCACTGTCTTTTTTCTGTTAAAAATTCTTTTAAAAAATGTAATAAGGGGATTATCATTCTTTTCTATTATGACAGTTATGGGAATCCAAAATGCTTGCTTATTACTAATTGTTTTAAGTTTAAAATGACTTGTTACTTCCATGTAGACCTCTCAGCAAATGGACTTTGTACATTTTACTTTATTTAGTTTTTTATACTGAATGTAGTTTCCTACTAATATTGTTCTGTCAATGACATATAAATTGGTTTGGAGTTGCATTTTATCCAACTCCTAATCCTGTGCATTTTCAATTAAGTAAAATTCATGTTAAAAATGTTTAGTTAGAAAATATTAGCTCAAGAAATCATCAAATTATCTTTATTGTCTAATTGGTTCTCTTTTTTATTTGATTATTTAGCTTGATCTTGTCTAATTAACTTTCTTTTTGTTCATGTGCAGGTGATTAATATAATTTGGTTTAGCTATTTAGTTGTTTTTGGGTTTAAACTCTTAATGCATGAGGTTTAACCAGGAAGGCTTTCCGTTTTGATTCAAGGTTGATGTCTCATTTCGTATAAGTTGACTTTTCTTATATATTTTGAGCATTGTCAATTAGTGACAATTAAACTACTTAGCTATTTGGAGGAGTCAATTATTTTATTATCGCCTACTCTAACATCTTTCTGATGGTGTTAAAAAAATGTTACAAATTCTTGTTCCAACCAGGTCCGTCCGGCAGGTAAAAAAAAAATCTTTAAAAGAATAAAGAGAGTCGTCATTCATATTCTTTCAAACAAAAAATATTAGAAAAATCTTTTAAAAAAATGTTATTTTTTCCTTCAAATGAAAATAATATTATTTTATTAACATAAATTGAGTTTATTATTTAAAAAAGAAAGATATATATATTTTTGTTTTTTGAACTGACAATATCTCCCTGTACAATAGAAAATTCAAAGTTATGTAGTTCTTAGAGAGGGTAAATATTTTTTTTGTCTTTTAAAATAAATAGTAAAAAAAGATGTGCATCTAAAATGACTATGATTAAATCCATTAAGGATCTTGTAACATCCAAAGAGGAAATGCATCCAAAATGATTCTTATAAAAAAAATTGTTTATAAATTTTAACTTGATTTAATAATTAAATAAAAACTGCATCCAAAATGGTTATTTAATGACTTTTTGTAAAAGGATATTTTTCAAAAGATTTTTAATAATAATCAAACAAGAAGTAGATCTAAAATGGTTATCATATATAATTAAAAAAAACAAAAGATTAATTTATATCCAAAAAGAACGTCTAAAGAAGGACTGTGTCTAAGGAGGGATAGCGTCCAAGGAGGGATAGCGTCCAAAGAGGGACTACATCCAAAGAAGGGCAACATCCAAAGAGGGACTGCGACCAAAAAGGATTACATCCAAAGAAGGATAGTGTTCAAAGAGGGACAACATCCAAATTGAGGGGATTGTTCGGGTAGGTGTTCAAAGAGTTTATGTATCCAAAGCAAGATTGTGAAATACTAAGAAAATAAATGGAATGGAATAAACTGCCCATATGAGCGTCAAAGAGCTAATGCGTCCAAAGCAAGGTTGTAACACTAAGGAAATAAATGGAATTGAGTAAGCAGCTTAGATGGGCGTCCAAAGAGTCTATGCGTCTAAAGTAAGACTAGAATACTTAAAAAATAAATGGAATGGAGTGGATTGCCCAAATGGATATCTAAAGAGCCTATGCGTTTAAAGTATAGTTGTAATATAATGCAACTACATGAAAAAACGGGAGACTATCTAAATGGGCATCCAAAGAGCCTATGTGTCTAAAGAAAGATTATAATAAAGTGCAACTACGTGAAAATGGAGGGGACTGTCCAGCTGGGTGTTTAAAGAGAGATATAAAATAAATTATATTATATTTTTAACATAATATTATATTATATAAAATGCGTCTAAAGAAATATTATATTTTTAAAATTTGAAAAACTAAATTAAAATTTTTAATAAAAGAAAGACTAAATTAAAAATAAATAAATAAAAGAAAAAAATAATTTAACTTAATATTAATCTTACATAGTACAACAAATATAAGCTTTGAAGAGAGATATAAAATAAATTGTGTGCATATGCACCAATTATCTTTTTTACCACCTATAAATAATTCGTGATTCGGCAACTACTGGTGTACTAAGAAAAAAAAACTTGGTGACGATAGCGCTAACATAAATATGAATAATTAAAAAAAAATAAAAAAGCCTGAGGGTGATTCGGAAACAGCCAACAAATGTCGTTTAATGTCCAGCAAAATTTAGTGAAAGCTGATAACCGCTGGCATATGCAGGTTAGTGGTGGACTTATAACTTCCATTAGATGTAGCTTATGGCAGTTCTACAACCGCCAGCATGAATATGAATTTTAAGTACACTTTCTGAGCAGTTAGTTAACAAATTGCCAACACCTTTTGTTTAGTGGTGGTCTAGGAACTATCAAAATACTATTATGTTGGGAACTGCCAACATTCTATTTTTAACATCAGATGATTATATAACATTGACTATGTATAGATTTGTGGAGGCAATTTTTGGGTCGATTTTTGAGTCGCCATTGGTGGTTGTTCAAATTGCCAATAAACATTAAAATAGCCTATATTAAAAGAACTTTTTGGTGTAGTGACTAACAAAAAAAAATATTTGAATGGAAATCTCTATTTGTTTGCACTAATTGATGAACTCTAGTGATATATTTACAAGAATTTTAATGTTCAAGGATGCTGGCCTATATATCTCATTTTTTTTCTTCGCTATGGTAGTGATTCTAACATAGTAAGACGTGAGAAATATCTCTAGGGTAAATTTTGTGATCTTCAATGTGTATTTGCTGACAAATTGGGAGTAAGATCCTATTTTTTGTAATTTTATTGAAGGCAATATAAGGATAAAAAATTTCCAATCTCGTAAGTGTTTTGAGTCTTACGAATCTTATGAAGTGACTATTAAATTTAATAGTATTAAGTCAATCGTTTTAGTTTATTTTTCTTTAACGTAAGTCTAAGTCTTCTTGATAGGATACATAATACTAACTTTTAACCTTAAATAATAATTTATATATGGTTATGTGACACAAATTCATAATTTTAACGTTTTTCTATCGAGAAATGTTCTCATTAGTTGTGTCTCATATGATTTATATATGATCATTTCAAGAGGTATAAGAATTGAACAAGATTTTGGATATCTTATGAGTTTTGACAAATAATATATTTGGTTGAACTTGATTTTAAAAAACAATATTTCTTACTTTAAAAAGTTCAGTAAATTAACAATATATAATTGCTTATTTAACAAAAAAATCAGTAAACTAACAAAATAAATTATTGTTTTGTGAAAATCTAAAGCACATTCAAGCGAATAACAAAGAGATAAGGACATGTACACCTTAAATAGAATACAGGATAGAAATATTATAGAGCAACGAAAACGACTTGTCTATAATTAAGCAAGCAACCGTATAATCCAAATCATATTACTACGATATCTAGCTGGAATTATGTGTCCTTTATATATCTCTTATTGACACTTGGGTCAAAACCCCTTCCTTCTCCCTTTGATGTTTCTCTTAATTGTGTTGAGCAATCTGTAAATTAGAAAAGGAAAAAGATAATTAGATTGCAAGATATAAAAGAAAAATTAATTTATCGGAGTGGACCAGTTCACATGGGCTCCTCCGACATCGAAACCTATGATTACATTTTCATAAACTCGAATGACACGCTGCAGGTCTGTTTCAATAGGACTACGTCCCACGGTTCCGACCTTTGGATAGAAAATTCCGTGGAGAAAACCCTCCCTTCATTTGTTCTGCAATTTGCAATTATCCTAGCACTCAACCGCATTTTGCTCCTCGTTTCAGAACTATACCATGTACCTCGTATTGTTGCCAATATTTTTGTAAGTACTTTTCAGCTTATGATGATATTATATAATATATCCTTGGTTCATGAATCAAATTCTTTATCTTAACAAGGTGGCGATAATTAAACAACAAACGTAAATATTAGATAAAGCATTAATAGAGAGCTTTATGAGATCAGAAGTGTTATTTAAAATATAAGAAATGATTTATAGAGAACACCGATATTTAACCATTCATGTGCTACCATCACCTTACATGCTCAATGTTAAAAAAAAAATTATTTTACGATTCGGGATTAATTAATTTCAAACCAATTTTCATGTGACATATTAATGTAAATTAAAAAATAGATCTGCAATACGTTATGAAGAGTTGCATTTGATGAAAAACAATAAGATAGTTAACTATACAAAATAACCGATCAAACACATTGGTCTCTGTTTCTCCAAATTTCTTGGTATAATTGAACATCTTTTATTGAAAAACATGGTTACATGATTTTCACCGCGTATCAATGTAATAATTTCTCTAAAACTAATCATTTGTCTTTGAAAGAGTTTTGTAAAACTAAACTATTGTTTTCTTTAAAAAGGATTAATTATTCCAAATATGTTTGTTAGTTTGCTTTGATTTTAATATTGATTACTGATGAAATCAACTTTTGTGATTATATTCCTAGACTGGTTTTCTATTAGGTCCATCTGTTCTGGGACGTTGGAATGTTTTTCTCACACACACATTTCCTTTAAGTAACATGGTGCCATTAGAGACCTTGGGAGCGGCGATACTCGTTTACTACGTGTTCTTGGTGGGCCTGGAGATAGACTTGAAACCAATAACGAGCATGCGCAGCAGGAAGGCCATGGTTTTCGCCATCACCGCCACAACCTTCACCTTCCCAATCGGGTGCGGCCTGTACTACATGCTCGTCACCGACATGGGACGCAAAACATTGTCCCACGACAACGTTAGACTAAAGGGTGCAATATTATGGGGACTCGCCCTTTCATGCAGCAGCGAGTTTCCCGAGATGGCAAAGATTCTGTCAGACCTAAAGCTTCTCCTCACGGACAACGGACAACTTGCTCTCACCGCTTCTCTCATCCACGACGTGTTTTCATGGACGCTTCTCGTGCTGGCTCTAACGCAATTCCACTACGCTTCGGCGATGTCGCTTGCGGTGGCCGTGGTGCTCGTCTTGGTGTGTTTCGCGGCGCTTCACCCCTTTTTCAAGTGGCTGTTCAACAACGTTGGAACCGGGGATCGCGAGTTTCTGGAGTCGCAAGTGATATTTGTGCTGCACATAGTTTTGGTGGTTGGGTTTTTGAGTGATGGGTTGGGCGTGCTTTCCATCATGGGGGCTTTCTTTTTGGGGGTTGTGATCCCTCAGGGGGCGCTTAACAATGCGGTGCAAGATAAGGTTCATGATTTTGTGGCTGTGTTCATGATGCCTTTGTTTTTTGTGGCGGTTGGGGAGAGGATCAAGGTGCAAGACTTGGCGTTGGACACACATTGGACCACTGTGCTGGTGGTTGTTGTGCTGGCCTTTGTGGCCAAGATTTTATGCACTATGGTGGTCTCTTGGATCTACCAGATGCCGCTTGTGGAAGGATTATCGCTTGCGCTGCTCTTGAATACTAAAGGAACTATGTCGTTGATCGTTCTCTGCACTGGCAGGGACAGGCTTGTAAGTTAACTTACAAACTTCACATGGTAACATGCTTTGTTTATGATGCATTGCTACACATATGGTCAATCATCCACAACCCAATTAAGGTTTGATCGGTCAAATTAACATTAGCAAGGTTCTAAATTGTCATTTCCATGTTATGGGTTAAGGACTTGAAAAACCTTAATATTGTGAAAAATTATAGACAAATGCTGCATATGGTCACAATACAATTGTGTGGAGAAACCTTAATATTACAATCACAATGGTAATTGTGGACTGCAATTTAAAATCCTGAATAGGAGTATAGTGCCTATGAAGTATATACCAATAAAAAAAACTCATGTTAAAATAGTGATTAAAGAAAGAAATAATATTTTGTTAAATTACTTGAGTGCCATCTACATACAGTTTTTTATTGCTTATATCTGATGGCTACATGATGATAGGCCTCCATGCAAGAATTGCCTGTAATATTAATATATAGATTGAAATCATTTATTTTTGGTTGTTAAAATCACTTGTAATCAATATTAAAATATTATAGAGTCTAGGCCACACCTTTCTATAATTTTAACCAATTTTTAGATATTTAATTTTTTTAATTTATAAAAATATAATAATACTTAACCATATCTCAAGTAAAGACGAGTGAAAACCATAATAATCTAGAACTTCTTAATAATTTTTCTAAATACTAGGAATAAATAGGTTTTATCTGACGAATTCATCCATCTCCCCATTGATTAAAAAGTCACTCACACCACTTTTCAACTGTCTCACAAACAGCATTGGTGCTAACATTTGAGTGGATGCATGTAGGAACTGGACAACCAAACATTTGGAGTTATGCTATTGGCGTGCTGGTTAATGACAATTCCCGTGGGACCTGTCTCAGCTGTTATAGCAAAATCCTCGAAAACCAAACTGGGAGACCAACGCAGGAGCATCCAAGGCACACAACTAGACTCACCCCTGAGAGTACTAGCCTGCATCCACACAAAGCGCGATTCTAACGCGATCATCGACCTCTTAAAAGCCTCGTGTCCCTCAGTGAGGACCCCAATCCAAATGCTAGCAGTGGAACTAAACAAAATGACCAACCGCCCCACTTCATCTCTCATCATAAGGGACGCTAAAAAGCCATCCTTCGCCTCAAAATCTTCGAAACTAGACACCGAAGACACCCTCAAAAGCTTCGACAACCTTAGCCAAGCTATCTTTGTGGAGAAAATGAGAATCATCTCAGACTACAACTCCATGCACAAGGACATCCTGAACCTCGCAAGGCGTAGAGGTGTGACACTTATCCTAACCACGCTCTACAAGCAACCAACCTATGATGGTGTAGGAGCAGGTGCTGCAACCGCAAGAGCGGTTAACATCGTTAACCGCGACCATGCAAGCAAAGACGAGAAGAAAGTAGTGTTGGAGAGTCTACTTAAGGATGCACCGTGTTGTTTGGCCATATTTGTGGACAGATCAGGGTTGAGTCACAAGCGCTCCAAGGATCAACGTGTGGCTATGTTTTACGTTGCTGGTGCTGATGATCGAGAAGCGCTTTCTTATGCATGGAGGATGAGTAGGAGCGGCGAGGTTAAGTTAATGGTGGTGAGGCTTGTTTGGGAGAATCCTAACGATGAGTTTGATGAAACGGACAAGGAGTTTATAGAAGAGTTTCGACAACAAACGAGGGACACGCCGAGGGTGAAGTATTTGGAGAAGGTGGTGAGGGATGAGAAGAAAACGGTGAAGCTTTTGAACAAGATAGGGAACAAAGGGTTTGATTTGTATTTGGTGGGGAGAGGGCATGGGAGGAAGATGTCGTTGGCACAAACGGTGGATCCTGTGTTGGAGGAGCCTGCGTTGGGACCTCTTGGGGATGCCTTGACGGATTTGAACTCTACTGCTGAGACCTCTATTTTGATATTCCAAAGTCAGGTTGAACATGCTGATGGAAAGCATGTGAGATGTGAATCGGTGTTTGAAGGCATGATGGAGCAGCAGTTAGTGTGCCCTCCAACCAGGTCTCCCACAATGTTTTTAAGTCAGTATGTTTGATTGTATACCAGGATACAAAATGATTGTATACGAAGAATAAAGATAGGTGTAACACTAATCAAGAAAAAGACAACAGAAAATTAGTCAAAGGAGTTTGGACTCCTACATAAAAAGTCTCAAAACCACCGGTATTAAGAATATATTGCATGAAATTTATTCTGCGAAGAGGAGAGGGAGACCAAGAACGATGTTAGAAGAAGTTATCGAAAAGGATTTCATGATAAATAATATCTTTAAAACTTTGGTCTTTAACTGAATTGGATGGTGTGTGCTTGCCGCGGATCTCACTTGGTGAGATAAGGTTTTGTTGTTCTTTTTATTGTAGTTTTAATTTCCATTGCTCTTTTTTTTTTTTATCTGTAAAGGTATTGTTTCTTTGTTCCTTCAACTGTGAAGGAAGTCTATGAGGTGGTACTGTACAGAGAGAGGGGTCAGGGCAAGATATTTACTGTACAAGGGTTCTTTAGATTTATAATGACAAATTGAAAATGGTAAGCCATCTAGTATTTGCTGGTGGTCACTTGATATTAAGATGGTGTTCATTCTCTTTTACTGTTTTGTAAGAAATGGCATCCAGCAAATACAAAGCTAATTTCTTTCCAGGGGTATTTTTACAAAACAGAGAACAACATACATGTCTTGTACATAAGAACTTGCATAAAATGTATGGGTTAAATTAAAATTTGATCTTTATACTTGACATGCTCCATTTCTCATTTCGATGCTTATACCCCAAAAATCTATATTTTATAATTATGATGGGTCTGTTAAACTCACTGCATCTCTTTGGTCTGAAGTCTACACTACTGAGGAAATACAGTATCCCAGATATTAGTCTGTTCTAAAGAGCTCGATAATAATCGAGATCCTGAATAAAGGTCAAGAATAACCACCAACTCAAGATGGATAGTGATTAATGTATACGAGTTTTTTATTAGTCTTTTTTCAACTAAAATACTTTTTCTTTATTTGTTATTTTAAATTACTCCTCGCTATGCTCATCAAGAGAGACTAGAGTCTATATTCATGTGCCCAAGTCATTTACTTAAGAGAAAATCATTCAGAGCTATAAAGTTGTTTGGATTTTGTTGTAACTGAATAGTAATAGGAAAAGTTAGATTTGACCAGGTTCATATTTTGTTGGTAGTTTTCATACGTTTCTTCTATAGGTACACGATGCATAGCTGCATAAGTTATTTTTTCAATAACAATGGAAATACAGCTCGAGAACTATCTTTCTCTTTCTCCCACTTTCATTCATCCCATTCTGATTTCTAAGATCAAGGGCCTTTAAATTCTGAACCATTTTGTTAACATAATCTTGCGAGTTCAGTGCAAAGTTGTGCTTATTCAGAACATGACTAATAAGTTACAGAGAACTTCATTTTGCTTGCCTCTCTAACCACAACCCTATAAGAGGCAAATTGTCAAAATAAAAACGGTAACTGGCAAGGCATTTGTGAGACTCGGTTGTTTTATCTTTGGTCAATAAGCAAATCAGAATTATGTAGATAACAACAACACATAATAATCTTTCATTAACTTTGAGACGGCAAAGGTTAGTCCTGTGATTTTGTTCATTGAGGAACGTAAATGCAGAGTAAAAACACAAGCTAAGAAATAGACCGGCTTGATTTTGTTGAGATTTTGTTCTGTACTGCGAAAGCCACATATCGTAATAGTTAATACCTAGTATTTGGTCATTAATTCTCTGGATGGTTCTTCGTTATTGACCTTTTCCTTATTTGTGTTCTTGAGCTTAAGGATGGAATCTTAGTTATTAGTTGAATTCGGGGTTTAAGAAATAGATCGCCGAATGTCTGCACATTAAGTAATGTCTCCATTGAATGAGAATTCAATCCCACATGAAGCACAAGAAAGTGCACAAATATATCACTTCTCTCTCAAATAAAAAGACAGCTTTATTACACACAACAACTTAAAAAGAACAAACATAATTTGTATATTACGCAAGATAGTATAAGTGTATCCTGAACAGCTACTGTACCTCATCCTTGTCCTTCTCATTGACTACATGACCCATAGCTTCAACTTCTTTTATCTGCCTTTCTATATCAGCCTTCTTCTCAAGAAGTGGTTCTATTTTTCCATTAATTTTTTCAAGCTTCTGCTTCAGAGTGCTAAGATCCTTGGTCTTGTCCTTTCCAGTAAGTTTTTTCTTCTTCTCCTTCTCCTTCTTGTCTTTGTCTTCTTTTTTCTTTTTCTCTTTCACTTCTTTCCCACCATCCTTTTCTTTATCCTCCTTTGTGATTTCTTCTATATCAATATCCCTTACGGAAACCTTGCTATCCTCTTTCTCACCCTCTTCTTTTCCATCCTTCTTTTCCTTTTTGTGATCCTTTTCTTTCTCCTTCTTATCCTTTTTCTTCTTTTTCTTATTTTCTTCACCATCCTCACCTTCATCATCTTTTCCCTTTTCCTTTAACGTGTCTGTTTCTTCATTCTTGTCCTTTTCCTTTTTCTTATCCTTCTCTTTCTTTTTCTTCTTCTCTTCATCATCACCATCTCCCTCTTCTTTCTCTTTGTCCTTCTTGTCCTTTTTCTTCTTCTCCTTGTCCTTCTTTTCCTTCTTTTCTTCACCATCCTCCCCATCATCTTCTTTCCCTTTGACCTTCTCTACATCAGTTTTGTCATCCTTGTCTTTCTTTTCCTTTTTCTTCTTCTCCTTGTCCTTCTTTTCCTTCTTCTCTGTATCATCCTCCCCATCATTTTCTTTCCCCTTGACCTTCTCTTCATCAGTTTTGTCATCCTTGTCTTTCTTTTCCTTTTTCTTCTTCTCCTTGTCCTTCTTTTCCTTCTTCTCTTTATCATCCTCCCTATCATTTTCTTTCCCCTTGACCTTCTCTTCATCAGTTTTGTCATCCTTGTCTTTCTTTTCCTTTTTCTTCTTCTCCTTGTCCTTCTTTTCCTTTTTCTCTTCGTCATCCTCCCCATCATCTTCTTTCCCCTTGACCTTCTCTACATCAGTTTTGTCATCCTTATCTTTCTTTTCCTTTTTCTTCTTCTCCTTCTCCTTTTTCTTTTTCTCTTCACCATCCCCCTCTTTATCTTCTAAATCTTTTTCTTTCTTCTCTCCCTCTTCCTCCTTCTCTTTCTTCTTTTTCTTTGATTTATCTTCATCTTTATGTTTCTTCAGTTCCAGTTCTACCTTAACCTTCTCTTCCCCTGACTTGACATCATGGGAGACTTCCATATCTATAATCTTTACACAGTGATGATGTAAAAACCTTTAGAAAATCTGACAGGTCCCTGAAACATGCATATGTGACAATAAAGTCAAGCCATTAATTTAAATAAATTGCTTGACATGATTACTTGCAAGACATTAGTTAAACTCCAACATACTGAGTTAATCAAGAGTTTAATAAATACACCTTCCTCAAAAACAATGACAGCACACAGCGCCAAGCTAGGCAAATGGAAATCAACCAAGTTCATACAGAATTTCTCAACAAGACTAACCTAACCAAGTGTCAAATCAAATATAAGGATGACATATCGGTTTATAAAAACATCAACAGATACAAACAAATTGCATTATTCTTGGACATGGAATTAGAAAACGCACTAAACTCGGTAAAACCATTAACCAAGTTGAACTAAATTGACTAAAACTTAAATATCAAGCAAAATAATTCCCAATCAGTTTTGTTTTTGTTACACATTCCCAAACAGTTTGACTCTGCATTTTATTTTTCTTGAATTTGGACATGTAAACAGAAGCATATAACAATATACATATCACCCAAAACAAACTACATTACGGGGAAAAAAAGCAAAAAGCTGAATCACTAAAATTATGTACAAGATCTGAGATTATAAACAACAATATCCAACAGAATCAACCAATCAACTAGCAAACAAAAACTAATAACCAATTCCCTTCTAAGGCCCATCCAAGCACAAAAGAAAGCAAAAGATGCCAAACAGGGGACGCATCAATATTACACATCCTAATTTGCTTAAACATGCAAACCTCTGTCATAGTACAAAATCCAACAAAAGATTTTAATCGCAAGCATCCAAATCCGAATGAATTCCTGATTACACGTAGCTGAATTGCCTCGTCCTTGTGAACAATTTTTACAATCTCATTAAATGAAAGCCAATCAAACAAACCAAAAAGGAAGAAAGTAAAACAAATTTACAAACGAAATCTCAAATCTGCCATAAAAATTAATCAACAAGATCGACCAATATCGATTCGCGTTAATCATGCATAAATTTAAATTCAGCTAATTCAATTTTCCATGGTAGAAGGCACAGATTACGATCTAAAGGAGGAGATAAAGTTAGAGGATTAGATGAATATTGAATAGTTGAAAGTAAAAGTACCTGTGACGAAAGGTTCGGTTTGGAGAAACTGAGGAGCAGCTTCTGGAACGTTGGTGACTTAGCATTGGCTTGTGTTTGAGGTATTTATAGCATTTTCCGGATCCATTTTGTGACGTGTCGGTCACGCACGCATTCACGCGTATGCAAGGAAATATTGAAGAAGCGGTTTTCATTTTTTCTATAATAAGTTTTGTCGGAGACTCTCAACCCACCTTGACGGTGCTTTTTTTCTCTTCTTCCCGCGTTGTATACGTGGAATCTTCACCTAGTTTGGATAACCATTATATAATTTCTACGGTATAAAAATAATTAAAATCTTCCTTCAACTTACTACTACCCCCTACTACTTTCTTAATAAACAATTTCATTATTGAAATCACCATAGTGAAATAGTTGTTTTATTCTTTTCTTAATGTTTTGCTAACACGTTTAGTCATTGTAAACTAAATAAAAATTTATAAAGAAAATAAAATGAGATTTTAGTGTATACTATCGCGAATGTGTGTTTGTATTTCAGAAAAAAGAAGAAAAAGACGGAAATTAAAAAACATGATTAAAATGTACGAGAGGAAAAAGAAATTATAAAAATATACTGATGGTTAAAATATAGTTATCTAATAAAAGTAAAAGATAATTTGATTTAATGAATTGTGTTTAGAGACTTTTTTATCTATTGTTATAGATAATTATTTTTATAAATTGTTTTTTTTACTATTTTATTTATATTTTATAATTATTTTGTAAATTATTCATTATTATTATTCTGACCGTAACAGAAAAATTAGCTCGCACGGGGACCATTGATGGGATTTTAATTTTATGTATCTTACAGTTGCGTGTTGGACGCGCGGATATGCTTTATTATTTTAATAAAAAATGAATTTGTACATTAATTAATATAAATTTATTTTTTATTATAATATTTAAGATTAAATATATTTTAAATTCTTATAAATATCACTTTGTATAGTTTTAGTTTTTATAAAAATTAATCTTTAATGTTTACTTAATAATTTTTTATTTTTTACCAATCATTATAATTAATTTAATCTTGACATAATTAACAAAATAAATAATTGGTTTAATTATACTTTTATTCTTTTATTATTATAATTGTGCATTTGGTATTAAGCATCATTCAAATATTGTAATCATATAAATTTATTCTCAAGTTTTAATTATATAATCTTATGATTTTAGTTTTTTTTACAAATTTTTTTTATTATGCATTTAATGTATCTTTGTTAATTTGGCATTAGTACTTTGAAAATCCAATTTGTATAATTAGAAATTGAGATACCAAAATCACACAATTATAATACTTAAGAAATTTAATTAGCTCAACTAAAAGTTGGACGACCAAAATCGTTCCATTATAATTTTTGAGATAACAAGAATATAATTAAACTTAAATAATATTAATTATGATAATTAAAATAATAAAGAATATTTTAATTAAGATAATTAATTTATTTTTAGATATATAATTTAATTAAGTAATATATATAGTATTTTATATAAATAAGATAATTACATATAATTTATTTTGTAATATATTATAAAGTGTGATTTTATTATTTTGATATTATTCTTAATTTCAATTCACTAATTTATTTTTAATATTGTATATTTAAAAGAAAAAAATTATTAATTCTCTTAATATAGGTCTTAGTTATCAATTAACTAATTTACTTTTATTTTGTACTTTTAAAAAAAATATAATTTAAATCTATCCTTAAAATTTAATTTTGATATATTACTTTTAATACTACTTTTATACTTTAATTTATTAGTTTTGACTTATTATAATATTTTTTAATATATCTCAATGAGTGATTTTATCTCTAAAAACAAAAATAAATTAAAATATAATGTATTATAAGTAAATTATATTATAATCGGTCAAAATTAATGAATTAAAATATAAAATAACATAAAATATATTAAAATTAAATTATAAATATTTAAATAAATTAGAATTTTTAAAAAAAAAATTACAGTGTTAAAAGTAAGTGAATTAAAAATTAAAAATAATAATAAATATAATAAAATTACTCCTCATAATATATTAAAAAATAAAGTATAAATATAAATTATATGTAATTACATTATTTATAGAAAATAATAAATACATTGTTTAATTCATTATACACCTAAAAATAATTTAATTATTTTAATTTAAAATATTATTTATTATCTTAATTAATATTATTTATATATGTTAATCATTTACATTGAACTAACTATAATTGGTTATAATAACTAAAAAAGAATGATAAAAAATGTCAAGGATTTAAAATTAAAAAATTACTTAAATGAGACAAAGACATATTTGAAAGGTTTTAATACATATTTAAATACAATAAATTAAAGTTAATGAATTAAAATATAAAAATAACATCAAAAGTAATATGTTAAAATTAAATTATATGAACATAATTAAATTATATTATTTTAAAAAATACAAAATTGAAAGTATATTAAATAATTGAAAAGTAAAAATAATATTAAAAATATTATTATTATTATTATTATTATTATTATTATTATTATTATTATTATTATTATTATTATTATTATTATTATTATTATTATTATTATTATTATTATTATTATTATTATTATTTGTAATATATTCAAAATAAACTATATATAATTATCTTATTTATATAAAATAATAAAAATATATATTAATTAATAGAATTGTATAATTAAGTTATTTATCTTAATTTAAAATATTATTCATTATCTTAATTATCTTAATTAATATTATTTATTTCATTAGTTAGATAAGCACTAAACTAATTTCAGTTAGTATTAAGGACTTAAAAAAAGCATCAAGAAAATATTAGAAATTTACAAATCACAAATTTTTTTTCAAAGGATTAAAACCAAATATAAACATATTTGAACAAACTTAAAATATATTTAAAACTAATATTTATTATATAATTTATTTTACAAATAGTTTTCCTTTTTTATTAATCAGCTTATTTTGCGTTCAGATTTTGTGAATTAATATTTTGACCATATTTAAAGAGTCATACTTACATACTTGTTAGTATATTTGAAAAATATTTTTTTTTTAATTTTGATCGATATAAATAAAATATTAAATAATTTTAGATTAACATAAAAATTTATATTTATAATATAAAATGATTGAATGATATAATAATTTATGTAAATTACATTAATATTATTTGATCTCTTATATATAAAAGCATCGTATTATAATAAAAAATAAAAAAATATATACAATCACACATGAAATATTAGTTAAATAAAAATAAAATATTTCTTCTGATATATATATATGAACAATAGAGACCGTATGGACCTTGAACCAATTTTATGGTATAATAAGAATTTGAAATTAATTCATTGTGGCACTGTAAGTATTTGAATAGAATTGTATATTGTCTTTATTGGGATTACATTTTTCTTTTAAATAAATACAATAAAATATCGTCATTTTCATTATGCTTTTTTATATATACAATGTTTTCTATCAAATAGTTACATTTATACTTATTAATTAGAAGTTATGGGCTTTGAACCTTTACCAGCTCAAATTCTATGTTTTTAAATTTTGTTGCTTTCACAAAAAAAAGGAACTTGTTAATTGTATTTGCTAAGAAACAAAAATAATAAATAATAAATTAAAATTAAAATATTTAACACATTAAAAATATCAAATAAAAAATGAAATATTCATAACACATTAAAAAGATTAAATAAAAAATTAAATATTTAATGCATTAAAAAGTTCACAATTTTATACAATAATTTTTATATTTTCTTCCTTACCCAATGTTTTGAGATCCTGGTAAGAAAAAGCCTTGCCAAAATTATTTTGTTGAATTGAGTAATGTCTACCTTACACTCATCAAAGGCAAGTTTTTGCCATTTTTTTTTTCTTTTGGATGCTTCAAACATTCTTTTTATTACGATTAAAAAATGTGATTAAAAGTCAAAAGGATTGGGTTACAAGAGAGTGAGGTAATTGTGTGAGATCATACGTTGAAATCACATTACAACCATTATAATAATATATATAATTATCATCATGGATCAACAATAGAACTCATCTTCTTTTTTTCAGTATTAGTTAATTTTAATTTCTATTAAATCACATGTTTGTTTTACAAGACAATTAAACAGCATATTAGCATATAAGCATTCAACTAACTTATTTAACCAAAAATAAGCTATTAGAAGTATTTGAGTAGAGAACTCTTTCAAATAGGTTGTAACTTAAAAAAAAAAAAAAACTCAATTGATAGAGTAATGTAAGTAATTTATGATTTATAAACTAGAGTAGAAATTACTAATATTATTCATTGAGACACTTTTTATCCTACAATTTAATTATTAATATTTAATTAATAAATAAAAAAATAAACACGATTTTTTAAAACAATTATATAGTTTGTTGGTAATAATTAAATCTTATGACATAAATATCTTAAATTAAAAGGTAAAAGATATACATGTTTATAATCAATGGTTATTGAAATCTTAATATAAAAGCTACTCGAAACATAACATTTGCACTGCAAGAGGTCAATCCAACTACTTAAGTATTAAAAACATAAATATAATATAATTAAACCCAAATATATGTTCAACACCAATTTCACAATCCTATCAAAGTTGACAAAGTCTCACAAAAGCAACATAAAAAGAACAACAACACAAAAGCATAACTCATTGTCTTTTACTTGCTCATCTTCCCCTGCAAATGGTATTCAACCCAAGCAAAACAACAATAAACAACACAAGAGGAGTAAGAATACATTTCACTACTATCAGGGAAACCTCAATAAAGCTAGGCAACACACACCCACCACCACCAAACATATGAACATACACAACCACAAATCACAATAATTATATATGCACATGTTATGATAGTATGCACCCTATGCACTATTGCATATGCATGTAGTACCAACTCTACTAAAAAAAGTATGTCAATGGTAATACTGTTAAACTCTATCTCTAGAGTTAAGTCATACCACACTAACATAATATCCTCTAGTAGCATAGCAGGATCTACTCAGCTTACATTATATGATGAATGTCACATAACTCATATTCTCATTAATTTCTCTTTAAATTGGGTTGATAAGGATCATGCTCGCCCACCAGAAGTTAGGTACCTCATCACACAACCCACAAAGTAAGCATCATTCTCACCCACGTTATAGGCCCAGGTCGCTCACCTAATAAGGATCATTAGATTTGTTTTCCTGTCAACTCTTGGCCTAAGAAGCTCGTCTGATAATCACTCGTCTTTACTCATTTTCTCATATCATTTATCATGTTCATCTCTTAATGTAATGACAATATATATCAATCAATTCACATCACAACTGAAAAGGATAACATACAAAGCTCTCAAAAATACCCACCTCACAAGCTCACATATAAAGAAATCTAGTCACTAAGTCCAACTCTCGCTCAACAAATGTACTTTCTTGTTCAACGAATCAAAGTCACATAGAGCTCTATACACACTTTCATCTAACGAGTCATTTTATCCACCAACGACAAGAGCCACAAAGAGTTTAGCAACTCTCTGTTCCCTTCACTCACCTAGAAAGACTCCTTACTCACTCAACAAACACATCCAACAAAGAATCTCAACTCTCTATTGTACATTTTCACTTAGCAAGTTGAGCCACAGAGAGTTTCATCTTTAGCCCTCACTCTCTCACTTGGCAAGACACCCTCTCGCCCAATGAATTGAACCACTCAGAGTTTACACTTCCTGGTCTCTTCTCTCTTGCTTAGTGAGGTCACGCCTCACCATTGAGAGTTTACACTCCCTAGTTTCTTCTATAGAAATCCAAGCACAAATCTTACAAATTGAACGAGGAAACTTAATCAATTCTAAATTATCTTGCACACATAAATTTAGCACATAGAAAAGACACAAACCATCACTCAATTACATCCAAATTAGAAAAGCTCCAATTCAAACCCTAAAAAAATCTTAAACCAAGAACAACCACGAAAATCAAACAATTGATAGCAATTAATCACAGCAAAACATGTGAAAATCATACAAAGACATAATACTGATCTAAGGGTTTAATCCCTTTTAGAAACCATCAAGAACCAATAAAAAAAATATATTCATACAGGGTCCTAGGGACAACCCCACTACCCATCTCACATAAAGAATACCCAAAAATAGAAGATAATCTCACTCCCTCTTACCTTGTGCAAAAATCGCAGCAAGAAACTATCTTCAAGACTCTCCTTAATGATCTTCTAGTGTTCCCTCTACAAACTTCTATATTTTTCTCTCTATTTTCAAGAAAATGGGTTTCAAAGAGAAAAAAAATAATTTTGCAATAGATATCTTTTAATGCTTAAGGGTTGCGTCTGCTCCCTCTTAATAGGCCACAATGCACAAGTTCACAATCTTGTTCTCTAATTTTTTTTTAATTAAAATCCAAATTTCACTCACATGTATTTTCTCAAATAAATTTTATATTAAATTAAATATAATTATAAAATATTTAAAATTTATTAATAATAATAAATATTAAACAACATACATTCATGTAATAATAAATATAGAAAAAAACTTGAGTCTTACGTACATACATAAATATATGTTATGTATGTATTTTTTGTATTATTTTATATTTATAAGATGATTAATTAATTTTACTAAATAATTTCAATTTAATTAATGTACTACTATAATATAAATTTGATTACTCACTTTTATATTATCTCTCTTCTCTCTATGTATACACAACTTATGAGAATAAAAATTGATTTTAAGAATTTTTATTTTTTTAATTAAATTATATTTTATTTTAAATTATAACAATTGCTATAATTTTTAATTTAAATTAAATTGTATTATTTATTGTTATTATGATATACTATAATCTTCAAATACAAATTAAAGTCTATTTTATTTTAAGTTTTAACAAATCTTGTTGTCTTTAAGATATTATAATTATACAATTTATTTTCAAATTTAAATCAAATTAAAAATTATTTTAAAATTAATTTTATTAAAAGAATATAATAAAAATATTTGAATTTATATAATTAAATGACTATATATAAAAAGGAATTATTTACTTCATACATTTGCTTGAGTTAAAATGCTACTTAATTTATTAAGTTCCAAATTTTAACTTTCAACTTTTTAGTTCTCACTTAACTTATTATACCCCTACGTGACAAAACTTATCTCTTAAGCTTGGCCAACACTAAAGGAAAAAGGCTAGCAAACACTTGCAACTTGTAAGATTGTCCGTGTGCCAGCCAGCAGCTGTCGTGCCACTCAGATTCTCAAATCACAAGGAAAAAGGATGGGCAATGTAGAGGAAAAGAATTGCTATTTATACTTCTGAATTTTTTTTATTATTAACTAAAGTTTATTAAAAGTTATAAACTTTTATAAGTCTTTCTTTTTAAATAATGTAAAGGATCAAATTATTTTAAAAAAAATTATTATTTATTTTATTTCTTTATTATTTTTCATTTTAGTGATTCGAACGAGTAACTTATCTAACAATTAAATTAAAAAAGATAAATTATAAAGATAGTAAAAATTATCAAACTTATCATAAAATTGTTTTACACCGTTCTAACCTACATGTTTTTTACTCAAAATTTTGGGTGCCAAAGAGGAGCTCCAATAGTAGAAGACACCCCCTTAATTGTCTATACAAAGTCCTTAATAATTTGAAGTTACTTTCTGGTCCAAGTGTTCGATCATAACAAACCAAACAAATTGATATTTTGCTTTATTGCCGTGTTAACCACTTTGGTAGTAAAAATACAAATAATGTAAAATCACTGGTTCTTGAATGACACTATTATACACAGTTTTTTTAATGCTATTATACAAAGTTAAGAATCCCCCTACGAAATTTTTATAGAACTTCGTCTAAGCCATAATTCATACATAACCATGTAAAATGCATCAAAGTCGAGCGGGGGTGAATGCCACTGGAAGTGTTTCCTCACCTTCAACACATTGCTTTGTAACATCAAATATTTATTAGAACTGATGATACCCTTCAGGATTTTTTTCAGTAAAGGAATATCTAAGGTAGTGACAACAACTGAAAAGCTCTTCCAGTTTAACACATCAGCGAATGGAAGGTCATAGTAGTTGGCAATGATCACTGGAACGCAACCATAATATAGAGAATCTCCAATTCGAGCTGTGTTCACTTCAAAGCCCTTAACATGAAGGCAGAACTTGCTTCCTAGCAATTCATCTGCATATGGTGTTTTGAGTCTTCCATGGTGCACAAAGATTTCTGAATCATTTTTCCATGTCTCAAGAAGCTTTACACGTACTGGGGAATTAACTCCTCCAGCAAAGAAAGCTAGCCTTTTCCTGTGATTAAAAAAACACAGCAAAATGAGTTTTACTTGATATACTGAATAAAATCATTCTTGTGTTGCTGCTCCATTTATAGATTGACACGACTTTCTTTCCTTTTTTTTCTCCATGCCTACTGCACCAATGAGAAAAGATTCCTGTAATGAATTGTTTGAGAAATTATCCTATTATTGACTTCAATTACATTACATTATCAGATACAACAACGATCAAAGCCTTTTCCCACTAAGTCAATTGTATTCTGTCAATAAAGTGGGGTGGACTACGTGAACCAAACAAAGTGAATTTCTATTCTGTCAAAAAGTTACATTAACTGATATTAGATTAAATATTTTACAAGCATCTATTCTTCTAGGTTAATTTTAGAGTAAAATTTCCAGCAAAACTAATAGATTGTTGGCATCATGTTAAATCATATGCTTGCAGGTTATTCGCTAAATGAACCCCAATTATAATTTTTAGCTCACTGATCACTTTAATATCTATGGTTAAGCCAACACTTACAAAAACTATACTTAATTGACTAAATGCAAATAGTCCACAACCTATTTGGTTTTATTTCATATGCTCAACAACCTATTTAGTTTATATAAATTATGTTTGGATAAACTTCTCAATAAACACACAGGAGAAAAAAATAAGAAAGTAAAATAAATTAAATTCCTCTCATGAGTTAAAATTAGCTTATTATAAGTTAATCTACAGAAACTTTTTTATTTACTTTTCCAAAAGCTAATTTTAATTTATGTATATGATGATTTTAATTTATGACAAAAGTTTAATTTATTTTATCTTCTTATAAGTGCTTATTGAAAAGAATATCCAAACAAGACAATGTAAAGGATATGATGGGTTTAGAACTTGCATTCTAGAGCATGCATGATTCAGAATACTCACTAGAAAGAGGAAGAAGTGCTACTACCTCTTTGATGAAAGAAGGTTAGGAGGATTTCCTTTTCTTGGCCAAATTTGTGGTAGGCTTGCATCCTTATGAGCAATATACCCAGTTAGGAAATAACTAGATGAGCATACAACTTGAATGGCATTGAATTTCACATCAGGTGCTTTGTCCATGGCAGACCTTCCAATTGAATGACAAGCAACATAAAAGTGATCAGCACCACCTGTGCGGTTCCAGTATGGATACTTGTGACTGATATTCTGAATGTAGTCTCGAATGAAGTCTTGTAAACCTCCCACACCAACTCTACGATCATGCCGCAATCTTGCTATGGAAAAGGGAAGAAAGAAAAGATCTGCCTCTGTTGAGTCTTTTGTAATGAAATGGCTCTTCATAAGTACCTTTTTGAAGTAACTTTCACTGGCATAATTGCCACCAGGTTCAGATTCCACAGGCAAAAGCACATTTGCAAAAGGATCATCTTCCCTGTGAGGATAAACATATATCTTTAAGCTCCTATTCATTTCTTTATAGTCTTCCAGAAAGATATCTCTATCATGGAACACGTCGTGGTTATTCTCAAATTCTCCTGAACCATAGAAAAACAACATTCCCCGGACACTGGAGTTAAGACAGAAAAGTTTACACACATTGATTGTAGCTTCATCAGCCTACCTACTGAACCAGCTAACACCAAAGTATGTTTCATGATGAAGCACCTAAAGTTAATCAATGTGGTATCCCCTTAAAAATTAAAAAAGAGGGTACAACTTTAACCCTTCAATTTATCTTGCTTAAATCTCTTAATAAAGCTAAGATTAACAGCATCATTATTTGCAAAAACAATGGAAATGTTAAGATAAGCTACTATTCACTCACTACAGTGCATAACAGAACAAAGAAAGTCAGTAAAATCTAAAAATCCACAACAGAACAGGTGCAAGCAGAAGTGGATATCATCTCCCTGAGTTTTATTTGAGTCTAGAAGTTCAATATTTTACAATAAAATTCTTCATAGGTTTGCATTAATATGAGACATTTTCTACACTAAGAAGGTTTGCTATTCAATAAGACAAAGTTATGTAGATTTTATGTGCTTCCTGTAAGAGGGAATATGAACATGTATAATTTTAATATAGAAAGTTTCAAAAGTATATTGCTAAGATCCTGTATGGATAAACTTCTCAATACACACTTATTGGATAAGAAAAGGAAAAGAAAAAATGAATTGAGCTTCTCTCATAAGTTAAAATTAACTTATGCGTAAATTAAAATCATATTTTATAAAAACTAAATGAGAAAACTTCTACAAATTATCTTATACATAAACTAAATTGAGTTTATGGGAGAAACTTAATTCTTTTCCCTTTTTATCTTCTTATTGAAAAACTTATCCAAACAAGATCTTAGAAAATGTACTTATGAAACTTTCTATATTAAAATTATACATGTTCACATTCCCTCTTACGGAAATCTACATAACTCTGTCTTATTGAATAACAACATAAACAATTATCATGCAAACACTAACCAGCATCCTACACATAGAATACACAATACCGTGCAGAAAACAAACAAATCTAGGTTCCAACTACAGCCTAGTACACAGGTACCTGCTGATCCTACTAACATTCTCAAATTCTCCTAACACTAAAATGAACGAACGAATCATCCAACTGAAACTATTCAGAGGCACACAAAAAACTGTACCCAGAAGCAGTAAAGTAAAAAACGAAAATTTGGCGTACCCTTTGAGGTGAATTGTGGTGGCAGGGGCCGTTGACTTTGGGGTCTGAGGCCATAGCCCAATTGGAAAGTGCGAGACTTGGCGGAGTCAGAAGCATTGTTGTGGAAGATAGGGGAAGAAGAAGGGGTAGTGGAAAAGGGAGAGGGTGATTTGAAATGAGAAGTGGAATGGTGATGGGTGAAGAGGTTGGAGGTGGAGTAAATGTAGAAGAGAATGAAAAGAGAGGTGAAGAGGGCTAAGGTTGTGGGGATGAAGAAGAAGCCCCTGAAAGAGCCTGCCACACGGCGTTGAGAGTAGTAGTAGAGCAAGGAAGAAGGAACCATGGCATGTAGAAAGAGAGAGAATGGAAGGAAGAGAACACAAACGTTCAATACCGGTATGCAACATTGAGTCCAAACGGACATGACACACCATGACATCAACGCAGAAATTTTGGGCCGACCCAAGAAATCATTGGATACATCAGTACATTTCATGTTGGCCCATGTCATTCACACTCACTATTTGACCTTCGCATCTCCCTCTTTTTGTTCTTTTACAAATATATTTTTATGGAAATTAGTTTATATTTTGTACCTGTACTAAATACATAACGAAAATTAGTTATAATTGTTTATTATAAGTTCACGTATCATTGTATCAATTAACTACACTGTTGTGTATTTGTTACATAAAATAACTAATTTTTATTGTGCAATATAACTTAGATATACAATAAAAATGTGTTTTCATTACGTTGTTAGTTTATTTTTTTTATTTGTGTGTAATTCTTTTATTAAATGATTTAATATCTATAATGAGATTAATAATTCGTTAAATAAAATATTAATTAATTTAGTTAATTTTAATATTTATTTTTTATTTATTTTAAATAAATTTAATAGTTGAATAATTTGATAAATAAAAAATAAGGTGAAAATATGAAATAAATCAAAATAAATCAACATACTTGTATAAGATAAGTCAGTAAAAGATGAAATAATGCACAGCAGTGAAGATGAAATATTACAAAATAAGTGAACATGAGATACAAAATAATACAACAAAGTCAAAATAAAAATACCAAAACATCATAGACATGTCTTTCTCTTTCTCTGATATATATTACTTGATTGTGTGAATATCAATATGTGTTGTGTAGAGGTATAAGTGTTGGTCTCTGATGTGATTTTTGTTTAGAACCGTCTTGAAATTAGGTAAAATGACAAGGAAAACTTAACTCTAACCCCACTAGAATCAATATTATAAAGTTCTTAACCTAAAAACAAAGGGAAAGTTCTCATAATAAATAAAACTTAATTTCATTCAACTTTATAATTATGTTTTTTAGTTGCTTACAAGAGCTTATTTATAAACTCAGTTAGGCAACTTGAAGTTAATACCCATTAACATTTTTAATAGACATTAAATCTCATTAGTTATAACTCGTCATTAAGCTTTTATTTCCCACACTTTTCACTTTCTCACCGGCCATCAAAATGGTTTAAAGAGCTTTAATAAAATAAAAATTGACCTAGGAATTGTGAAAAGACATTTGAACTTATTACATGAACATAATATACGAAAATTACACGTAAATGGTTCTAACTAACTATTCAACCCAAATTACATGAAAATGACATTGGGTTTTCATGTGTTCTTCAAGTTAGGCTCCAATCATCATCAACTTGTAATAAAGTGGCCCATTTTGGTACAACCTCCAATCCACTCTGTTGTGAACTTTCCTTAATCTCCAAAATTAGGCCTTGCAAAGTTTGCTTCATTATTTTAGTTTTGAACCTTTTCATGGTACCTGGAATATCATGCAAATGGTCTTTGGCTTTATTGATTAGGTCTATATAATTCCCTCCCTCTTCAAAAGGATTCGTCCTTGAATCAAATTTCTATCTTTGATATTCTTAAAACAAAGCATTCAACTACTTATCATAGGTAGACTTTTTCAATTCTGTTGCACTAAGCTTCTCATTAAAATATGCAATTGGTTTGGGTTTTTGCATCAATACAACTCATATCCCAACACCAGAAGCATCACATTCAATTTCAAAAGCTTTTTCAAAATTAAGCAAACAAAGCAAAGATGTATTGGTGAGCATATCTTTCAATAAATTGAAAGCTTTCTCATGCATATCATCCCACTTGATCACAACATTCTTTTTAACAAGTTCATTTAAAGGTGCAGCAATAGAACTAAAGTTTTTCACAAATCTCCAATAAAAACTTGCTAAAACATGAAAACTTTTTATCTTTTTTTCTTTGCAAATGCACTCATTTTCTTACTTTTTCTCTTCACTACACTCAATTTTATGTTTTTCATTCTTCTGTTTATTTTCACTCATATTTTCTTTTCTTTCTTTTTCTTGAATGCTCAATTGTTTTTCTCTCAACTTACACTCTCTTGCAATTCTAATTTGATCAGAATATGCTTCAACCGGTTTGAAAGGTGCTAATACGATGACACGTTTATTCATAGCAAGGGTACCTATTTTGTACCCATCATAAATGACTTTTCTATCAAATTGTCAAGTACACTCAAGAAGTAGATGCCCAACATGCATAGGTGCAACATCACAGAGAACCTCATCTTTGTACTTGCTAATGGAAAATGACACCAACACTTGTTTAGTCACCCTTATATCTCCACAATCATTCAGCCACTGAAGTCTATATGAATTAGGATTTGTTTTCATTGGTAAGTTCAATTTCTCAACCAATAAGGTACTAGCAACATTAGTACAACTTCCACTGTTAATAATCATACTACATACCTTGTCATGGGACCTAGAATATCATATAAAGGGTCTTTTACTCTGTTGGTTAGATATCTATCAGTGTCCTTAGTAATCATCCTCGTGTCAATCATGACTTTAAGCTCTTGAATAATCCTCTCAAATAAAGCCTACAACAAAGAATATAAATAAGTATTGTGAAGGTTTGAGTGTTGTTCAATAAACATATAAGAGATACATATTTCCATGGAAATCAAGATACTTGCTCAAACTAGACTTTGGTTAGTTGCCTATAGGGAGATGCACAACTACTCTCAAAATGGCCTCTTTGAGGATTACCTTTTGCTAAGCACCTGATGTATAAATGAGAAATGTAGTAAAACCACTTTAAGTATTCATCCATGCATGTCTCCCTTCCTCGAATAAGCCTCAAGAACAAGCGTTTCTTTAATCGCAACATCGACAATTTGATCCAAATATGGACTAAACCTCTAATCACATACCTTAATAGAAGGCATATGTTATGCTATCAAAAACGAAAAGCAAGGAATCCCCTATATGTGCACAAATTATTGTAGCACCTTCTAAGGTAGATGGGCGCATCTTAAAAGGACTTATATAAGGAATCCAAAAATAGTACGAGATGTCCTAGAATGCTCACACCACTTTGTTCAATTGATAAGGCATCTAGATGACCTCATTTGGTTATAGCACATCCAACATTGAATGCATGATGAACACAACATCAAAGTCCCTCAACTAAACCCATCTACAAGTACAAAGAAAATGCTCAATATATGTAGTGGCCTTCTAGCAAAAGTCAATGACCAAAAAATATTCATATATCCATGCATATAAACCCATTAACACGACTAATTGTCATAAAACAAAAAACACAAATGCTAAATAAAATTAAAAATAAATGGTACATGCAGTATAGTCATATCCTTTGATTTGTTGTGTTTGATACATGTTGACCATGTTGAGTCGATCGTACAAGTAACACAAGGTAGCACTACCCATGCATACTCATTGTATCTCTCAAGATCATGGAAAAGGTTTAAATAAGTCATGTCCATGTGTGAAATTCTTATATGCATTGTGTAATCAAGCAAATGTAGCAAATAAGCTTTGGTGACAAAGAAAGATGACATCCCTAGTTTGGACATGTGCATGATATACGCCTTCTAATCCAGTCAAATGCATGCAAGCTCCTCATGTAATCTCAAGGCATGCCTTGTCGAAGCTGACTTAGAGCATGGTCATTGTGTAGCTAGGAACATTCTCACCACTCAACACTAGATAATAACATGGCTTCATAGCTATAGGTAGATGTAAAAAACATGACACATAATTTAGAGTGATGGTATCCTCTATTGAAAGGTAGAAAAAATTGATATCCTTATGCCATTATCAAGAGAGTAGATAAAATGCCCTTCTCTACTATTTGGTAATGTACCTATATAAAAGATGTCAACCTTGACATTTCCACGTATGTTCTCACCTCCTCGTGCCTTATAACTTATTATCTTCAGCCATGACATTTTTTTTTTATGAAAAGAAGGGACGAAAATGGGTGTGAAAGGGTAAGGTAGTATAAGAAATTCAAAAAAAAAAAAGAAAGATGGTGTGATGATTAAAAAAATAGGTGTTTAATAGTTTGTAACTTGTATACTTATTATTATATCCTATTATATTAAATAGTATATTAATCTAGGATAAATATTTTATTTTTATATAAATAAAATTCATAAGAAATACTATTTTTAGATGTATAAATTGTGTTATAATTAAATTTTATAAAAAAACATTTTTAACATGTAAACTATATTTTAAAGTTATAATAATAAATTAAATTATGATATATTTTTAATTATTGTTAATTCAAAAAATATTAAAATTTAATTTAAAGATAGAGATAAAAAGTATAAAAAAAAAAAGATAATTTGAGATGGTTGAAAAATAATTTTTTTACCAATTAAAAGAGAAATGTGTGAAATATACCTCAAAACTAGAGAAAAAAAGAATATTAACCATGTATATTTAGAAGAATGAGGATAGTGAGTTTCACTATTCAAGATTTGTGTTCTAATTTATTATATATGAGTAAATTAATATTTTCACCCATCTAATGTATGAGTATTTTTTATATTTTATTAATGTTTAAAAATAAAATATAAAAGCTGATGTACTTTAAATTTTAAATAAAAATATTAAAAGGACAAGGAGACTTTTCAATTTATTAATTATATGTTTACTATAATTTTAAAAAAGTTATGTAAATGGTATAGATAAGAAAAATTCAAACTTTTATAATGTTAAGAAATTTTTTATTATTATTTTAAATAAATGAAATGACATAGATAACATTAGGTAAGGCTAAGATGCGACACAATTGACCCTATCTAATGAGATGAACTCTTATATTTGAGGCTCGAAAATAGTTGGGGCAAATAAGCTAGACCTTACCCATGAAGCATAAACCTAAAAGTTATCAAATCTATTTGACATGGTATTATTTTTTAAAAAATTTATAAAAAATTTGACAAAAAACAGGTTAATTTGACTCAACCTAATAGATTATATAGGTCAATAAATATGTGACCCATAAAAAATTCAGGTTGGATTAATGAGTTCATTTTTTCACATATTAGCTCACAACCCATTTTAATTATGAATTTGAAATTTTACATTAATAAAAAACTTTCTGATTTATTAATTATTTTTTACTATAATTTTTTAAAATTAAAATAAAAAGTTACTTTGAAATAAAGATAATGATATTTCTTTTCAATGATGGTTAGTTAAGCTAATCTTAAAAAAGAGAATAGATATAATATAAATAGTTAAACTAATGGTGAAGAAATCATAGTCCTACTTTCTAAATTGTGCAGTGTGAACACATTAGTTCATTTTATAACATGTTATTCTAGTTCATCTTATAACATGTTATTCTATTTGAATCATTCTTTTCGTTGTAAAAAGTTGTAGGAAGAAATTATAAAAATGTAATGTTCTAAAATATTATGGGGTCATCTATAGTGTGTTATAGATATATGACAACAAATTAATAAATTTTTTACTAAAAGAAATAATTAGTATATAAAATATAAAATTCATTTTTTATGCAACAAAAAAGGTCGTTCAAGGTAGGAAAGTGCAATGAAAGTATTGCTGGAATTAAAGAAGCATGGGGAAGGATAGTAGAAGTTAAGAGTGCATGATATAAAAATTGTCAAAGCCAATAAAGCACAATGGAAAGATAGTCAAAGTCAATGAGATGGCAGTGGAGAGATCACTAGATACAAAGGAGTGCAACAAAAAGGTTGAAGAAGCTAAGGGTGACAAAAATAAATGATTTCATATTTTTGAGGATGAAAATCAACAAAATTTGTTTATAAATATTAAAATCAAAATTCGTTCATTTTACAAATAAAAATATATTTAATTATATTTTAAATTTAACTAAACTCAAGTAAAAGATGTTTGGGTCAAAATTGAGCTTAAAATATTAATAATAACCATAACTTATTTTTGTATGAAGAAAACTATAACTTACTTTTTACAATTAGTTATCTAATCATATTCAACTATTTAAAAAATAAAGTTAATTAAATGGTTAAATTTTATAATCAAATTTAATTAACTAGTTATTATAAACCAATTAAAGATGATTCTGGTTAATTTTTTTTATAATTAATTATTATGATCACCCATATTAAGAAATAACATAACATGATATTATAAGATAAGTTCTCTTTTTCTACCCATTATATGTGCGCATGTCCGTGTGAGTGCATGTGTATATATGATATTTGTTATATTATTCAATATATTATAGATAATATATTATATATATAAATATTATATTATTGTATAAAATTTATATATAAAACACAATGATATATATTGTATATATACATACAAAAAATAAAAATATATAATATATAATATTATATATTAATTTATATAATGTAAATATATAACAATATATTAACTAGTGTCAAAATTCATCTTTAATAACTTTTTCTAGAATGAAAATTTAATCGGTCCAATTATTAAACTTTGTGATATTATCTTCATGATTATGTATATCAAGTTTTGTATGATAAAAACTTTTTTGGATATATTATTTAACAATGAATATTCACATATATATATATATATATATATATATTGAACATCATATTATATGTTAAATAAAGTGATGTAATGAACTATCAAGTAATTTTGAAATTACACGAAAATTAAATTCAACAGTTGAACCATATAAATTTGCATTATAAAAAAAAATTGTTGAAGGTTTAATTTGACTAACTTTGATAACTGGTATAAACAGATATTAACTAATATATATATATATATATATATATATATATATATATATATATATATATATATATATATAATTTTGATAACTGGTATAAACAGATATTAACTAATATATATATATATATATATATATATATATATATATATATATATATAATATAATTTATAACTTATTATCTTATATATATTTATAATATATTTTACATGTAAATATAAAGTATATTAATAATTAAAATATTAAATTTAAATAATAATTATTTAAATACAGTAAAATATTTGAATAATAATTCATTTTTTTTAAAATCTGATTAATTTTGTATAATTTTAAAAAAAGCAACTACATAAATGAAATTTAAATTCATATAAATTAGTTAATTTTTGTATAACTCCCATAATCTATATAAATTTAAAATATTTCTTTTCAAAATTATATATAATTTTAATAAAATAATAACTTTGTTATCTTATTATTATCTAATAAATATCAAATAAATTATAGGACAACTCAATAATATTATATAATTTATTATCAAATATACACTAAATATAGGATAGGATTAAAACTTATGATACTCTTATCCTATCATATTTTTACTATGTTGTTATATCTCATTTTATATTTACCATCAAACAAATCCTTAAAAGTTCATATTCAAAGTAATTTAATATCTTTTATATAAGTCAAAATGTTATATTTTAAATAATATTAACTCAATGAATATTATAAATAATAAATTTCATATAATTAATATCATAAGAATGTAAAAATACATACACGTATAATGACGACGTACAAAGCATAATTAATTAAAAATAAAAAATAAATAAATAGTAATAATAATTTTATATAAAATTAACAGAGTTTTAATGTGTCTATAATCCATACATTATTTATACATATAATAAAAGCAATACTGACTACTGTTATTTTTCAAAAAAATCCTATTCGAACTAAATATCATGATTTTAGAAGACAAAATTATCCCTTATTTATTTAACGTAGCTACACCATATGAAACTTACTTATCCTTTATTTAGGGTTTTAGATCTCATCTCCTTTTCTTTATTTAGTATCTCAAAATTTTCTCATATATCTTTATATTTGACATATTTTATCCTTTAAAATTTTATCTCCGCGACTAATAATAAATAAAATATATCATTTTGTTTATATATTTATTTGACATATTTTATCTTTTAACGGTTACATATATAACTATAGTTTCTTCTAATTTTTATTCAATTTCTTCTTTTTTTTTCTCATCTATTAGAGTAACTAATAGCATAGGAAAATTAGATAATGAATTAATAATTTTTTTATTAAAATTATAAATTACAATAAAACTATATAAAAATATATTTAATAAAAAATATATTTCTAATTTTTAACAAGTGGGATATAAAATATGACTAAAACGTAAATCAAAAGCAAAAGATGAAGCAATAAATATGATATCATGCAATTAACTTCTCTGGCCAGTATTTTAACTTGTATATGTAGAAAATAAATATCTATTTTATATAACTAAAATTTATAATAAATAAATACGTTTAAATATATAAATTATATTATTAGATATAAATTAGAATTAAAATAATTATTTTGAAAGAGAATTTTTTAGTTATTATTCTTCACTAAAAATATTTTTAATTATTTTTCTTTAACAATAACACGTTTATTTGTTGAGTACATTTATATTCTTAAAAAATTTATCCCCGTAAACACCTGAACAAAGAATTAAAGAAAATAGAAAAAGTGAATATAAAAACTTTTTTTTAGCTGTTTTGTTTTTCAAATTTGAAAACATTTATTTTGAAAATAATTCACAAAACTTAATAAACTTTGGAAGAAAAATTAATTGTTGAATAGTATAGATTTGTTTTAAAAAATATTTTTTAAAAGAAAGTGAAAAGGGAATCAAACATTTTCTTATAACTAGTATTCTAAGAAAATTAGACAGTGAATTAATATTTTTATTAAAAATAAGAATAAAGTATATTAATAATAATTTTTAATCATTTTAACAGGCATGGAATAAAAAATTGCTAAATGTTAAATCAATAGCTATAGATGAAGCACTAAATATAATATGATGCAATTAACTTGTTAATTGATAAGATTGATGAGTGATGATAAATGTACAAAAATATTTATTGAAAATTGGTTATTATTAAGTCAAATGTCAACTAACCAAGAAGAGGCATGGTTCCATCCAGTAACATAGTTAATCTTAATGAGATGAGATGAGATTAGGGTGAGAGAGTGCAAAAGGATAAAAAGCCCAACCAATGCGGCGAAAATTGGAACTGTGAAAAACCGTAGGGCAAGGAACTTGAGAGAAACGCATATCCCCCCGCCATTTAAAATCCTTCCCACAACATAAACACAACACAAACCCTTGCCGTTCTCGAATTCATTCTTTGTTTTTGGTCTTCCCTCGCTTTCTCCTCTCTAGTCTTCACTATCCTTGAACAAAACAGCGTCATCCTCAATTCCTCATCCACACAGAGAGAGCAAGTAACTCCGATGGCGAGCGATCCGAGCCAGAGTCAGAGCCAAGCCCAAGTGGCGCTAATCCTGGGTCCCGATTCGACTCACCTGGAATCCCTAATTACCAACCTGATGTCCTCCTCCAACGAGCAGCGTTCCCAGGCGGAGTCGCTCTTCAACCTCTGCAAGCAGGCCCATCCGGATACCCTCCTCCTGGGCCTGGCCCACCTCCTCCACTCCTCCCCCAATCCCGAAACCCGCACCATGTCTGCCATCCTCCTCCGCCGCCATCTCACGCGCCACCACGATTCCTTCCTCTGGCCTCTCCTCTCACCTCCCGCCCGCTCCTCCCTCCACTCCCTCCTCCTCTCCTCCCTCCACAAAGAGCCTGTCAAATCCATCGCCAAGAAGCTCTGCGATACCGTCTCCGAACTCGCCGCTGCAACCCTCCCCGAAGACGCCGCCGCCTGGCCCGACCTCCTCCCCCTCCTCTTCCAGTGGGTCACTTCCCCGGACGCGAGGCTCCAAGAAATCTCACTCCTCATCTTCGCACAATTGGCGCATTACATCGGCCAAACCCTACTCCCTCAATTGTCCACTCTCCATGCGGTTTTCCTCCGTTGCCTCCACTCCTCCACCCCTTCCGACGTCCGCATCGCTGCCCTCGCTGCCAGCGTCAACTTCGTCCAGTGCCTCTCGAGCTCCTCCGACAGGGACCGGTTCCAGGACCTGCTTCCTCTCATGATGCAGACGCTCACCGAGGCGCTCAATTCCGGCCAGGAGGCTGTCGCCCAGGAGGCGCTCGAGCTCCTCATCGAGCTCGCCGGCACCGAGCCGCGGTTCCTCCGGCGGCAGATTGTGGACGTCGTCGGCGCCATGCTGCAGGTCGCCGAGGCGGAGGCGTTGGAGGAAGGAACGCGGCACTTGGCGATTGAGTTTGTCGTGACCCTCGCCGAGGCGAGGGAGCGCGCCCCTGGGATGATGAGGAAGTTGCCGCAGTTTGTGAGGAAGCTGTTTGGCGTGCTGATGAATTTGTTGCTGGATGTCGAGGATGATCCCGCATGGCACAGCGCGGAGGATGAGGATGAGGATGCGGGTGAGACTAGTAACTATGGATTTGGACAGGAGTGTTTGGACAGACTTTCCATTTCGTTGGGCGGGAACACTATTGTGCCCGTTGCTTCTGAGTTGTTGCCCTCTTACTTGGCTGCTCCTGAGTGGCAAAAGCACCATGCTGCGCTCATTGCACTTGCGCAAATCGCTGAGGGTTGTTCAAAGGTATATGTGCTTGCTATGCTGGCCATGACTCTCTATGCTTTGGTGTTTTTCTGCTTTTATGTTCAAACCTGTTTTTTTATGCATTATGCTAATGAATGTTCATGATTAGGTGAAAAAAAAGTCCCTTAGTTTCCCTCTGTGTTTTAGAGTGTAGCAGCCTGCCCCCAAAACACTAGCAGGATAGCGGATAGCCATTATTCTGAAAATTTTTATATACTTTATATAATGCATACTGTATTCATATAAATTCTTGAAAATGATAAAAATTATTCAAAACTCATGACATTCATAATTAACAATAAAATTCATAGTTGTCTTAAACAAAACATACAAAGTAAATAGTAATAAAAGCCATATACAAAATTAATCATCAATCATCATCTTCTAAATCCAACTCTTTTTCTGTATCATTTTCACTACTATTACAATTGTGTATTTCATTTTTGAAAATTGAAATTCTGAAAATAGCCCTCAATAGCCCTAGCCTCTCTATTCAGAGGGATTTTTTTGAATCAACACATGCCGCGTCCTGGCACTCTGCACCTCTATGCCGTGGTGCTACAGTGTGCTGTTTAAAACCATGGTTTCTGTGTGTTTGTATTTGTCTCTTAGATTGGAATATTTGATGGTGCAGGTGATGATAAAGAATCTGGAGCAAGTATTGTCAATGATTTTAAATTCATTTCGTGATCCCCACCCTCGAGTGCGATGGGCAGCTATAAATGCAATTGGGCAGTTGTCCACAGATTTGGGGCCAGACTTGCAGGTTAAATATCACCACTTAGTGCTCCCGGCATTGGCTGGAGCCATGGATGATTTTCAAAATCCAAGAGTACAGGTTTGTGCTTTTTATCTGCCTCCTGTTTTAATAATTCAAGTCATGCCCCCTTTTTTTTTCTTTCTATAGATGTGCCAAATTTGTCTTATGTGTCATGGTGTATTCTCATTCATATTAGCTTAGATGGACCCTATAAATCAGCTTTACCATATGCTATTGTGTTGATCATGTATGTATTCTGGTGGAGATAAGACATTTCAGTCCAATGCAATGGTTGAGTTTCTTTGCACATGATCAAAGCAATCTCATGCAGTTATCTTATTGTGTTACCTTATGTAGTGTTCTCTTATTTATAGGTTCTGGTGCTCACATGTAAATGCAAAACTAGTAATTACTGTTATAAGTTATAACTATCCTCAGTTCTCTCAAGGCTTTGTGCGGAGGTTTACATCTAAGAAAGTTAAATGGTCAAGGCGAATTTTCTGGGTTATGCATTTTTAACATCTTGGATTTTTTATTATCATGCCTTTTCATCAGTTGTACATGGCTTATATTAGTAATTTCTTTGAAATATTAGTTCTTTTACACCCAAAGTATCTCTTTATAATTAACAGATCTGCTGTTTAGTGCTGTTGTGCCATTATTTTTTGACTTCGGTCTGTGTAAATATGAATCTTGAGTTTCCTTATCTTTGATAACTCATCTCATTTACATTTAGAAACTCATTAATCTTGTCCATAATTTTTTACTTCTATATTGCAGGCTCATGCTGCTTCTGCGGTGCTAAATTTCACTGAGAATTGTACCTCAGATATTCTAACACCTTACTTAGATGGGATTGTGAGCAAACTTTTGGTACTCCTGCAGGTATTTTACTGTTGTTGACATCTAGTTGGCAAGAAAATTGTAGAATATTTGGATAATAATATTTTTGTGGAGGTCATATGGTGTTTTCCTTGACTGAACATCTTGGTTTGAAAGAAATAGCACCTTATGGATTTTCCCTGGCTTCTATTTTTAGTCTCCAAGTGGAACTGCATTTGCCCTATATTTAATTTTTTTTAATCTTAATTGGATTTTGATCAGTGCAATCAAGCCTTAGTGCATGTTTGGGAGAGTTTTTTTCTGGAGGGAATAATTGCTTTTGATCTTCTCCTTAAAATGAGCTAAACCAATCATGCACTTAGATTTGTAATTTTATTAATTTTTTCATAATTGTATGCATCTTATAAATATTTTGTTTGATCCATTGTTGTGAAGTGCTTTATAATCAATAGTAAATATTTTGACATGCATGCTTCATACTTTATGTATTTTGGATGATTAGTGTACAAATATGTCACCTTTTCTTCTCTTGCCTGTGTTCTAGAATGGGAAGCAAATGGTTCAAGAAGGGGCTTTGACAGCTTTAGCATCAGTTGCAGATTCTTCACAGGTGCTTTATGTGGCCAATATTCTCCATATTAATAATGACGCCTTTAAGTTTTATACTCAATAAATAACAATGTTGTGTTAACAGGAGCAATTTAAGAAGTATTATGATGCTGTTATGCCATACTTAAAAGCTATTCTGGTGAATGCAAATGATAAATCAAATCGTATGCTTCGAGCCAAAGCAATGGAGTGTATTAGTTTGGTAGGAATGGCTGTTGGAAAGGAGAAGTTCAGGGATGATGCCAAACAGGTGAATTTTAATTTACTTCAGAGTGCTGTTTCTTGTGTTTCTTTTTAAATTCATAGGTATTGCTGGAAGTAGTAATTTCTATATTATCTTTCCTGTTACCATTGTTCATTTTGAGTGTGCTAATGTATACTTTTCATTTTTCCTTTACTAGGTCATGGATGTCTTGATGTCACTGCAACAATCTCAACTGGATGCCGATGATCCAACTGCAAGTTACATGTTACAAGTATGGTCTTTTTACCAGTTTTTTGGCATCAACATGGCAATATATTTATTTTTGTCAAGTTAAAATTTTTATAAATATCAAATTTTCACTTGGCTGCCATGCTTTCAGGCATGGGCACGGCTTTGCAAGTGCCTTGGGCAGGATTTTCTCCCATATATGGGTTTTGTGATGCCTCCTTTGCTCCAGTCTGCACAACTTAAGCCTGATGTGACCATTACATCAGCGGATTCTGATACTGAATTTGATGAAGATGATGACAGGTGCCCTTTCAGTTCTTGTTACTGAATTGGTTTCATAAACGATTGATGTCCATGTTATAGCATGATATGATATGCAATTTATTCTTCATTTCATTTCCTTGGGATGTCCTTCACTCTTTCCATGTATTTGAGCTTCTACATCTGATTTTATTTTAAAAACATTTTTGTCCATTTAAGATAATACAATTTTGTCCATTTAAGATGATGTGAGCTACATATTACTCATTATTAGTTCTTTTATTAATTAATATTTGTATGGCAATATCATTGTCAAGACTTTCATGTATTAAATCCTTTGTGTTTGTCCATAGGCATGCATTTTTTAATTAAAGACTTTCCAGAGTCCAAGGAGTTATTTTTGCATAATTTACAGAACAGGTGGAGGTCTTACGGTATTAGGTTCATATTTTAATTTAAGCAAAAGAAATTCCATGTAATATATGACATCTGTCTCATATGTAAAGAAAGAAGGGAGTAAGCATAGAAAAAGGAGTTGCAATTTTTAGATCTGAAAATGAAGAAGAAAGAGATATGGATTATACTGATGGATATATTGATTTGTTTTTAAATACTTAGTATCTGGCTGTTCTTGTAGCATTGAGACAATCACACTTGGGGATAAAAGGATAGGCATTAAGACTAGTGTCTTGGAGGAGAAGGCTACTGCTTGTAACATGCTATGTTGCTATGCTGATGAGTTGAAGGAAGGATTTTTTCCTTGGATTGACCAGGTTAATTTTGTTTTATATTTTATTAGCATTTTGCAGTCCAGGATATTTTGTTGGCTAACTTTGTGAAATCATCTAGGTTGCTTTCACATTGGTTCCTCTTCTTAAATTTTACTTCCACGAAGAAGTTAGGAAGGCAGCAGTTTCAGGTATTTTCTTGACATCTGTAAGAACCAAAATCTTGCTTCTAGTTTGTTTGTTTCTAGTAGCCCTTATTGAAATTTCTTTAAATGTCACTTGTCTTCTTTGTTTATAGCAATGCCGGAACTGTTGTCCTCAGCAAAATCAGCTGTAGAGAAGGGACAATCCCAAGGTCGTGATGAGACTTACATAAAACAGTTGTCTGATTATATAATACCAAATTTGGTGGAGGCTTTACACAAGGTTAAAGTCCTTCCTATCTACTGGTGATTTGGTGTCCATTCTACAGTATTTTTGGGCTTGTATCAATATATTATTGCTATTTTCCAGGAGCCAGAAGTAGAAATTTGTGCAAGCATGTTGGATGCGATGAATGAATGCATACAGGTTTGTAATATTCATCTATCTGGATGGAAGATTTGTAACAGTCATCTTTTTATTTGAATTATATTACAGTTCCGTTATAGACAATCTTAGTTGCCTTCTGTCAAATAATTGTGAGTGAAGGAGAAATTGATACCCAAGATAATTTATGGGAGACAATTCTGTCCATGATGTGTGTTCTGGACTGCTGTCTCTTCTGTAATGTTTGAGACTGAGTCTTGGAAGAATTTTTTATATAGAATAGAATTTGTATATTACAAGATATGAAATGTAGCATGGATTGAATAATTAGGGAACTTTCTTTCTGACTTTCTGCAATAGGAAGAGGATAACATTAGCGGCATGGTTACTTATTCTGACTCATTTTATGAAGTGCCTATAAACTTCATAAATTACAGATTTTTCTTTTGCAAAGTAAAAAACATCGACGATCATGTAGGATGGGTAATAAGGGGAGAAAGGGAGGGAAGAAGAATTTGAGAGCATGTGCGAGAGACAGACAGAAAGGGGTGGAACTGGAGAAGAAAGAGGGGGGGAGTACAGTGAGGATGGGGAACACATATTAGAAGCAATTTTTCAGTTCTGAAATCAAGTTTAAGTTTCCCATAATTTAGTACATTGAAATCCCTAGATTTAGGCAAAGATTGATAGCCAGGCAATCCTGAATTACTAAAAAACCCAAATAACCCTAATTTATTAAAGGATTAGATGACTTTTTAGTCCTCATAATATACACACCTTTTTAGGGTTTTAGTTCCTACAAAAAATTCTTGTCACATTTAATCCCTGAAAGACAGTTTTTTTTTTTTTTTGGTCCTTGTTTGACTTAAGTCCCTTAGTATTGGTCCATGTTGAATTAATCTCTGTAATATGTTGACTATATTGATTTTAGTCTCCAAAATAAGAATATAATCAACATACTACGAGGTCCAAAATCAATATAGTCATCATATTACAAGGACTAATTCAACATGGACAAAATATTATAAGGATTAAAGTTGAACAATGAGTACCAAAAACAAAAATTCATATTTTTCAGAGATTAAAACCAAAAAGAAATTTTTTTAGGGACTAAAACCGAAAAGGTTGTATATTAGAAAGACTAAAATGTTATTTAGACCTTTGCTTAAATTATCCTAATAACCCCAAAATACTAAAAGTTCCCTGGTTATGATAAATTTCTGTTATGTTATTCCATGCTCACAAGTCACAATTATCTTGATGACATATATTATCTTGATATTTCAATCACTTGTGGTTTGAGAAAAAAATATGGATAATGATCCAGAAATGGTATAACCAAGCCAAGGTAGCAAACATCATTGAAAGGGGACTTAAGATCCTAAAAGCAGGATTGTAACATATATATTCATATAAAATAGCATAAGAAAAAAAAACCCTTTAAATCACTGCAATCAAATTATTCTGGGTTTTCTATTTTGTCATATAATTCTTCATTTATATAGAAGATTAGGAAAATAATCTCTTTCCATCTATGTCAATATTTGTCTCTATCTATGTCATGGTTGGGGACTTGGATGTGCATGCTACATTGTGCTGTTCTAAAATCTCTGATTTTGTTTATTGTATTTCTTAAGTCATTAATTCTCTCTAAGGTGTTGTTTAAAACTGAAGTTGGCTTGGATTTGTTTCTCTCAGGTCTCTGGACAATATCTAGATGAAAAGCAAGTGCGGAGCATTGTTGATGAGATTAAACAAGTCCTTACGGCCAGTTCATCAAGAAAACATGAAAGAGCAGAGAGGGCCAAAGAAGAGGACTTTGATGCTGAAGAAAGAGAACTACTCAAGGAAGAAAATGACCAAGAAGAGGAACTTTTTGATCAAGTATGTCAGTAATCTTTTTGTGATCTGATGGATCATTTCATTAAATACTTTTTTGTCTGTCCTAACTCTTATTTTAAATCATTGTGTTCTAGGTTGGTGATTGCTTGGGGACTTTGATAAAAACATTCAGAGCATCTTTCTTGCCTTTCTTTGATGAGCTGTCCTCATACCTAACACCTATGTTTGTAAGTTTCTTTCTATTCCTCTAATAATGTATCTTTGTTGCTAGAATAAGTCTTAAGTTTTTTGATGTTCTTGCTTAAAAGTTGTCTTGTATTCTCTTTCCTCTCATGGCTTTTCCATCTTTTATTTTTTGTCAAACTATTTTCTTCAAGGCATTTAATTTGAAGGAAAAACTATCTTGTGCAGCTATTATCTTTTTTTTTTTTTTAATATAAATGCATTCATTTTCCTATTTGTTATGTATACCCTTTTTTACAGGGAAAAATGGCCATGTAATTGGCCAAAAAGTGGAGAATACTGTGTACTAACCCTATGATGACACTGCTTCCTCCAGAAATGTTGTTGTATGAAATTATGTGTTTTTATTAATGGAACTTGCTGATGTGCTGCCCCCCTCCCCAGTTCACAATTAAAATAATTTGGATTGTTGTCAATTACTAATTTACTACCAAACTGCTTACTAACATGTATGTTTGAATATACACATTTTTAAGATGCCTATAGCTTAGACATGTTTGCCATTCTGTTTTCTGATTCAATTCCCCCACTCCCCTGTTGATGATCAATAATCAGGGTAAAGATAAAACCTCAGAGGAAAGGAGAATTGCCATTTGTATATTTGATGATGTTGCTGAGCACTGCCGTGAAGCTGCTCTTAAGTAAGATCTCCCTCCTTGTGGGGGTCTCCCTTTCATTTGTTCTTATGTGGATGCAGTTTCATGCATACAATTGATTTATTCCCTTTACTCTGAATGGTTTTGTTCTATATTTTAAATGCTTCTTTATGTTGTTGCCACAGATATTATGATTCTTACCTTCCATTCTTACTCGAAGCTTGCAATGATGAATATCCAGATGTTCGACAGGTTCATTGACCCTGCTTGTTTTACTATATTATTAATGTTGTTTATTCAGTTTTGGGACATAATTGAGATACTCATCTCACAAAACAATTAAATGTCTTTGCAGGCTGCTGTTTATGGTGTTGGTGTTTGTGCTGAGTTTGGTGGATCTGTTTTCAAACTCCTTGTTGGAGGTTAGTTGCACAATAGCATTTGCTTATTTTGTTGTTGTGCCTTACTATATATATATTTTTTGATAAAATTTTCCACTCTATTGCAGAGGCGCTTTCAAGGTTAGATGCTGTGATAAGGCATCCAAGTGCACTACATTCTGATAACATAATGGCATATGACAATGCCGTTTCAGCTCTTGGAAAAATTTGCCAGTTCCACCGTGATAGCATAAATGCAGCACAGGTATATTACATTATGGTGCTCCATGTGTCTGCTGTCTTTTAGAGTGCTTTTCGTGTTTACTTAATCTTGCTTGTGATCCTAGGTTGATAGTCATACAGCTTGGGTTAGTATTTGTGTTATGCTACCACTGCATCTTATAATGATTTTTTATCATTAGAGTAATGGTTTTGACTTCCTTTTCCAGATCCAGCCCTGATAATATGGAGAGGGCTGTCATCTTTCAGATTTTGCTGAAATTAATGTGGCCTCCTTGGGCAGGCCTCCCTTTTCTCCAGTGGTGGAAAAACTGCTACTTGGGATTTGTGGTTTCTGAATACCACACATACAAACTTAATAATGATCTTTTAGACTACTATTAATATATATTTTTTAATAATTAAAGACTTGAACTCTATTTTACATGCGAATTGTTGATAGAATAGGAAATAGATTATATGCTTGCTGCATGTGGTTTAGTCACTAGTGAGGCTTTGTGAGGACTTCGCCCTAGTCATTCACATCAGAAAAACTCTGCTTCAAGTCCAGCAATTGATACTTTTCTGCAGAGGACTTGGACACAATTATGGGATGAATTTTCTATTCATATTTTGTTATTATCAATTACTTGGTGGGTTATCTGAATTTTCTAGGCTGAAAACCCAGGTTTTAGGATAAGATGGTACTGAGTTCTAACATTCATTTTTAAGTCCGTGAAACTGAAAGTTTAAAGCAAAAATCTCTGCTCGTGTGTTTGATTTCTAATTTCAATCAATTATTGCTTGATATCAGGTTGTTCCTGCCTGGCTAAGTTGCTTGCCTATAAAAGGTGATCTAATTGAGGCTAAGGTTGTGCACGACCAACTTTGTTCAATGGTTGAAAGGTAGAATTCTGATCCAGAACATGCTTTGATTGATTGCTATTTACCTAATATTCGTCATAACATCATATATATTGACACACTTCCATTCAATTTCAGATCAGATAGAGAACTTATAGGTCCCAACAATCAACATCTTCCCAAAATTGTTGCAGTTTTTGCCGAGGTACTTTCAATGCCTGATCTCTTAGTTACAGCTGTTAGACTTCTGGTTCCACTTTCCTCTTCTAAAATGTGTTTGTTTTGCATCAACTATGATGCAGATTTTATGTGCGGGAAATGATCTGGCAACCGAACAAACTGCAAGTCGGATGATTAATTTATTGAGGCAGCTTCAACAGACTCTGCCACCTTCTACCCTTGCTTCAACCTGGTCATCCTTGCAGCCTCAGCAACAGCTTGCACTTCAGTCCATCCTATCATCCTAGTTATTTTGGATTGTCACCTTCAGAAGATGCGCGTCTATCGTCATGGGATGTCATAGTTGCCTTTGGGAAGCTGCTTTGTTGGGTCAAATTGGTTCCTTTAGCATCATTGGAGTGTCTTGTTTAGACAAGCAGCTGCGTCTGGTTCGTGTTTCCTGATTGCTGAATCCATACTTGGTTATGCAAGGCAGGACTTGAGGTATGACTCTGTCGCAGAGGCAGAGCATTGTTGAGTTGGTTGGATGGGAAACAGAGTTTTGGTGTGGAATGTGTATACCGTGTTATAGTCGCTAGGAATTCTCAAATGAACAGTGACTCGATCCTGTCTGTGGATGATGGGGACGAGGCGTGACCCTGAGTCGTGACTCAGGAATATCGCATAGCATTCTTTTGTTTATTTTGAGTTGTAACAGTTTTGATGGGTCATTTCTTTGGATGTCGGAAACAAATTGTCATAGTTTAATTAATTTGTATATCCGCATGCTTCTTTCCTTGCGCTTCCCCTTCCATCATATCGTACTCTATGTTTGAATGGGGAAAAAAATAGAGGCCAGTAGGGTAGAAAAGAGGAGACGAAAAAGTAAGTAAACTTTTACGTTGTTTGATTTGAGAGAACAAAAAGAAAGAAGAGAAAGATAATAAGTTATCTTTCTTTGGATAAAAAAGTGTGAAGAAAAAATGTAGTATAACAACACAAGTTTATTCTTGCATGAAGTAATTCATATGTAGCAAAGTGAAAGAAGGGAAGGGTAAACCTAGTACACAAAAAAATGTGTTTTTTTTTTAATCTCATTTTTCATTTTACTTAAAGAGTGATTCACCAGCGTATAGTTTTGTTGGATTATTCAAAGGAATAAAATGTTCTTTTTATTCACTCTTCATTTCCTATCTTTTTTACGTTCACTGGAGCCAACTTGGAACACATTCATTTTGGGAGATTTCAAAACGAGGGAACTATTTATGCACATTTAAACACATGATTTTGTACAGTATCTTATGGCGTTCGAAATTTATGTTTTATATTACTATAATTTATTTTTCATATAAAATAAAATTCTAGTCAACTGGTTATTGTGGCCTATTCCTTCAAAATTTTATTAATTTGTTTATCCGTTATTGCTTATATATATAAAAAATTGTTTGTCCGTTAGGCTTACTCCTACCCTTTCATTTTCTCGATGTCCTAAACTCATTTTGAGAGATTTCAAAATGAGAAATAAGAGAAATATTTATACGTATATATTCCTTACAAAATGTTTTAGATTTACCATATATATTCCTTACAAGATACAAATTCTTATCAAAATGTTACCCTTGTGGCTTATACTTTCAAATTCTTATGTGCACAAAAGATTAATATTTTCTATAGAATACATAAATTTGTGTGGTAAAAGATGCTTGTAATTAGATAACATGTTGTACTAATTGATATTAACATTGTATGATTATTCATAGAAAATGTTATTCTTGAAACATATGGTAAGGAGTTCGATTTCCTAGTTTGTATGTATGGAAAATATTTTTAGGAGTATCAAGTCTCAGTATCTTGAGAGATTAACCTTTAGCTTTCAACTGGAACCTAAATTCATCATAAAAATGTTATACTAATAAAGTAATATTAATCAATATCTATTATGTTATTTTCCCTTTTGATTTATAATTATGGCTAACTTCATCTATGACTATTTTATGTTCTATTATGTTGCCAATCATGTATAAGAAGCTGAAACAGTTTTTTTGGTGTTATACCTAATATTTTTGTTGATACATGTTATTGTGTTATACCAAGAAATATTATGTTTCCACTATATTTTCATTTTATTTCATTCTTAGATTTACGGTATTTTTGTCATTTTGCATATAAAACTTTAAAAATAAGAAAACTTTTAGTGGCATGATTAAGGAACCATGAAAGAATCATAAATTAATGAGATGGTATAGTAACATGATTAAAGAACCATAATAATTCATTAATTTTTCTCCTCTTTGTATCACATCTCAATTTTCTGATAGTTTATTTTAGGGTTAAATTAATGAGATGATATAATACAAGAACAAAAAAATAGGGATTGGTTGATCTTTTCCTCAAAATTGATTCAACCCAAATACCCAATATTTGGAATAGCCTACAAGTTGTAATTTAATCCCATAATCAAATTTGCGATTAAATTAATTTAATAAAGTTAAAATTGGATTGACTAGTTATAAAGTTTTTTAATTAAAAAAGACTCAATACTTCTCTCATTTCATAGATGGTGTTTTCTATTTCGTAGTTATACATAAATTATTTTTATGATATCAACTATTTCATTTAATCGTTGTAATGAATTGAACTTGAAGTTAACGTGTTATTGGTACATTGTTTTAGCTCATTTTTAATAACACTGGTTCCAACGACTTGAGACTTATGGAAATTATTTTCAATATATTAACATCAAGGATTTACTGTGCGTGTGAAAATGTAACATAAGGTCACGTTGAAATATCTTTGTGAATCTCCAAATCCTGCTGTAGATGGCCCGTCTTTGAACACTGACGACAAATAGAAAAGAAAGAAAGTAAAATTAACCACAACTTTAAAGTTAAATTGTCCATCATTATATACCAAGCGAGAAATTTTAATAACATATTCTTTATTATTGAGTAAAACTAAGAATTTAGGAGAGATGTTATTATCTTTTATCTTTCCCGGCCAAGAAAGTGTAGTTTCAACAGTTGAAAAACAAGTCTATAATTTAAAGCTTAAATTTGATCAACAGTTTAGTAAAAAAATTTTACAGTATTAGTAAATTCCATATTATTGTATAGTAAAAAATTAATGTTTTGGTGAACAGAAACTTCTATCAGCAGTTTTTAAAACTTATGGGACTATATATATATATATGTATTTTTTTTATAGTATAACATTTAAGCATTGTCAATGGATCAAATCAAATATTATAGTTTGTTGGTATACTCGTGTGTTGACAAAAATGATAAAAAAAACTGACTCCTATCATATTAGAGGGGCTAAATCAATTATCATTCATGTATTTGTCTCTCCAATGTCTACACAAATAACTACGCTTAAGTACTACTCATTTCAATTTTTATGAACTCAGAGGAACTAGTAGTAGTTGTAGTAGGTATCAGATGTGGAAGTATATGGGTGGCAAAACATTAAAAACAGCATGAGTGAGTCATTGACTTTAAATATGGGCTTACATTTCAATTCATTTTGGTCCTTAAAAAAATTCAAATGACATTAGAGTTAGATTATTTTTAAATGAGCTAATAACTTTAAAAGGCAGCTAAAGGCTACATTTGATAAGCAACCAAGGAAACTAAAGGATAATGATGCATAGAAAATTAGAGAGTGGGGATTAAGGATTTGGATTTGCTTTTCTATGAGAAAGATTCTCATTGAAAATCTAAAGGTCCCCCCCTTTGCCTCATTAGTAGTTGAAGCATCTAACATCAGGCATCTCCTTGTAGACGTTCCTCAATGTTATCTTCTTCATTGACAATTGAAAAATATTTTACATTAAAGGAACACAAGGTCCATGGACTCTTCCTGCTTTTTTTTTTTTTTTTTTTAACAATTCTACACAAATCCTTGGAAGTTATATTTTTGAACAAAACTTAGATAAAGTTTATTTAAGTGTTATCCTTCAATTAATATTCAGGTTTTGTCTCAATAATACATTTTTTTAGTACTTTTGCAATTTCATCTTCTATTAATTATTTGATATTATTCACTTCATTTATCTTGTTTGTCAAATTATTTAAACTTCTAGAGCTATTATTCATACCACACTATTCAAATCAGTACCAAAAAATTACCATACTATTCAAATTGGTGAGAAGCTTGATCTCATTTCGCACCTTTTTGCTTTATAATAATAAATTTTCAAGCTACGTGGCAATTATTGTTAGCAAGATTAATGAATTATTATGATCATTATGATAAATGCAAACATAAACTTGATCTCGGAAAGATTTTCCAAGATAACATTACCATGTTGGATTACTAATTTATTTAATATAATAAACTTGTGTCTTTATCCCCATATCTCCATCCTCGTCTAACGTGAGATCCATTGAAAACTTTTAGCGGCATGTAATATTTAATTATTCAAATTGCATTCATGGTTAAAAATATACAAAAAAAAGAAAACACTTGGATGATTAGCTTAGATTGAATAGTTGTTATAGGTTAGCTAATGTTAGCTAGTTGTCTTTCTCAATCAATTAATTAACAAAGAGGAGAAGGACAATGTCACACAAATCAAAAACTTGGAATTGGTTGAAAGATGGTGTGGAAGAATCTATGAATAAAACATAATAGAGGGGAACAAAATGTCCCTGGTGACGTGAGAAGAGGGGTACAACTTACAACAAACGCAGCACGCACGATATTAAGATATGAACATGAATCTTTAAAATATTATTATTGTGTGTAGCCACATAGGTGAGTGACCACCTTTATGCCAAGCATGGCTTCAATGATCTCTTAGTTTATGGGTGCATCTGAAGGATCATTTTGGAGCTTCCATGTGGCACCCATTCATGCCTTCATTGCCATACTTTCAACTGTTTGACTTAGCAAAATGTGGGGGAGAGTGAGGACAAGGACTTGGTATTCTCAATTCTCTCCAAAGCATAGTTGTTTTTTTTTTTACACTGTTGGTTTTTATCTAGGTAGCCCTTAGGATGCTTTACCAAATTGGACGTTGACCTAAAGGCATTATTTTAATTATGACCGTTTCAAGATGTAAGAAAGTAATAATACAATACTTGTATACTCTTTTTTAACACTTTTTTTTTGGTAAAAGACATGCTCTAAATTTAAATTTTCTCATTAAATTCGTCTTAGACTATTTCAAAAAAATTTAAATATATTTTTGGCTCATCAATTTAGACTTAATTTTCTTTTTATCTCTGTCATTATTTTTGTTTTTTAAGTTAAAAATAACTCACTTCTAATCCTTAAGATTATTTTGTTGTAATTATTTTCATTCCTCGTAAAGATTAAAATAGACTATTTCAAAATTAAGGATGAAAATAATCACTTTTAAGTTTGAAAACAATAAAATTAGATATAAATTTAAAGGATAAAAAAGATATTTAAGCCTTTTAAAATATCATTAGTTACTGTACTATATGCTAATTGATCCTTAAATTATCACATGGAGATTATCTAGTCTTTTAGATCTAGAAAAAAACTCATGGAAATTCACATATATATTCTTGCAGTAAGATTTATCTTATAATTGTGAATCAATATTTGATATTTTATATAGATATGGATAGATATTGATTACAGGGAGAAAATTCTAGAACTAACAAAAAAATCTGTTGCCTTTAGGTGACTGGGAGAAGTATTGTTAAAACTTAGCATGTAGGTCTTTGTCCTGTTTGTTTAGAAACATAATGCTTTTGAGGGAAAAAAAAGAAGATTAGGAGTATGACTAAAACTACATTAAATGCTGTTAAGGAAAAAAGATTAGAAGTAGGATTAAAACTACATTAAATTGATTCTCTTTTTGGCGCATATGTTCAGACCGAGGCTTGACTCTTTCAGTAATGCAATCCCCACAAACGACATACATAGGAGCGGTCATTCTGTTGAAAAAGTAAAGGGAGATATTGAATTTGAAGGTACCCTGTCTTCATCATGTAAAATTTAAAATACACTTTCAAAAGATTAAATAATGAGCAAATTTCAAGATGTGCATGTAATATATTAATCCAACTTGCTTGCTGAAAAGTTAGGCACCTTTTTCATACACACACGTATATATATATACATATATATATATATATTCTCACAGCTTGCAAACAACAACATGAAAATTAAGTAATAGCTAGCCTTCCATCAATATTGTGAGAGCTAAAACACTTTGTGCTCCTCTTGTCTCTTTTTGACATATCTTCATAATAACCACTCCCACTCAAGTGCCATTTTGTTTAATCAAATTTGTGATGGAAATTCAATTCCAACAACCAAATGTGCAGCATCAGAAAGCAGGCATTGCAATCAGCAAAGGAGGGAAGTTCAAAGGAAGAAGCAGAAACAACAACAGCAACAAATTTGTTGGGGTGAGACAAAGGCCCTCGGGGAGATGGGTGGCTGAGATCAAAGACACAACTCAGAAGATAAGAATGTGGCTTGGCACATTTGAGACAGCTGAGGAAGCAGCCAGAGCCTATGATGAAGCTGCATGCCTTCTTCGCGGATCCAACACTCGCACCAACTTCATCACTCATGTCTCCTTGGATTCCCCTCTTGCTTCTCGAATTCGAAATCTCCTTAACAACAGAAAAGGTATAAAAAAACAGGAAGATGCTATTGCTAGTAGTGCACCTCTACCAAGAGTTAGTACTAGCTCTAGTGCTAGTGCTAGTACTAGTAGTAATTCAAGCAATGACAATGACAATGATAACAATGACAAGTCTCTTTCTACTGTGACAACTCAAAGTTCTAATCTGTTTGATGATGCTTATAAACCAGATTTGAGCAATTGCAGGGAGGGGTTTGAGTCAGGTTATCAATCCAATACTTCATGGGGTTTTGGACCTGTCTTTGATCGTTTTCCTATTGCTCAAATATTGGATATACCAAAGATTGATGATGGCCTTGCTGATGCAGCCGACTTGGAGCTTTTAGAATTTGAAAGAATGAAAGTTGAAAGACAAATATCAGCTTCTCTCTATGCAATTAATGGGGTGCAAGAGTACATGGAAACTGTTCAGGACTCCAATGAAACTCTCTGGGATCTTCCACCCTTATGCTCATTGTTCTGTTAAACTCTAAGGTCTAAGTTATCCTGTATATGTTCCTTCCCAATGTCATTAGTCCTATTTATTTTACTATTATTGAAAACTTGAGGGAGGAGTTGGGATCTAAGGATTGATTGAAATATTACAATAACATATATGGCTTTGGTGAGATATAATTTTGTTTTCCTAACTGCTTTCTTAATGTCAGCAGGAAGATCCATGAGTTGCATTAGCTGCTTGTGAAAGCTCTTTTCCAATCATTATTATGTATAAAGTCTAAGCATTTATGTTCCTCTTTTTCACATCCTTAACGTCAAAAGTATATCTTCAAATTTTTTTTTTGGGATACACATGTGATTGTAAGGAGTATATTCGATTTGGGAAGTAAGTTGCCTCCTCCCAACCAAGTTTTTTCCATAACAATTTAAGATTTGAACTCCTAACTACTTGTTCAAGGGACTCAAGCCCATCACAACTCAGACCAACCACGTGTTGGTAATCTTCAAATCTTTTTTTATCAAAGTCTCCTTTCTAGGATACGTCAGTGTGAAAATCTAGACTTTGGAGGCAAAATAAGCAAATTGGAATCTTGGATCTTAGAGCCAAAATCAAAATGACTATTCGCGTTGCTTTTACATGGATAAACAGTAGAATCACAAACATTAATTTCCTTTATACATGAAAGGGACAAGTACTATGCTTGCTTTGTTAGTAATTAATGAAAAATATGCTTCCGTATCTTCTCAGATTTTGGTCCAATGCCTTTGCATAATTCATGCCTTTTGGTCATCTGTTTTGGCTATGATTATTTACCCCAATCAATTATGGATACACAACCTTGTCTCATTCTCTTGTCCCAAACCTTAGCGGGTGAACCATCATAGAAATGATTAACTTTGGAATCTTTATTTATAACTTGGCGATTAAGTGATAGGACTGAGATTAAATTACCCATCACAACCAAGGATAAGGTAACATCTTGCTCAGTCTTGTGGAGCCACAATCTCCCTTTTTTAATACTCTATTTCCTTAATCCTTATCCTCCTTTCTCTTCCATTTGGCTTGTGAAGACTGCATTGAGACTTAGCTATCAAAAGTAGCACACTAAAACAACCAACTAGATATTACCAATTGCTAAACTCTGAAGTAAGAGCAAAAGCTAGACAGTGGTTGTTTGTATCTAAGAATAATGTTTGTTGGTCTCATGAGTTGCAAGAAGAGACAAATCCCATGGGAAGTATAAAAAATGATGTGAAAAATTCTAGACCAAAACTCCTCAGCATAAGACCAGCAAAGAATAAAGAACCGTTCTTAAAGGCATCCTTACAAGGAATAATTCAGCACAATGTTTACAAAAAGAAAGGAATAAAAATATTTATAGTTAAGGATAGGTTAGTAGTGACATTTATTTTGTTGAAGAGGTCAAATTTGATAGGTATATGACACTACAGAACATGAGTGGAGACAAATCACGTCGGAACTTGGATCATAGGTATGGTCTTAGTTTAAGTAAAAAAGAAATCGCTTGGGGCGGAGCCTGCAAAGGCATAGGAGTAAAAAAAATTTGACCAAACAAGTAAGTTGTTCAATAAAAAAAAGAAACTTGCTTCATGCTATGTAGCACCACTATTATAATATTCATGGCATGGTGGACTTCAAGTCTCCCACTAATGTTCAATACAAATGGTAGGAATTTTTTTTATCACGATGAAATTTGTTCTGTTTTCTGCCTTTAACATGAAAAATTAGAAGGGTTTTAATCCTATTCGAAGTGGGCAAGTTCGACTATTGGTTTATGATAAAAGCTTGTATCCTCCAATTCTGCTTAGAAGTTAAACCTCCAAACTTGAAATTAATATACCCGATTTTTTTTATATACAAAGACCACGTAACAATATGTTCCACCAATGTTCTTTTCTTTAATTTTTTAAATGTTGTTAAAAGAGGTTTCCACTTCTACACTTCCATGTTATCCTTCCACTGGCAGAAAACACTATATAGCCAATATATCTCTGCAGTTCCTTATTTTCCTTTTGCTATACTTTTACATATTATTGCAAAGGATAAAATAAACATTAAGTAATGGAAATTCGCAGCATTCCTACCTCTTTCACAGAGACATGCAAGTGATTAAAAATGACAAATAAAGTAATAAACCACCCTTGTTTATGGGGAAAGCAATTGTCTCACTCAACACTTTAACATGAAACAATAGTAAGAGCAGAACTAGCACACAACAGAAAGATGCTTAAAAAAAATGGACAAGACTACTTTCAGTAACCATCTTCAGCTTCTTCTTCTTCACCTTCTGCTCCAACCTCTTCATAGTCCTTTTCAAGAGCAGCAAGATCCTCCCGGGCTTCTGAAAACTCACCTTCTTCCATTCCTTCACCCACATACCAGTGGACAAACGCCCTCTTAGCATACATGAGGTCAAATTTGTAATCAATGCGCGCAAAAACCTCAGCAACAGCTGTGTTGTTGCTTATCATACAAACCGCTCGCTGCACCTTGGCAAGATCACCTCCTGGTACCACTGTTGGAGGCTGGTAGTTGATACCACATTTGAAACCAGTAGGACACCTGAAATTTGTCATCAAAATCACCCTATCAGATTTTTGTCAAGAAAAATGGATAACTTCAAAGTATCATGTAGTTAGAATTACAACAGAAGGAGCAAAACCATTAGGCAAGGAACACATTCTAAAGTATCACTCATATCATAACTATGATATCCAAGAAGTTGAATTACCAGTCAACAAACTGAACTGTTCGCTTTGTCTTGATATTTGAAACAGCTGAATTTACATCTTTGGGAACAACGTCTCCGCGATACATCAGGCAGCATGCCATGTACTTGCCATGTCTTGGATCACACTTAGCCATCATACTTGATGGCTCAAAAACAGCACTGGTGATCTCAGGAACCGATAGCTGCTCATGGAAGGCCTTCGCAGCGGATATTACAGGGGCATAAGATGAAAGCATGAAATGGATACGAGGATATGGCACAAGATTAGTCTGGAACTCAGTAATGTCCACATTAATCGCGCCATCAAATCTCAAGGAAGTGGTCAAGGAAGAGATAATTTGAGATATCAGACGGTTCAAATTAGTGTAAGTTGGCCTTTCTATATCTAGTGATCTTCTGCAGATATCATATATTGCTTCATTGTCCAAAAGCACAACCACATCAGTATGCTCAAGAAGAGAGTGAGTGGAAAGGACACTGTTGTAAGGTTCAACAACTGCAGTAGACACCTGAATGATAAACAGTACTATTATTAGGCCATTCTTCATGGATAATCAATAATAATACACATATAAAGAATTAATAAGCAAACCATAAAACATGAATTAAGAAAACTAAGAAGTCCCGGGAGAATGTAGAGAGTAACAAATGAGAAAGTATCTCTTGTAAAATAAGCCTACCAGGTAGTTTCCTCTGTGACAATGTTGCATCGCATCTTAGAATATTCAAAAATAAAATAGGGGACATGCTACTACATATTACTGGATTTGTTTCCATTTGACTTTCACTAGTCAGGCAAGAAATATATTTCTTACAGGAATACTGTCTTGAATCAAAGACCAGAACAACAGAAGATGAAATGATGTGAACAAGTGTTTGATGCACCACAAACAGCTCATTTTACTTCCATTGTTATTTTCCAATGATTTTAAGAAAAGAGTAAATGATTTATGCACTGATTGTATAAAAAGTTTTTCCATTGTCATCAATCACAAATTGTAATGCATGATAAGTTTGATAACTTTTATAATAATTACCTAAAAAGTTATATTTTCATGATTTCTAGTTAGTTGACTATGTAAAAATCATTCCAGTAACATTGCATAGAAATTTAACTTTTAAGAAAATACCTGAGGAGAAGGATAGATGGTAAAGCCAAGTTTAGACTTCTTCCCATAATCCACCGACAACCGTTCCAAAAGTAATGATCCCAAGCCAGAACCAGTACCACCACCAACAGCATTAAAAACCAAGAATCCTTGCAAACCAGTGCAATTGTCTGCTAACTTTCTGATGCGATCAAGACACAGTTCAACAATTTCTCTTCCAACTGCAGCATAGATACACAGTAAGTGGAATTGTCCACCTAAACAAGGAAGAGAATAGCCAATTTTGATCTGCATCAGAATTTGACTTACCAGTGTAGTGTCCCCTTGCAAAATTATTAGCAGCATCTTCCTTGCCAGAAATTAATTGCTCAGGGTGAAAGAGTTGTCTGTAAGGACCAGATCTTACTTCATCAATAACACTAGGTTCCAGATCAACAAATAAAGCCCTTGGCACATGCTTGCCGGATCCAGTCTCGCTGAAGAAGGTGTTGAAAGCATCATGTGCAATGCCAACTGTGGTATCACTGCAAGCAGATAGAATTGACAATTATTTGTACCAAAAGGAAAGGGAAAATCAATTAGAATGGATACATCAAAACAAAAATCAAGCTCTAGTTTCAGGGTAATGAGAAATTAGAAGCTTAGAAAGAGATCAAATCCATTTAATATGAATTTGGGCTTCAAATGATTTTATACTCCAACACCCCACCAAGACACCATAATAACTCGACCATATGGTTTAACATGTGTGCAATCATGAAGATAAAGTAGTATAGAAATTCTACTTTTGAAGTTTCAGAGGCGGCCAATTAAAAGGTTAACAATAGGGACGAGGGTGGGGAATAATGGAGCAGCAACCATTTAATGGGAAACACAAACAGAAACAACATGAACATTGAAAAATTAAAACATGAGATTCCCAAATTACATTTAAACATATAACTATAGATTAGAGAAGTAATATGTTGATCCAAATTGAAGAGATATTCCTTGTTTCCCAATTTGGCAGAGTGCTGAACATTGTAACTTTTGTATGTGAAAATTAAAAATAAGGGAACCTCGTAGACAGGAAAAGCGTTACTGCATTTATTCTTGTCAATTGTCATTAGGGATGAGGATGACAATTACAATAGGGTAATATGAATTGAAGTATTTATGCATATTAATGTTACTCAACAAACATGATCATAAAAATGGAGGAAACGTAATAAATAAAGAAATAAACATGGCATGATCATCAAGGTTAATATTTTGATTTAAACCACATCTTACAGAAGACCCTTTATGAAAACAACAAAAAAAGGAAAACCCTAGAAGCACTTTGGAAAATATATTTAGTTTAAGGATTACATTTACATGTAGCTGTGCAAGAAAGACAATAAAGTAAAATATCAATCAAATTAAGCTTTCCTATATTCAAGGCAACAAATTGAGTAAAAATACAAAATACATCAACAGCAAAAGACCTAAAGAATCAAGCCAATTACATAAAGATACAACTTACCCAATTCATAATCCATCTAAAAAACACATAAAACAGCAATGATCACATAAAGCAGTGTACCTAGGCATCGTGCCATCAGGGTTAATTCCATGCTCAAGGCAATACAGCTCCCAACATGAATTCCCCACCTGAATTCCAGCTTGTCCAATATGAATACTTATGATCTCTCTCATCTTCTGTGTCTCAGTTTCTCTCTGATGCAAACAAAAATCACAAGGAGGAGGAAAGTGCAAAGGAGAGAAAGCACAGAGGGTTCTTTATTTGTTTTATCTCTTTAGCGCTATAACTTGGCATAAAAACAATAACTCAACAAGTGAAGGATGGCAAAAAAGTCAAATGGTTACAAACTTAAACAGTTAAGAAAAATCTAAAATTATTGAACAGAGTATCGTAATAATGAAGTGGGGGACCCTCATTTGGAGATAACTGCTCAGTAAGGTTGAAGGGGTCCACGCTTTTGGTCGGTTTTCCAACTTATCCGTGGGGCACAAGTCCTTGTCAACGTTGCTGTTATTTCATGTCATCATAACTCAGCACAAAGCAGGCACACCTATATATCTAGCTATATATTCCCTAAATATCTATATCTATCTATCTTGTATTTATAGTGTGAATTAATCATTATAAAATTATTTTATTTTAATTTTAATTTGCTGTAAGTTGAGAAAATTGTATATAGTCTAAGAGTATGATTAAGAATTTATAAATACTTTTTAATTTATCGAAATATTTAAAAAAAAACATAAATATTTACTCGAGTTGAAACAATTAATATTTTCAGGAAAATGATTTTGGACTTGAGTTTGAAACAGAATTATAATATTATATTAAATTTTTATAATTTTTTATTATTTATAATAATTTTATTTAATTCGACTAAAATTACTTTTTGGAAAAAAGTACATGTGATTCTTAAAGAAAAAAGAAATATGTATTTGTGAAACATCTTTTTCCTTTGAGGCTGGTACAACTATACAGCTGCCATGACGTTGCTCTTCCACGTTTATCTTCAATTAAGACTGTGAGGTCAGATATTTTTCGAATAATGTAACATTTTTTTTTTTACACCACGAATAGGATAATAATTGATTGATAGTTACAATTGATAAATTAAGATAAAAAAATTAAAAGGGATTAAAAAAATTGAACTAAGAAAGGCCTTCTATTTGTGCGGACTAGAGTTTAATCAATGATGACGTGTGTCCTTACTGTGCTTTTTTTATGTGCATAGTGACAATTAGTGATGATTTTTTTCTTTAATTTACCATTTTGGTCCATTCATTTTGATATATATGACAAGATGGGTCAATAATATGGTTAACTTTCCTACCAAAATCAGTGATGAGAATAATAATCATAAGAAAATCTAGAGTTACCAGTTGTTGAGAATGTTCAGAAGAAAGACCCAGCAATTCTAATAAATAAACTTTTTGCAATTTCGTACCTTTTATATGGACCAACTTCATGTAGTCCGTTTGGCGGATTAGACTTCTTTACGATTGGTTCATTATTAGTGGCCCTTATTTATCTTCACACATCTTGAAATTTTTTCTATTTTTTTAATAAAAATATCTTTTACAAAAATTAGTTTCTGTTGTGTTTAATTTTTTTATAAAATAACTGAAAACAAGTTTATGTTTTGTCAGTTAAAAATGTCCAACAATTAATTGTTATAAAAATTAATTAAGTGTTGAAACAAAACTAATCTATAATCGACTGTTTCAACTTTTTTTATACTAAACAACCATTATTTTTAAAACAGTCCATTGTTTTGTGTGGTTAATGAAATTACATTTTGTTTCTCGCAGGAAAATAAAAAGGTGAGTTTCACACCTTTTTTTTTTTCCTTCCCACCATTTCCATTCTATCAAATAATTTCATATTTTTTTCCACCTATTTCTTCTATTTATTCACCGTTTCTACCATTTCAAACAAAGTCGGAAAAGAAAGAAGAGAGCAGGTAAGAGGGAAGAATTTTTTTTTTAAAAGAAAAGAGTATTAAGAAAAGGATAGAATAGGAAGTTAAAAAAAAGGGTGAGAAGATAAAAATAAAAGACCTGTTAAAATCTCTTTTCTTAACTTATTTGGACATGTTAGTTGTCATTTAAACTATCACTATTATATATATAATTTTGTATAGATCATATGTATCTTTTATTGGAGACAATTTTGTTCGAATTAGATAGAATTACTGTGAATGACAAAGTTCCACTTCTAGCAAAGTAATCCTATTCTGACCATCACTACCACATCTTTGAAGGATGTAAAGTCAAACTCTTTAAGTTTTTCTTTATCTTTTATTTCCATAGGTGGAATAGGAGTTGCAAGAGAATTTAATGCTTGACTTAAATTTGTTTCATAAGTTCAAACAAATTTATATTTTCTCACGAGGAGATTATTCTTAACTTCATAATCACTTGGACAAGAAAGGAGGATAGGATGTGCCTCCACTCTATTAAATGCATTTGATTATTTCATTGAAGGTTTTAAAAATAACTCTTTTCTAAGCATGGATGTCTTTTCACTAGTTAAATGTTTATATGTTGATTAACATATGTAATAAATTTCAAAATTTATTGTCAAAAATAATTAATTAATAACATTTGGTAAGTTATCAATGATTTAAAAAGATCTGGTAACGTCTCAAAAAGTAATTTTGTTTGATCCTTTCATGAAACATATTTATGTTGGTGTAATTGATGGTGATGAGTCTACAACAATGAAAAAATAAAGAGAAAGTGCAAATCTTCAAGGCCTGTGTAAACACTAACTTTTAGGTTTGATTTACCTCCACCAATCTCTACAAAAATTGGATGCAATAGGGTGTTCTAGCAAATCCCCTTTAGAATACAATGGAGTCTCTTGATATGATTTGCACTCCCATAATCAAGCTTATCATTAATAGTACTTTTATGATTAATAGTTTACCTTTATGCACAAAGGAAGAAAGGAAGTAATTTGAATACAAAGAATTTGGTGATTTCTATGTTTTTATTCTACTTTTCTACATGCAGATCGATTGTATTTATAGACTATCCTATGCCTTTAGGTGATATAGTTTTTCAAAGAAACATATCTCATGACTTTTGGTAAAGAATCATATTTTGTGAATTTTGGTGGAGTGACACATTTTGTGACTTTTGGTGAAAAGTCACATAATTTTATGGAAGGATGTAACCTTTCATTAATTTTGAAAATATCTCACAATCTACCATCATTTTCAAAAATATCCAAATCCCATTATTATGGAAATCACATGGTTTCAGACAATGATATCTTGTGATTTGAAACTTTGCTTAGTAAGTCATGGGTTTCACTCATCTTGAATAAAGTGGACAACAGACTTTGAACCAAATAATCATTAGAACAAGCATACATAACTTACACATGCAATCTTAATACCATTGAACGAATTGTAAAAGTGACACATTTGATAAAACATTGTGTCAGGTAACATTTTCATGGGAGCTTCAAGAGTCAAGCCTTTAACTCAAAGAAACGGTCCTACTTTACTCTTATATAAGTTAACTTTATCATATGTGCCCTATAATAAACACTTCAACATATACATACTATAAGTCCATTAAGAACAAATGTTCAATCTTCTACCTTTATTTTCTTATGGTCTAAGAACATATAAATCCTTGTGATGTATTTATTGTTAAGTACCTATAATTACCCTTATAATGGATTTATGCCATTAAATTCAAGATTTAATACTACTCAAGTGTGATTCAGGTTTCCATAATCGATAATTAATTAGATATGAACATGAGTCTCATCCCTAATGATGTTTTACACACCATATCCCTTGTCAATCTTTTCGTTAAAGGCTTTGTAAGATTTATTTTTATTCTTCTAAAACTATGGATATTACTTTATTTGCAATCAAATAATTCACATAACTATATCTAAGTCCAATGTGTTTGAACTTTTATTATATACTTAACTATATGCCTTTAATAATGTTGATTAACTATCATAACATATGGATAATAGTTCCAATGGCTTTGGCCAAATTGGTATCCCATACAACAAATTTCTTAGTCGTTCTAACTCTTTACTACTTGTAGCTAATGCTATGAATTACGTAGTTATGGTGGAGTTGGCAATGCAAGTTTGTTTCTTGGAACCCCCAGATATAGGACTTTCACCAAGAGTGAAGACTTGCCCACTAATTAAAGAGTGATTTTTTGCATGAGTTACACAACTAAAACTTGTATAACCTTCCAATATTGAAGGATACTTATTATAGTTCTATTATAGTTCATTGTTCCCTTCAAGTATTTTAATACTCTTTTAACAACTTACCAATGGTACTCATTTGGTTATTTGCATACCTACTTAGTCTTCTCACATCATATGTTATGTCTAGTCAAGTATGAAACACCTTGATATTTTTTGTATTGTTATTAATTGTTTGTGTGTATATATGTTATAATAATTTGAATGTGTATTTATTTAGTAAATAAGTTATTAAAATTTATGTTTTTCTATTTTATAAAGTATTAGTATTATGAAAAATTATGTTTGGTGCAAATGGAGTGTTAAAATAAGCTTTTAAAATGTCTTAAAAATATAAGAATAGTCTTTAGTGCTTTGTGTAATTAATGCCCACACAACCTAGCAAAACCCTACATATATATTACATTTTCACTTCTGAAGAGTTTGTTTTATTTCTTTTCTTTATGCTTTCTCTAGAGTTGTTGCAAGAACCTTAGCACCAGTTACCGTTGTGTCCATTTGTCGAGGGCATCATTGTTGGATCTTCTAATTTTTCGTTATTGTGGAGTTTCGCTAATAGTCGTGAGTAGAAAGGTTGACCCTAAATTCCAATTAGTTTCATTTCTTTGCCTGCTTAATCATGGTTGTGAGATGGACGTGAGTTCCCTAAAGCATGACTCATAGGGATTGAATTTCCTAAGGTTAATGGTAATGTGAATTGCATGCCTTATGTGGATGAAAGTTGTGGTTGATGCTTGTCATGTGAACTTCACGATTTGTGCTGCTATATTGAATTTTCCTTGTTGATGTGAAGTCTTCTAGTAGAGAGATCTGCGAATTAAATTTAGCTTAGTGATCTTCATATGAAGTACACCCATGAATGTTAGTTAACTAGTGGCGTTGGTTTCACTAAGGGTGGGCATCAAGCAAGTTTAGGCGGGTTCAAGCTAAAAACTCAAATTTAATGAAAATCAACAATAAATAATGTGGTCCATTATCATTTATTTGATTCTTTGGTTGAGGTGGGTTCAAATTGAAATAAATTTAGATTGAAACAAATTTAGATTGAAGCATATAGGTGATTTTGGTTTGCTATTCAAACCAATTATATAGCAAAAATTGTCAACCCAAACAAATCAAAACCACACCTAACCGTTCCCTACTCATGAAGAGGTAGTTTTTGGTTTCTTGCTCCTTTTTTTGGCTGATTTGCTTCATATTAATTTGGGTTGATATTCAATTATTTTTCACAAACCAAACTAATCAAACTTTTCTAATCACCTTTGCTATAAAACCTCTCAAACAATAAAACCTCTTTAAACAATACCCTCAGAAGTGAATATTGTAAGGCTAAAATACAATTAGAATTAAAAGTGAAAGCTTGCAACCCTTTATATTGTTCTGGTATAGTACTATAGCACTATGTAGGAGTTTAACAAAAATGAATTAGAAAAAAGAATGAAAGAAAGAAGTAAAAAGACAAATAAAGAGTTAAATAATTTTTTATATAAATCAGTATAATAATTATTATGTGGTTGTAACATTATTTTTTTATGTTTTGTTTAATTAAAGTAATTTAGCGATTAAAAGTATAACTAAATTTAAATTTTGTTGAAAAAGTTAAGAAAAATGTTGTATTAGGCACTTCTCGAGAAAATTTTGAGAAATGGCCAAAAGCATACTGATAATTCATATTTTAGACACCCAATAAAGTCTTAAGATGAGTATAGTAGACTCTATTTTGTAGTTAATAATCACGTATTAGTTAGGATTCAGATTTCCGAGGTAAAAATAGGGAAAATACAAATTTATGCTAATTTGAGGATTTTATCTAACAAAAAGAGTAAACTCATTTTGTAGGACAAAACTGGAGTCTCAGATGAAGTCATCCCAACCAAGACCGAGTCCGAGTCCGAGTCCTCTCGACCATCTGCCGAGACCGAAGGTGTCTCGGCCAACTAAAGACGTCTCGGCCAGATGAAGTCATTCTGGCCAAACAAGTTCCTCTCCTTGCCGACTCCGTCCCTGCAAGCCGACTCTAGATGACGAAGTCATCTCGTCTATCTGGATCCCTCCCGACATCAAGACCAACTCCGCTCCAGCGATTTCGAGCACGTGGTCATTTAGGAATTAGTTAGTAGTTTGATAAGTTTGTTATTTCTGTTATTTCAGTTAGTTGTTAATTAGTTAAGACAATTATTTCTGCTAATTCAGTTAGTGTACAGTTAGAGAGTTAGTTAGTCTAAAACGTGTATAAATAGGGTGGTGTAGCTCGTTCATCGGTTAGCCTTAGCCAAGCCTTAGCCTATTGATAGCCACGCCAAGTACACACAGCCAAGTTCATCCACACTCCATCATTCTCACTTCATTCCTCAGTGTTTCCAAGGTGCTTCAGTATGGCGTCCAGTCAGTCAAGTGAATGCAAGACCAGGGTCTGGATAGCGGCTGATTGTTAGAGAGGACTGACCAGGTATCTGGCACGCTCTGGTGGACTAACCCCCTCTGTACATGGCCATCTCCGGTGGAACACTATAGCTCTGCCATGGCGATCGTCATGGGAGGCTGAGCTCATAATTCCATGTATCCACAACTACCTGTATCAATACGATAGTTAAACAATGAAATAGGTTTATGTTTCTCTACTTTTCTGTTTGTGATTCATGTGTGTTTCTCTGTTCTTGCTTATGTCATGGTTATGCATGTGTAAGAATAGATCATGTTAGGTTAGGGGCCGGTCGGAACCAATCTAGCAACTTTATAAGTAATCGATAGATAACTTACATCAACCACGGGCGTAATCCTTGCTAACTCGAGACCGCGGTTGTATAAGCCCTCAATCGGCAATGGGTGAATGTTAGGCGGTTGTCTTAAGACTTAGGTTGGTGTGGAATCGCATGCATTAATATGAACCAGAACTGGAACCATTTACTTGCTAGCTTTGGAATTAATACGATAAATATATATTCTAGTAATTGTAGTTTGCCTTTACTTTCGTAGCTCGTAGCTTAATTTCTGCTTTTTCTTTACAACATCAACAAAACCCCTTGTTTTACTTCCGCTTTCCAAGTCCGCATTCTGCACTCCCAGTTCTGCATGTCTCTTAGCCTTTTACCCTAGGCATCACAAGAATCACGTGTCCTTGAGAGATTCGACCTAGGTTGTCCCTATGCTATATAAAACATAGGTAATCTAGTTATTTTTGATAGCTGAATTGACAACTAAAAACAAGCTTATCACACACATACTAAGATTAGTTTTCCTTGAAAGTGATTAGCCAAGATGAGTTGTCACTCTAAGTTGATAAACAATACCCTTAGACATTTTTCAGTTGAGTAAAGTCGAATTGATATCGTTTATACGCTTTTCGGCATGACAACACATTTTTCGATATAGAACACTAGATGACAATCTCAAAAACTCTAGCCGTTATTCAAATCCCCAAACCCATCCATCATCCACCTTTTTAAAACCCGATGAATTAATGAGTAATCAAACCTCATGGTCCACTAGGTAAAGGAATCCCCCAAAACCCTTGGACAAAGTCATGCACCAAAACCCTTATAAATAGCTTAAGAGTAGGCTAACTTGAGTTTAGTTTCTAGACTACTCCACCCTCCCTTCACTCTAATTTTCGTTCCTCCTTCAACAAGCTAAGAAGCATTCATTATTGATCAAGCTACAAACCTCTTCCATAAAGTCATCTTTTTCTAGTCTTCAACAAAGTAAGGGAAGCTCTTCCTTGTAGTATTTTTGTTGATCTTATGTTGTTGTTATGTTGTTGTAGTGTTGTTTAATTACTTAGAGATGCATGACTATAATTGATAGAGCAATTTTGAGGCACTCAATGGTGGCTTATGTTGGATATATTTGACATCTTTTTATAGTTAATATTAACACATTTATTTATTTTGAGGCACTCAATGGTGGCTAATCTTTGCTTATTTTTTATTTACTTTTTATTATGATATTGTTGTCTTGTACATGACATACATGGAGCTACATACCTCCAAATTGGATAATCCTAATGGCTCTAGAATGCACTAAGATCTACAACTTTTCTCTTTTGAGATCAACCTAGTTCGAATTTTTTCATTATCAAAAGTCCGCTTGAAGTTGTGGCCTCTACACCCACTATGCTAGGCCTTCCTTGTATATTTCGGCCTAATTTTGGAACTCTTGTTGATAGGACTTTGGGCCATGAAAGTCTCTAATCTAGAGTACCTTCCTTAGAATTCTAAACATGTATTAGTTAGTTTGGTTGGTTAGAAAATAGTTAGACACTTTGAGACACTTCACACTTGGAGATTTCTTGTACCACAAGTTTTCTCTCTTTCTCTTCTCTTTTGGATTTTTTGTTGTATTTTTTGTGGTGATTTCCATGGAAGACTAGACTCTCTTTATCAATTCAAGATTCCATGATTGTGTTTAGGTTTGAATATTTCTTATGCAAATTCTGCTATACCTATATTTTCTTTTCAATTCTTGATTCGTTTTCATAATTATGATTTTTGCTTAAGGTTTTGGATTGTGTTAGATTGGGATTGATTAATCCAATCTAGTTGGGGTTAGGTAATCGATTGATCACCTAAATCAACCAATTACTTGCACCTGAATACATGCTAATTAGGGACTATGATTGTGATATCAATTTGTGTGGACGAATGTTAAATTATTGTCTAATGAATTTTTAGTTGATATGAATTTACATCTTTATTGGAACAATGATAATTTAACTGCATGATTGGATCCTTGGATTGGTTCTTCATAATTCTTTGCATTCTCAATTCTATTATGCATCTTTACTAAACCTGTTTTGCAATTCTGCATTTTACATTTTGTTTTACTATTCTATTTCCATTACGAAACCCCTTTGCATTCAATTCTATTTTGGATTTTCTACAATAGGATTTGGCATTATGAGATTTTTTCCTCGAGAGATTCGACCTAGGTTAGTCTCTACATTGCAAATCTAAGGGAAATATAGTGGTTTTGATAGTTCCCTAATAGCAATATGAATAATCTATTTGGAAGAATTTGGTAGCATTTTTGAGTTTTTAAGCTTTTATGAAAATTTGAAGTTGATGATGAATTAGTAGTTCCATGTTGTTCTATTGTTATTTTGATGTTTCAATGTTGTTCATACGATGATATGAAGCTATTGAATTGATTGTATGTTGGTTTAGTTGGATTAGTGGTGAATTTGAGTTTCTATGTTGTTGTTCTAGGATTTTGATTACCAAGTTCCTTGGCTTGCTGGGCGAACCTTCTTTTCTAGATTCTGCTTGAAGACTTGTTGAGTGGGGATACTCTCACTAAGAGACCTTGTGCTCTTGGTAGATTTTCTAGAAAAACATGAGTTTTCATTGAGCGAACATCTTACTTGCTAGTAAAGACTCAAGAACACAAGAACACAATGAAGGTTTCCTAAGCGAGTACTATATTCATTGAGTGAATATATCAACTTAGTGAGAAAAATCTAGGTTTGTTGAGTGTTACTAGGCAAGTACACCACTTGTTAAGGGAGGATCTTGAGAACTCATAAATGCATGGATTTGCTAAGTGAGACCAGCATTTGGATGAGTGAATAAGTAAGGATTTTATAGGATGCTTTTTGTGGCTTCTCTAGCTGAGCAATGACATGTTCTTGTTGGGCAAAGGAATACCTTTGCCGAGCAAGATAAGTGTAGTAGTGAGTGTGAAATCTCTATAACTTTATTTATTGAGTGAGAAATCTCACTTACTAAGCAAATAAGTGAGGATTTTTAAAGGATGTTCTTTATGGCTCATCTAGTTGAGCGATGACATGTTCTCGATAGGCAAAGATGTGAGATTTTTAGGAGTTAAAGCCATTATGGCTTGACTCGCTGGGTGAGTGACGCACTCATTGGGCGACAAAACTTAGTATGAGATTCCTATGACTCTATTTGTAAGGCGAGGCTAGGCTCTCGCTAAGCAAATAAGTATGTCTGAGTGGTACCATTATTAAAGGGAAGGATCATTAGGTGAGTTGATCCTCTCGCTGGGCTAAATCCGTTGGCAATGAAAAAACGAGTTAATTTGCGAAATTGAAATGATTGATAGTTTATCTAATAAAAGCCTTATAAAAATGTAGTAAAAGACTAATTATGGGTAGGACGTGTATAAAAGAATAAAGTGAAATGGTAATCAAGTTGAAATTCATAAAATATGGAATGTTGCTATCTTTTAAGGATAGCACACGTTGATGAGTTAAAGTGATGACTTTGCTCTTGGATGATATGATGATGGATCATTCCTTGTTGTTGTGATGAAAATGGAAATAGGTACATCAATCTTATTATCTACTTGTCTCATACCCATACAAACAAAAAATAAATTAAAAATAAATAAATTTATGAATCTTAATAAACTTTTATTTTTATAGTATCTTTAAACAAAAAAATATGAAAATATGAAATTTATGTTTTTCTATTGATATTTTTTTATTTACTGATTTTTTTTATACTTAATTAAAGTGAATATAACATATATGAGTATAAATACTTATATACTCAACAAGAAAGACTGCATGTATTACAATTATTACCTAAGCGAATATCAGTATACTAAGTACAGGTTGATTCTTTTTTAAATGTAAATACAGAAGACAAGTTAACAAGAAGGGCTTAATAAAAAGGCAGCAAAACATGCTTAAAATTTCGTTTGTTTTCTAAAACAAGGAAAGAAAAGTAAACTAACTCAATCGGGTTGGTCCAATATAGAAAACAAGATCTTGTAGTAGATTTGAGCCTTTAAGGTAAAGTAAAAGTAAGTTCTTTTTAGAAGTAGTGAGTAACCTTAGAGGTTAAATATTTTGAAACCAAAAAGGAGAGAAAGTATACCCTTTTGTGGATATTGTTGAGTGAAATGGGAGCATGGAAAAGGAGTAGCTGAAGTAGGTTCCTACTTCCTTGGACTCTTTGTTGTGTTAGAATCAGCGCACCAAACCAAACCAAACCCAACATAGCCATATTCTTTACCCACTACGCGATTACCATCCACCTTAACCTTAACCCACCCCTCTCCACACCATCAACATTACCAGATACTATTCAATCTAAAGATAGAGACACAAGAAGACACAACAACAACAAGGTAGCACAAACAAACACAACATAACACGTTATTATTTCCTTTAAACCCGTTGCTTTGTGTTGTAACTTGTTAAACTCTTGTGTGTTCACTCTACACATGATAAATAACATTCCCTTCTTAGCTTCTTTTCTTCGACCTTCAATGGCCACTTCACTTCTTCTTCTCTTCATCACTTGGTTCTCTTTTCTACCATCCTCCTATTCCTCTTCTTCTCTACCTTCTGCTTCCTTTCTCCATGATCTTCAATCTCAGTGCTCCCTCGCCATCTCCCCTGACCCTCCTCTTCAGGTGCCTGTCTCAATCTCTCTGTCCCTTCAGAATTTTCTTTCTTTATGTGGTTTTGACTGTGGGAATTTGTTTTTATTCGTTGATATGATGTCTTTGATTTTATGGCTTCCTGTTTTATGCCACTGCTTTGCTTGTGATTTGTGATTGATGGTGTTTCGATTCATGGGTTTCCTCGTTTGAAGAATAAGGTTCTGGCTTGATGATTTGAAAATGGGGAATCGGAATATTAGGAGTTGGGAAACTACGTGGGAAACTCTTTGGAAATTCGTGATTATGGAGGAAAGTTGAGGGTATAATATAGAAGGATGGATTGTGTATGGGGATAATTTTCTTTACTATTTGGTTGATATACGTTTGTGAGAACTATCTTAGAGATCTCACATCCTCTAATAATATAACTAAAATAAAGTATCTAAGGTCAATCCTCATGGGTCTAACTTATGAATTCCACAAAACTTATAAGAAGAAGGTTGCTATATCACTAGATGACAAATTGTGATGTCATGGGTCCTAGAAAACTTTCATTAGCACTGTAGAGATGGAAAACATCAAAATGTTTGGACAAAATTAATTCTTGTCTGTTTTTGCTTTTGACCATATTAAGATTGGGGATCTATTGGTTCCTTCCTAGCAATTGTTCTGTGCGCAGATTCTAGATAAACAGAAAATTTATATTGTTTTTAGCAGACCGAAAACTAAGGCTTAATTGATGGATTTTACTTGTACTAAATTGCATCCATGCGATTCCCTCTGCAACAATCTAGTGAGTGATCCTTTCTGTCCATCAAAAGAGTTTTCTTGTTTTAAATATTTGAATAGAATTCTCCATAAATATTTATAAAAAATAAAAATAAAAGATAAAATAAATTAAACATCTCCCATAAGTTGTAGTTAAAATCGACTTTTGTATTAAAGTTTTATAGAAGCTTTTTTCATTTAACTTCTTCAAAAACTAAAAAGCATAAGTTGATTTTAGCGTATGGAGAACTTATCTTTTTCTTTCTTTCTTTTATAATTACTTACGAGGCCAAATTATAGAGTTGAAGAGGAGATTGCATAAAGTGCTTAGTTTTAACATTGCACTATTGCAGTTTATTTACAGACGATGTGTCATGTAATGCATTACGTAACTTGGCAAAGACTATTGTGTTGTTATCTCCTTGAGAATCTTCTGAATGCAAGATGATACACTTGTCATCAAAACCTCTTGTAGGGAAAATTAAATCCCCGTGAAATCTTTTGAATGACAATAATTACTTTCCCCATGAAAATAGATGACATTTTGATGATATCAAACAAGTTATTTACACTGCAACTGCAGGACGCCAAATAATGTCTCAAACTTAGTTTCTCCTGTTGTTGAGCCTTTTGTTTCATTATCTCTATCAGCAAAAACAGCATGCCGTTTACAGTTAAGAAAATTGATGATATTTTAATTTTTTTTTTCCTGATTCTAATTTTTTAGGGTGATAAAAAGAAATTGACATTGTTTGTCAATTAATGTCTCGAACAAAGTTTTCATTACCATAGGCTATATGCTTGGAAATGTGATAAGTGATAACTGCTAAGCATGTAGCTATAATGAGATGTAATTCAAACTTCAAAGTCCATTTATATAACCTATAGTTTGTTCATTGCTCATTTTTAGTCAAGTTTACCTAGTGAAGCTCAGTTACCAAACTGAGTGTAAGAAGTCTTCATATTTGTACTAGGTGATTCTTTTTATTCTTAATCACTGTGGACGTTGAATTTTCACTTTTATTTCCCTTTTAACTGGATTATAGCTCATTTAATGGTTATAATTTTCATTCAGTCTTTCTCCTTGATGTGAGATTTTCGTTGTATGAAACCAGATATTTTTCTGTTGCACCCTGCTCTGCTGATACTGTTGTTGGTCTTGAAAACTAAAATAATGAGAACGAATGAATGATGAGAAGAATGCATCTGTCCAACTAGTTAAAAGTAATAGAAAAGATTGCCGTATTGTGTTTATCTTATAATTATAATATTTATACCTGGGTTTATCACATTAAGATTTGTTACTTTATGTCGTACCATGTCTTGAGCTAATATATGGAACAACTTTTATCTCCTGGTTTAACGATCACAAGCATCAATTTGCATGCAGTGTGAATATTGATTTTATTTTACTTTGTTGAATTTAAATCTCCTTTCTTAGTTTATAATCTTGTTTGTCTCGTGCCCCCTTCCCTCAAATGAAGAAAAGAAAAGTTTTTCCATTTTTAGTGAGGCTTAAATATTTAATGAACTAAGTGGACATTACATCTCATACAGTAAAGAATAAAATTATAGGTACGGATTTGTAGAAGGAATGTTTATGGTTAGAAAATTTCCTTTTGGTAAATAGTTGTCAACCTTTGACTGAATCTTGATTGATATGTCCGATTCAAGGAATTGAGTGTGTCTTTCTTCATTATTATGTTTGTGTTTTCTTTGAGCAGCTTGCCCTTCAGCTAAGATTTTTTTATTGTCTGTGTGTGAGTAAAACTGGCTACAAAACCAGTTTAAATGGTCCATGTAGCATAACTTGATCTATGCCAATTCTGAAAATATTGCAGTTTATTTTGTTGTTAGTTGATGCAAAATAAGAAGAATCACATAGCTTAACAGCCTCCCTTTTGAAGGGATGGTAGAATTCAGTTTACCCCATTAGATAACGGACAGATTGTGTCTGGGCCAGTAATGGTTTTTGGCTTTGATTCTAATGCATCATTGTGATTTAGAGTTTCCTGATAATGCTTATTTTTCTTTGAACCTCATAATTTAAACTAATTGTTACATTAATTTGAAGATTGGTTTATATTTTGCTCATTTATTTGGTTATTCGTTTAGTTAATTTGTATCAATATGCATATTCTGGCGGCATGTAGTTTATTTATTATTTTGATTTGTTCAGGTGGATGGGAGTTTCATAGAAGGGGTTTTATCTGGAAGAAAGAGGGTTGGATACGTTTCTATGCTCTTCTATGCTTCTTGGTGTCCTTTTTCACGCAGAATGCTTCCTGAATTTCAGATTCTTGGTTCCATGTTTCCTCAAGTAGAACATGTGGCACTTGAGCAATCATCTGCTTTGCCAAGGTTTTGAAGTCATCTTTCCTGCTGTTTTATAGTTAGATAATTATGAATTTTATTTCCTTTTCTTTATGCCACAACATACATACTTTAGGGTTAATATGCAAGTTGCTTACTTGCATTTTGGGTAAGGCCATGCCATGAAATAATGTTAAGAGTAGATTCTTTGTTATGTTATGCTACTCAGCAATTTTTACATAGAATTTGAAGAATATGGCATAATCAATTTGGCAAACTTCATAAATGTCTTATGTTCATGTGTTTTTCCTTGCAGCTTATATTCAAAATATGGAATCTATAGCTTACCTGCAATCTTACTGGTGAACCAGACATCTAGGATGAGATATCGTGGTCCAAACAATGTTAACTCCCTTGTAGAATTTTATGAGAGAAACACAGGTAAGCATGTCCTGAATCTTGTTTGTAATTTCCTGGACTACCATTTTTTATCTTATTATGACTTGATATCTTGGTCATTATTGTAAATGGTCCTTATGAGTCCTTTTGCTAATACGAGGACGAGCAATGCTAGCAAGAGTCTTTATTATTAGTTGAAGTTTATTGAAAATCACATCTCTTGATTTATTGATAGATCTCACTAAAATTTGTGATTTTTAATAAATTTCAGCGATGTGTAAAGAGTCTGCTAGCATTTCTCTCTTATGATTTACATAGAAAAATAATGTGATGAAAACAAGATCCATTTACATAGTCTTACAAACTTCAATGAAATGAGAAATGATGATGACCTTACCATTTCTCATTTCAGGATTAGAAGCCAGGGACCACGTTGTTGGTCAACTAAGCAACTTGATGAGTGATGAAGATTCAACTATGAAGCGCTTCTCCCTCAAAGAAATATCAAGCAGGGAACCTTACTTGGCACTATCTACATTGTTTCTCTGTTTGAGGATTGTTCTCTTTGTATTCCGCGGGATTATGTCACGTCTCCAAGCATACTGGGCTTCCTATGCTCCTCATTTGAACTTGCAAATATTTGGCCTAGTGATGGAACGTGTTCTTAATGTAACTGATATGAAGAGGATTTGGACCAAGCTAAGACTATGCAAAACCAGGAATTTTCATGAAAGGGCAAGGAGTGCCCGGGTTTGGGCATCATCTCTGGCTTCTGTTTCTCTGGGTGAATCTTCAGCTAGGTCATAGTCTCAAATCTCAATGTTTAAACTAACAATGTTGTTCTAGTCATTTTGAGGGTAGTGAAGAGTTTATCAGATAATATTTTGCTGTGAAGCTTGGGAACACATAACTCACTCTCCCTTCTAATTTTGTTATTAGTTAAACGATGATGTTGATGTTTGAGTTGGATTTTGGGAGAAAGTGAACACTGAACAGACGTGTAAATTTGAGAACAACTTTCCTTCTTCAGTTCTTTGTAAATTCTGAATGTATGTATACACATGTTTACTAAGTTTAATAAAATGTTGTTATTTATTTTTCTTTCTTTTTTGGAGGAGATTACTATTCAAAGAGATTCACAGGTATTATTATTTTTATTAGTATTACCATTATCTCATACTCTGTCTACTAAACTAATATTTGGCTGAAGTGACTTGGTAGCAAGAAAGGTACATTTCATTTTCAGCTTTGTCTCCTGTTACACTGGTATCTTCTTTCAAAAACTGGGGTACGGTGTCATTAAAGACAACTAAAACGACACACGTTTTATTTCTGGTTGTTTAAGGGTGCAGCCTGTAGAATAGTTGATGTTGAAACTACAGGGTGTAGATACTTCTATAGTATTATTGTTTGTATATGTAATACGTGTATGGGAAAATTAATTGGTGTCACTTTAAAATCAATGTTGTGAATACTAGAATAGAAGACACGTGTGACTTTAGAACAACTGAAAAGGCCTAATCATGTTATTATAATTAATGTTATTGGATTCATGCAACACGTGTGATCCTTCAAGCAAGGGTGTGAATTCCCTGTCTGCTTCCTCAAGAGTGTGCATTTAGGTGGGAATTCATCCAACACTCATAATAATAGTATTTGAGACTTGCAAAACATCTAATTGTGTTGCAAGTGAAATTTAAAGAGGCGAGCCAGAATTTTGTTAAGCTATTGCATTGGTGCTTAACCATCCCACAAAAAAAACACCAGGAAAAATGCAGAATTGTTCAATTCCACGTCAACAATACCAAATAGTGCTAACAAGCTTAAGCAATTTCTTTCTTTATTCTTGAATAAGAGTTTCTAATGTAAAAACAGAAATATAGGAATCTACAAAATTCCTTATTTGCGTGTTGTCTTGAGTACTTATTGGATTTCGTCCAACATTTCTCCTCCTACAGTAGGATATTTTTATAAAAGTTAAACATAAAAATTTATGAGAATTTTATTTTACTTATTTATTACTAGAAAAAAAGTATAATACACAACTTTTCTAATGGGTAACGAACTTGACACGTGCACAAATTAAAACATTTTTTTTCATATTTTATTTAGGATAACTCGTGAACAAGTAATTAAACACAGCCTTAACACAACTGAGCATGTATTAATTGACCGGGGATGTTTAAACTTTTGAATATGCAAAAACATTAAATATTCAGAAAAAATTACCATAAAAGATCCTTGTAACATGATAAAAAAAAGCCTTGATAATCTTAAATAACAAATGAAGATCACAAGTGGTTTTCTACACGAGTAATGTACGCAGGTATATTCTAGTATGTGATTTTATTTATATTTTAATTTTCAGTAGCTTCTAACATGGTTATTATCGCCTTTATAGATTGCTTGACAACTGGCAAATGCTTACAAACAAGTGAACCAAATAATATAAATTCCAAACTCCAAGTCATAGATTTAGAAGGTAAAACAACGTAGCTTACACGAAGACAGCATATAGCAGTGTCACACTCTGCTAATCAATCTTAACATCCAATGCGGTAAGAAATCAGCTGAGATTGACATGTTGTACCTAACTTTTCTTTTGAGGCTGTGTTTATACTCGATCTTAAAAATTAACTTAATTTTCTATGATATTATTTTCTAAATTTGGTTTTATTTAAAACAAATTTTTAAGTAGTGCTTTTTGTTTGGAACTTTATTAAAAAAGAATTTTTTCTAAAAAGAATGTTAATTTGAATTTATAGATAATAATCATTTTTATATGTATAATAGAAATATGTAAATGTTGTTAATACCTAAAAAAAATGTTAATAAAGTAATAATATAATGTTAAATTATCAAAATATTTGTATTAATATACCCTCAATTGATTTTTTTTAACCATAAAAGTAGTAATATATTAATTTTCCGGTTAAACACCAAAATTATAACTTTGATGCACAAATTTCAGATCATGTTTATATATATCCTTTATCTTATTGGTTCCAACACTTTTTAAATACATCGTATAAAGACAAAATTAAAAGGCAAAATTTAGAGCCTTGTAGCCGTCGTCCTATCTTCAACATTTTAAGTAAAATGTTCAATTTTTTATTTTTTCTTTAAATTTCTTTTTGTCTCGTTAGTTATTTTAAATATAATATTATTGCATATATCACTTTTAATAATATTTTATTATAAAAATACTATTAATATTTTTATTAGTAATATTTTGTATATCTTTAGTAATATTTTGACTATATAAAAAATTAAATTACTTATTAAGTTATAATAATAATATCATGTGTCACTTGCTCTACATGTTGGATAGTAATTTTTTACAGTTTCCGTACCTCTTTCATTTTATTATTTTTACATAGTATAAAAACAATCAATAAAAAAATTTAATTTAATTTAATACTCTGAAATTTTCATATTGCCCACTACTTAAAAATTATTTTTTGGTAGAGCTTTATAATAGATATTACAAAGTTAATTTTATCAAATATGACAACTTTTATTAAACGGTAATATAAAATAACTTTATAATATTTATATAAATATTTTCTATAAAAATATTAATGTACGATAAGTGAACTTCAAAAGGATTCACTATAATAGTTGATAGAGAGAACATAATCTCTTAGTGTCTTGATTTAAAACAAATAAATAAGTATCGGAATCTTGATAAATAAAGGAAACAAGTTTTAAAGCACAAAAGACAATACACATTTTCATTAGATGGATGAAACCTTTCATCTTACTTAAGCGATAACAAAATGCAATAGTATACCTCAACCTGCCCTACAGTACAATAGTATACCTTTCTGAATATAAAACAAATATGTTTTGTGTGGCACAACAATAATATAAAAAAGGAATATAAGTTATGCATTTTATCGTATCAAAATAATAAGTGGATGAAAAATAATTAATGAAGCATAAAATGTTTTATAATTATCTTGCAAGCTCTACGAAAGAAATATGCAGGAGAGAGATTACATTTTTAATTGTCTCTCATATATATATATATATGAATTTGAAATACAAGATGAATTCTTGTCAACTTGAGCTCTAATCTAAGCTCTTAATATTCTCTCAGTTTTTTTTTTAGTAACTTTAGAAAGAAACTAGTTCTTAATATGATATAATCAGTGAGTATTTATTCTTAATTTTTTTAAAGAGAAAACAATTTAAAATCTATAAAGACTTTGTAAAAAAGAATACTCAGGGAATTGACTAAAGAAACAAGTTAAAAATTTCATATCTTATCTCTTTTACCACGTTTAATAAAATTTTCATAACTGTGATTAAAGGAGAAAAAATTTATCTAAGATTTAAAAAACAATAATCTTACATTTGAAGTTGTGTGGTTATAAAAGTTTTAAGCATCTTTCTTTTGTAAGACTATACTCTGATTTTGAAAAGATTTAAGAAAAAAAATTTAAATACAATTTAATCTATTCTTATGTTTTTCTTTGACTTACCATAATCATCTCTAAAATGTAATTATATTATATAATTAAAATACATAAGTTAGATATTCTATGCCTTGTTTTATTTAGACATGCATTTTCAAACATTATCCTTGTAATTAGAGGAAAAACTATCTCATCAATTTAAACTACTCTCTTTTTATTTTTATCAATAATTATTTATCTTTTTTAATTTATTATTTTTATCTCAATTTTTAAATTAAATTTATTAAAAAATTATAATAATTAAAATAGTTTTATACTATAATTTAAATTATTTATGATAAATTTACAATATAATTTATATATTTAAAAATATTTATTCTATAAAATACGTAAACTAATATATGACTTATATTAAAGTGATAAAATAACCATACCCGAATTCAATGAAAAATGAAAAAAAATATGATAATTTATCATAAATTAATAATAAATTGATATTACCTCTGATTATATATAAAAAATAAATGAAAATATTTCTTATCACAAATATAATAAATATATATTTACTTTTAAATATATTTTTTTATCCATAAGAATTCAACATGATACTAGAGATTCATATTTTATTTAACTAACTGAGTTATATTATTAATTTAATAAAGTTTATTAATCAAAAATTCATTCATTTTTTTCATGAAAATTGATATATTTTTTTGTTGAATTATTAATAATAAGTCACGTGTTAAAAAATATCTCTTGAATTATTAATAATGTCATTAAATACAATAATTCTTTAAATAATTTAATTTTATATATAATCATAGAATAAAATTAAAATTTACGATATTGTTAATTAAAATTAATTAATTTAATTATGTTTATTAATTTTAATAATTAAATATTTTTTCATTATATATTACACCAAATGTAATAATATTTTGCTTTAAATATATTTTTAGTCCTTATCAATATAGTTTTGTTTGGTTTTAGTGTCTTTTTTTCTTGTTATTAATTTTAATTAGTTTAATGATAACATAATTAAAAAAAATAATATTAATTAAGATAATAGAGAATATTTTAAATGAAGATAAGTATATTATTTTTTGGTGTTTAATTTAATTAATTAATATATTTATTATTTTATATAAATAAAATAATTATATATAATTTAATTTTATAATTTATTTTTAATATATAATGAACAATAAATTTATTATTTTTAATATTATTTTTATTTTTCAATTTTTAATTTACTTTTCACATTGTATTTTAAAAAATATAATTTAATTTTAATATATTAATTTTTATGTTATTTTTTCATTTCAGTTCATCAATTTTGATTTATTCTATTATAATTTATTTTTTTAATATATCTCATGCAGTAATTTTTCTCTCTAAAGGAAAAATAAATTAGAATGTAATATATTAAAAATAAATTATATTATAATAAATTAAAATATAAAAGTAACATTAAAATTAAATGATAAATGTCTAAATAAGTTATGATGTTTTAAAAATAAAATATTAAAATAATTTAGTGTATTGAAATATAAGAATAATATTAAAAATAATAAAATTATTTTTCATAATATATTAAAAATAAATTATATAAAATTACATTATTTATATAAAATTGAATTAAATATTAAAAAATCTAATTTTATTAATTTAAAATATTTATTCATATTTTAATTATTTTAATTAATATTATTCATTTTATTAATTATATTAATCCTAAACTGACCAGAGTCAATAATAAAGATTTAAAAAATATCAACATAATGTAAAGATTCTAAAATGACAAAAAAAAAATTTGTAAGTATTAAAAAATGACAAAGTGATATTTACATAGATGTAAAATATATTTAAACATAATATTTTCAATGAAAAATGTTGGAGACACTTTTTATATACCTTCTCTACAATTAGTTAAAATTTATAAAATTATATATATATATATATATATATATATATATATATATATATATATATATATATATATATATATATATATATTAATTTGATAGAATTTACTCTGATTTAACGAGTCTTCTGATTTATTTCAATCTAAATTTATAATTTTTAATAAAATTTAATTAATAATAAAAAAAAGTGTACGAGAGTGGGGGTATTACCGATCTAAATTTGTAGCGTGAACATGTGGTTAATCAAAAGCAATTACAGTTCAATCCGTCTCGTAAATGAGATACTAAAAAAGATACCAATGTGTGGACACTTGTTCATGGAAGAGCTCTCTTCTATTCTCTTTCACTTCCACAATATATCAACCCATCTACATCATTTCAGTCCAACAAGCAACAGACAATTTGAGAGATTAATTCAAGGTAACTAAGAATCTCTTCTTTTCTTTAGGAGGGAAAGAAAACCACCCTTTTTTTGTTACAAAAGAAATCACCGCTCCAAATACCAATAAGAAAATAAAAAAGAGAATCTTGTGTTGGCTTTGCCAATACTCTTATCTTTTTTGCTGACAAGACTTGCTCATTACTCATTATTTTTACACTTACTTAAACTCACCTTTATCCAATGTTACAACCTAACAGTCATAGTTAATTGTTTAATAATCCAATTTCCAATAGAAAAGCTGAAAAGAAACATACAAGGAAAAGAATCATAGTTCCTAGCGTAGAGGCTAATCTGCTTGGTGGGGGCCATTGCACTTGCACCCTTCCCTAATTTGTCATTTTCAAGATGGATAAACACACACTCAAATCATGTTTTAGTGACATGTGAGCTCACCCTTCATATTTACAAGAGCAACAAGACACCGAAACGCTGGCACTTACTCTTACTGGCAGTGATGAAATTCCACGCAAAACTCCACAAAAGCCACCTTCTTTGATTCAACAAATCAACACCCAATTTCCAAAATCCCATTTTGCTTTCCCTTCTTTTTTCCTATATAAACCAATCTTTCTTGTGAACAATCCTTGATCTGGTGTGAAGATGGACACTGGTGAGTGGGTAGTCCTCTCTGATGATGGCTTTTTTGATGTCAATGAAGAGTGTGATGAGAAGCAGAATTTCTTGGGGAAAAGAAACTCGGATTCAAAAAGTGTTCTTGACATGGATTACTTTTACATCTGCACCTCACCAAAATCCAAGAAAATCTCTGAAGGACCAAGGAATTTTCATCCAAGGGTGCCAAAACAGGTTGTTCATGTGCCAATTCAGTTGGAACCAAGAATTGTGAAGGCCCCAGATGAAGGGCTAGTGAAAGAAAACACTAAGGATCATGTTGAGGTCACTCTTGTCCCATCATCAACAACCACCACTGAGAAAATCAAAGAAGGGGTTTTGAAAACCGATCATGACACTGGTTCACAGATTCTGTCCAAGATCAAGGAAATTGAGTCCCCAAAGCCCATTGTTAGAGGGATGCTCCCTTCACCTGATTATGTAGGTGCTTTGAAATTTGAGGAGGACAAAGGTGAGCCACAAGAGATCATGACCTCTCCAAGAATGAATATTGAGAAGGAAATGACTATTATGGAATGTGTCACAGAAGTGGAGGACTCTACCGGGGGTTTTAACTTTTGGAAGTGGAGCTTGAATGGTGTTGGGGCCATTTGTTCTTTTGGGTTTGCTGCTGCCACAGTCTGTGTCCTAATTCTTGGAAGCCAGCAAAGGAACAAAATCCACCATGATCAGAAGATTCGGTTCCAGATCTACACTGATGACAAGGTCAGAAAATGTCTCACTTTTTTTTTTTTTTTTTTAGTTTGTTATCACTTGTCAAGTAAAAAACAAAAACAAAAAAAACTAATAGTTTTATGCATATTTTAGAATAGGATTGTATGAAATGATGTCATAAAAAAGAGGTGGGGGTAGGGGAAGACTATGTCTTTGTTTACTTTTGCATCAATTATGCAATTTTACTATTCTTGAATAGTTGCTTAGATATGAATATTTGGATACTGAATTATTGAAAATTGAAAATTGAAATGACCCTTAATTGTGATTGCAGAGGATTAAGCAAGTGGTACAGCATGCAACCAAATTGAATGAAGCAATTTCAGCAGTAGGTGGTGTTCCTCTTAGTAGGGCTCGCATAACCTGTGGTGGTTACTATGATGCTCTTTGACTGAGGCATTGATTAAGGAAGTTTGTTTGGGATAGTGCAATGGGTCAACTCTATTCTGGATATATCATATAGTTTTGTTTTTCTTTTTGTAAATAAAGTAACGAGGGATGGTATCTTGTAGTTTAAGCTACAGATTAGGGGATCCTTTATTATTATTATTATTATTATTATTTTATCAATTTGGGTTTGAAGGAAAGAAAATGTTATCTTACCTGAAAGTTGGCCCAAGTTGTGGAGCAATCGCTAGAAAAAGGTTTTAAAAATGAATGAGTGGGGATAGCGTTGAAATGGGTATAGAAACTTGATACTATTAGGCATGCTGGACCAAATGTTGGCATAAGTAGGCATAACAAAGTGTGGCAGCAATTATTAATACTTTGGAAATAAAGTCAAGTCATATAGAAAAGAGCATCACTTAATTAATGATCCATTACCATTTACTTTTATGCTCAGTTACCATTATTAATGCTTATACGCTTTAGAAACAATTGCACGTGGAGCTGTGGCAGGGTATCCTATTTTTGGTAGGTCCTAAAGACACATATAGCATCACAAGTTACGTATGAGACGGGAATGATGGACGCCTGAGACTCGTATAACAAATATAAGAGAAATGAAATTCAACTTTATAATAAAAATAAATTGTTCGACTAAAAATAATTAAGATAATTTTAATCATTTGTTTAGACTAAAGATCAAGATTTATTCTTCCCATTTCTTATTTTTCACCCTCACTAAAATCCTGCAAAATAATCATTCTTCTTTAATATATATATATATATATGAAAAGTTATCCCATTGGTTAATAATTAATTCTTTAAAATATATATATAAAAATATTTCTTTCTCAAGCCATGAAATAAATTTGGTGTTAAGAAAGTTATCTTCAATTGGTTAGTATTAATTTCAGAAATTTTGTTTCTAAACTTCAAAAAACTCAGTGATATTTTATATACAAAATAATATAAAATTAGATAGGCACATAAAATATTTACAAGTGTAAACAATAATAGTTTTAAGTTTTCTAATAAGTTTCCTGGCTAATTTGATTTTTCTTTTGAAAGCAAAGTGATGAGCTTTCTGACTAAGCTTTCTAAGCTTTACACAAGAAATGAGGCTTATGACAAATTTATGTAGAATGTTTTTTATTAGTAAAATGATTAAGACAACAGATAGAATCTTAATTAAATGTTAGAAACTTGATTAAAAGTTATCATGCATGAAAGTACAAGTTCAAAATTTTGTTTGATGAATGCCGGTTATCTAAAAAGTTTAGAGCGCAGTAAACATGCTTGAGATATTTCACAATTATAAAATATGCAAAGAGGAAAGAGGATCAAAACACAAATTTTTTATATTAGTTTATCCACATAATTTTTTAGCTATATATTTAGTCCATACATACATGTGAGATTTCACTTAATAACCAATTAACACACAAGTATTCTACTACATCCTCGTACTTTCAAGGATACATGAACGACAACACACAAACTGCTCGGATCGACATTATTTCTCCAGAAGCCTATGTGGGATCTCTTCCTAATGACAATAACATCCAATTACAGTAACCTTAAACTAGTTTTTTTTTTTTTTTTTCTAAAATAGCCTCTACAAAGCTCTCTCACAATTGCAATACTCTCGTGCCAATCCTCAACCCAACTAACTTAAGAGAAAACAAAATAACAAGACACTGAGTTTCTCTCTTCTTCTCTTTCCTTTGATTTTCTTTATAGATACTCCCTAACTCTCTAATTAAAGGATAATAATCTTAAAGTTTTGGAGCAAACACAATTTCCTGGGATAAATTCAGATATGAATAACAAGATAACCCTGCAAGAAATATGCGTATTAGAATCAAAAGATTAACATCGATAACCACAGTGACGCTATATAAAACGCAATCTTTCGAATCTTATTTTGTTTTATTATGCTATTCATATATTTCTTTAAATTAGTATCAGCATAGTGAACACTAACTTTAATGGTATAATAAAACAAACAAATGATAATAAATGTTGCCGTTAGTGTTGATTGTAGAATGACCCGCACTAATTAATATTTTTTTAAAAAAATATTTTTTAATATATTAGTGTAAGTTTGACCAACACTAACTTTTAATTTAACCGTACAAATAGAAACTAGTTAGCATTGATTAGGCCATTTTAAATAATATTTTTTGAAAAATAATATTTTTATTATTAGTGTAAGTTTGATTGACGCTAGTTTTTAATTTGAGCACAAAAATAAAAATAATTAGTGTGAAACATAGTGTAGACTAAACCTATACTAATTACTAATTTTTTAAAAAATATTTTTTATTTGTAAAGATATTTATTTATTTTATGTAAATTAAAAAATATAAAGATTTAATAGTTAAAAATTAGGGATTTCTACCATTATTTGTATTTTTAATTTTAGTCACATTTGATTATAAATAAAATATCAAAGATGTGGGTAACTCACAACACATTTATTAAATATTTAAGGATGATAGTAAATACATCATGTTCTTTTTCAACTCCTATCTCGATATTTGACAATACCTCTTCGTTGGTGAGTGATGTCAATTCTACAACAACACCTACCACCTTAGACACCAACACCTTCAACAACACCTCTGGCCAATGAACAAGATAAAAAAAGAAACAAAAGAAAGAATATGGACATGATATTAGAGCATAGTGATAGAGATAAAAATAGAAGGGGAAGTATTAGATAAAGAAAGAAGGAAAAAAATAAGAGGTAAGAAGTTACAACTAGAGCAACAGTAGCACCAGCAAAAAAAATCCAAATTGTTGGTAGCTACATTGTTTTTGTTTTGTCATATCTTCTTAGCGTGGATTTTAACATCGACCAAGTCATTGTTATTAAGATTAACTTCTACCTGGTTGATGCAAATAACATTGACCTTTATTAATCGATGTAAATAATGTTGACCTTTTATTTACATTAGTATCGACCAAGAAGACACTAATGTTAACATTGACCCCTTTTTAATTTGACATAACTTCCGCATATTTAGCATCAACCACAAAGCAAATATAAAATTGATGCTTAAATCACATTTAGTGTTAACTTTTGGCTTACATTGATCCACATTTTTTTTTTTAGTGTAACTAGTACATTGGTGTATAACATTGTAAAACAGAATGAGTAAAGGAAAATGCACACTTGAACTTAAGCTTAAATGAATAGCTTCATTTTAGCTTGTATTTATACGCAAAGATTTATTCATAAGGGTTAATGGTGACACAAATTTGAAATTTGAATTTTGAGTTTGCCAATGCCAATTGTAAAGTTCTTATCAGGTACTATTCACTCAAAAAACATATACTTGTTGAGGCTCTAATGTTCCTCCTTCTGACTGTTGTTGAAACACCATTTTGAATAGTAATTTTAAATGTCCTTGATCTTAATGCTTGATTGTGTAGCCTAACAGCATGAGGATTTCATTTCTTCTATCAAAAAGCGAAATTGAAGATGATGAATTCCTAATAGCATTATGAGGCGCTTTTTTACTAAGGAGACATACAGCTTTATGATTTTTATTTTTTTTTATTGTGATAGTAACTTTATGAGAATCTTATTTTCTTTCACATGTTTTTTCTAACTCAGAACTAACTCCTTTAGATGATGAGGAGTCAAGTTCATTCAGAAAGCATATCAAAGTACTTCAAATGAGTCTTCTTAAATTCTTGTTCTTGCATCTTGAGATGTGTTAAGACTTCAGAGAGTTTGTTGAGTATGTTCTAGCACAAATCTTCATGGATTCAATTAGTTGTTGATGTTGTTTTTACTTATGTGGCAAAATTCTAGTTGAGGCACTAACTTCCCAAGCTATTGATCTTTGGCCTTTTAAGCTTTTGTTTCACACTCGAGTTTCTATTCTTCATCGCTAGCATCTTGCAGTTTGCAAGTTTTTTTATCATGGCGCTAAGTCCTTATGTTTTTCAAAAAACCAATTCTTTGAGACATTCTCAAGAAAACTCATAAGTAGCATACATTCAAAATGCTTAAGATTTGTCTCAGAAAGTTGGTCAAATTAAAATATAAGGGTTTATGACCCTTACAATCTCCTCCTTTTGATGATGACAAACTTCTGCACAAATTCTAAGTTTATGAATGTTTGAAAACAATGATGCAGAATATGCTCCCGAGTTCATGCATATATTTTCGTTTTTTTAGCAAGTCAGATCAATTTATGCAGCAATGTTTTTTCTTTTCTGTTTTGATTGAAAATATTCAGTTTAGGCAGGTTTTCAGATTTATTATACAAGAAACTTTGAATAATCTTCTAGAGTTTGAATTAGGTATTAGATGCTTGTACCAAATTCTTTTCACAAGGCTTTTTGCATCAGAATTTTGTGAAAATTGATTTTACGAATTTTAGAAACGTTCTGAATTCATGGTGTTTATCAGAATTTTTTTTTACTGATATATTAAGCCAGAAAATTGCAATCAGCAAAGCATCTATCATCAAACTTCAGCAAGCATCTTATTCATTTATCAAATTCAGAAAAGCAAATTAGTTAGAAAAACAGAAACTGAATTTGTGTGAACAAAAGCAGATTGAACAAAACAGGTCTTCATAATTGTCATTCTAGCTAAGCTACTGCAAATACATATTTGTTAGAGATCATTTCCTACCATGTTCAGTATAACTGATAAAAAAACTGTGATTTCAATTTGATCCTTTTGTCAAGTTATTAATTTTAGTGGCAGTAAAAAATTATCACAAAATTAACAAAAGCAAAATAAAAGATCAAAATAAAATTAAAAAACAAAGTACAATTTTCACCTAAATTATTCCAGTAAAAATAAAAATACAGGGCATGTATTGCAGTTGCACGGGTTAATATACACCAAGTGATATAACAAATTCTAATTTCTTATTAAGTTTGTTATTCTTGTGCTTACGACTACCTTAAAATGTGAATTGGACATGTTAAATAGGGAATATGTTAAAAGGGGACTTTAGCAAAAGGTAAATTTGATGAGATTTTTCTCCAGTTAAATAAGATATTTGTGGTGTGAATTGAGTCATGAGGCTGCAAAGAGAGAAAGTGATCGATTGAACTACCAAACTATCTATAGACAATATGAGATATATATTGAAACATGACCCTTGGTGAGAAAATGAGAGACTTAAGGACGAGCACAAATGGGACACGTTGTTCATTGGCTGCTATGTGGTGTCATTCACACGAATAAGAGAAATTAAACGATGTGATGGCTCCGTTGGAATTTTGTGTTGAATACCACGTACTTTGGAAAGAAGGAAGGAACCGTAGCAACTAATTCAACCCATGTAGGACTTGTTTGTCATGCGGTGATGTGGGATAGCCATGGATTCCAATAATTCAACATTCAAAACATATGGATAAAAAAAAATGTTGGAACATCATAGGAGAGAATCTTTGTTGAATGTGTTTGCTTACAAATTATTTGCTCACTGAATACTGCTAGACAATAGTTTACCTTAAAATAATAAGATTATTAGAGTGGTCTTTATTCTTCACTTTATTTTGTACTTTTTTACACTTGTTTTTTTTCCTTGAATCTTGTCCTGATTGTTGGTCCACCTACCTATAATCAATTAAGATTATAAACAGGTTTAAAGAGTAAATAGCCTCTTTTTTAAGTCGTGGCTCGTGGCATGTACGTGAACTTGAGCCTAATTTGTTCTTCGTGTATGAACACATGGTTCAATGGCCAAGGTTAAAAACTTTTGACATAATTTAGTGTTTTATGAGGTGGCCACCCAAATAATAAGTGTTTGACAATATATTCAACAATACATTGTTGTAAGAGATGCCTTTAATGGATTATAGATATTCTAGACTGGCTGAGATGTTGATAGTTTTGATTCCCTTCTAGGCTTGAAGAAACTCCGACCAATGAACCTTTGTGACGTCATTCTAAACATCATTATATTGCTAAGGTTTTGGCTAATTGCCTATGCTCCTTTCTTCAGAATCTTGCAAAGTAGTTTTGTCCCTGATTGTAGTGCTTCTAAAAACGGATTGGTGGCTCAGAAATTGATTCATCATGTGTACCATAAGAAGGGGAAGTCTTGATCTTCAATTTTCAAGATTAATTGATTTAGAAAAAGCATATCATCGTGTGAATTGGGAGTTGGGACTTGGATACATTCTTGATTTTGGTTTTCTGAGGAACATTGTGTCTCTTATCATGATTTATGTCATCTTTGGAACTTATATCTCTTGTTTGGGAAGGAAAGTTAGATAACTTGGCTCCCCAATAGGGATCTACGCCAATCTTATCTTTTTGTTTTGTTTGTGGAGAAGTTGGGGATGCACAATCTAGCCACAAAGAATACAAGATGTATGACATTCAAAAGGGAATATTCTTCATCTCACACGATGTCCTATTTCTTGAGTTCACATTCCCTTTCCAAACTATTCTTCAGCCAAATTCTCTCACTAACCCATTTCAAAACGTTGTCATTCCCTCAACTCCTTAAGTCAACCTGATATTTCCGTTAACACTAGTCCTACTCACCCAATTTCCTTCGGTTCTTTTTCGTGTTCAGTTTGGTTTTTATTAAAATATTGTGTAGTTTTATAGTTCGATTCAGTTTAATTTTCACATAATTCGATTCAGTTCAAGTTTTCTTAACACCCTTGTTATTGCTTGACAAGGGTGTCAATGGACTTAAAAAAGTGAAATGTAAAGCATATGGATGTGGGGTTGAGGAACACTACAAAGCCAAATAAGTGGCAAATGGTTACACTCAACAACCCAGTATTAACTTTATGAACACTTTCAATCCAATGGCAGAGCTTACTACTGTCAAAATTTCATTATCCAGGTTGCTATTTGAAATTGGCATTGTCTACAATTGAACATAAATAATATGTTCCTCTCAATGAAGGCCTTTTTGATGAAGTATACATGTAGCTTCCCTTGGGTTATTCTGTTAAGAGATTATTAAAATTACATGAGTTGATTTATGGCCTAAGACAAGCATCTCCACGGTGGTTTATTAAGTTCTCATCTACCCTTTATAGTCATGGTTTTGCTCAGCGTAAAAGTGACTATTTTCTGTTCACCTATGGTGCCAATGATTCGTTAGTTATTCTACTCGTATATGTCCCTGACATAATGAAAATGATAAACAAAGTTCAACCTTTGTTACAACAATTCATACTTCAAACTCAAAGAAGTCTTAGGTTTTAAGATAGTATTTTCTTGGACTCGAGATTATCAAGTCCTAGTCGATGTGGCCTAAACATTTAGTACAAATTCATTCACCTGGGATGAAATCCAACATTACATAAAAAGTCAAAAAATAGATTTTTACTTTGTTTATGAGCAAGTTAATTATGGTTTTCTCAAAATGGTTCAAGTGAAAATTCAACATCAAATAACTGACATTTTGACAAAGCCTCTTCCAACGTATTAAGCAATTAGTTGGGAACTATAGACATATATTCCCTAACTTGAGGGCCTAGTATAAACTAATCTAAGATAGTTGTTAGTTATTGAGTTAGTTGGTTTGTTATGTCATTTAATTGTTTAGTCATTTCCTATTGTATATAATTCTTATGTTCGTGTGCCAGCTAGGCCATGCATTAATGGGAAGAGATTTTGTTATTCTCTTAGTTCTAATGTGTTGTGGCTAGGTGTTGGAGGCGTATGTTACAAGATTGATTTTGGGTGGGTCACACTAGTTTCCCATTAGACTATGACTTAGTGGTAGTTGGGACACGAATGCCACCACAATGGCAAACTACAAACACCATACAGATTAATTGTCCATAGCAGTGATGAGGAGGAATCCTTTGTTGGATAAACTGTGAATTAAAAAAATATTTTAATTAGTTACATAAACCAAGTTGGATGTATTCTTTTTATAACTTAAAAAATGACAAACTTATTTTTAAAAGTTTTTTAGTGGACAAATTAATTACTCTGTAAGCTTACAAATCAAATTAATTTAGTGTCCACTTAGTTTGAAAGCGAGAGCAATTTTGGATACTGCAATACATGTTATAACAACAAAATATTTAAACACATTTTATTGTCATGTTTAATAATATAAAATTAATTCCTCAAATGCATGATAAACGGATATATAGGTATTGTTTGTTTTCTATTTTAAAAATGAAAGTTTTTTAGTTTTCAAAATAAAAAATATTTTTAGGTAATATAATTTTCTATTTTCAAATTTTACTACTTTGGTTCTTATTTATTCTCTAAACATTAGATTTGAGGACCGACCCCGCAAAGATCACATGGGCTCTAGTGAGTCCTAGTCTACGCAGATGCAAACATCACAACCGTTGATACAAAATATGTACTTTTGTTCCCTTATTAGCTAACCGTCACAGATCCTTTCTTACTTTCCTCAATGGACCTGCCGACACATTTCAAAGATAAAACATAAAAGGTTCTTAAAAGTTAAAACTGAGTACAATTAATTTTAATAAACTAGATTTTAAATCTTTAAAGTAATTTTAAAAATAAAACAACCAGATAACAGTGCTCATGTAAAGAAACTCAGAACTCCACATTCTTCTTTATTATTTTTCTACACTTTAATTCTAACTCTTGTTAGTAAAAAATTATCTTTACTGGATTAGTTAATAACTTTGTCCATAATGATTAACGTCAACTAAATACGACATAAAATTGTAATTACCCACAAAAAAGCATAAACATAATAAAAGGAATAAAAGGTAGAAGAATAAAACAAATCACAATAAGATTACATTGTCACAAGCGATGAGAAGTACAATGGAGAGGAATAATGAATATGTTACATAAGAATAAGAATGATAATAATAATAATAATAAAGAAAACCGAAGCAAAAGAGCCTGTATGTGTCATCTACTTCTCTTGCTTCCTCACTCCAAGAAAACACAAGCAAGCACCTCTAAAGAAAGAGGAGTAAAAGGACCAAAGTTGAAGAATTAGAAGAGAAGGGCAAATGCAAGAAGAAAGAGAGAGGAAAGAGCGGTGGGCACAAAGAGAGTGGTGGCATGGGAAGAAGGACCAGGGGCAGGTGCCTCGGCAGCTGAAACCTCTGTTGCCGCCATTGCCAACATGGCAATCACCAAAGCCAAGAAAAGCTTCATCTTCTTCATGGACTCCATTGTTCAGTTTTTTCTTTTTTTTTTTTTCTTCTTTTGTTTTAAGCCTGCAAGGGTGTTTCAGACAATGAGTAGTGGCAGTTGTTGGAAAACATGTTGTGGCAAGGAATCGTCTTATATAGATGCGGGCTGCCCGGACTTTCTCGCTTTCCACAGCCTCGAGGTTTTCGGGCAGCCGCACCTGCCCGGTTTGTTGGACAGACTGTCTTTGTTCGAACTTTTGCTGCTATACAGCTGTCGCCAACGGTTTGTGGGGTTAACTTTCTTTTTTTTTTTTTTTTAAATGCCTTTTTTATGTTTTTTTTTTCAAATAAAATTATGTAACTTTTCATGTGCTTTGTTTAAAGGAATATAGTTGGGCTGATCTGTGCCTCGTAGTGGTTGGCCACACCATTCATAGTAATTGTAGATCCACTTTAAATTGTGATTGCATCCTAATCACCCTTTTGTCTAACAAAGTTTAGAATAATTGAAATTTATTAAATCGCCAATTTATTCTTGAAATCGTAATGATATATTAAATTGATTTTTAAAATTAATAAAATAGTAAAATAGTTATTTAAATTACATATTATTATTTAATTTGTTTTTTAAATTACAATAGATAGATAAATTAGTCTCCAAATAAATAAAATATTAAAATATTTTTAAAAATTATAACTATCTATCAATTTAATCTTCAAAATTATAAAAATTATAAATTGATCATAAAATTAAAAATAATTAATTACACAATTTATTTTAAATCAATCAAATTTGTTCTTTAAATTTTTTTATATAAAATTCATAAAATTATAAGTAAAAATATAAAAAATATTATGAATAAAATTTATAAAATTTTAAAAATTATGAAATAAAAGGTGAAATTAATCTTTTTTAATTTTAAGATCAATTTAATCGATTACTATATCATTATAATTTTAAAAATTATTTTAAAATTTTATTTATTTAAAGGATTAATTTGATTGTACATTATAATTTCATATACTAAAATTTAATAATAATATATAATTTAAAGGGATTAGTTTATTTTTTATTAATTTTATAAATCAATTTAACGAAATATTACTAAATTGTAAATTTTAATTCACTTCACAGAAATTTGTTGCGGTGATAATTATGATAGCAAATGTTTCTATAATTAATTGATATTAGTCGTTTCTAGTACTTAAAATTTTTTGACAAAATCATGGGGGTTGAGCTGGTTGAGACTTGTGTTACCTGGAGAGTCATCCAATAATTGTCTATGCATATATGATTTGGACATTGATTATTTTGAGGTCAACAAACTAATTAACTTATTCTCTCATGCTTCTCATGTGGTTCGTTATTATCATAAATATTCTTGTATCTTTTTAAAACACATTTTAATATTTTTTTAAGAAAGTTGTCGTAGTATTAACTATATAAGCATATTGATGTACTTTAAAAGTATAACATAAATTTCGTCTTTCCAATATCTGTAATATCTCTAACAAAAGTATATATCTAATGTCTTAAATAATAATAATTTTCATTTATTAATTAAGAGAATTCAGGATTTTTCTTTGGGTGCAAGATTTTTCCTATTAAATGTGAAGAATGTTTTATAAAATAATTTAATATATGAAATTACAAAATTATTTATTTATAAAGGGATATATAAATCAGATCATAAAATGATAAGAAAGATATTTCTGGTGTGTATCATAAATGACTATTGCATTTTACGCCTCTAAACCGAGAGTTGCATAAGAACCTCACATTTCTAACTCCTTACCCTTGGCATTAAGGGAAGGGGTGTATAGCAACATGACAAATTGACAATTGAATTCACGAGCAACAATTCGAATAATCCATGTACGAATGAATATCCATCACAATTCTCTGCGTGAACCTCATCAAATGTTCAATGTTGCTCATTTAATTTAGAGGCAATTTTTTCACTTTTCTGTGCCTTTCACTTTTATTACCATAACTTTCACGTTTTGAAATTAACACCTTGGTAATATTTTTCTTCTTTTGTCAAAAGTTCGATCAAATTTTAACTCATTTCAGCGTGCTTTGTGCATTTTTTTTTTTCTCGGTGAATCGTGCTTTGTGCATATATTGCTGATTCTTATTACTATTTTTTATATTTTGAAATTAAAGCTATATATTATTCTTTTCCGTCTTTTACATATTTAGGTTTTTATCTGATTAATCCTTTCAATATGAGAAATGTATGACTTTAGTTTAAATTTATGAATATATTTTAAAACTGAACCAGCCACTAAACTAACATGTTCGGATCTACATCATATTACTCAAATTTAATATTAGGATGTGCATACAGTAATCCATAACAAACAACTTATAAGAGGTTTTCAAATTACATGTCACGTATTAATCTTGTAAATAAGATATTCATATTTAGGACATGAATATTTTTTATTTCTTTTAGTATTTTTTTTTTACTCATGAAGTTATTATTATAAAAATGATCAATAATTTCTGTCGCGAACAATAAACTCATCAAATAGTGATTATTCCTCTCTTAACATGATATTCTCCATACTTAAAGATAGATTCAAATTCCTAACATCAAATTTCTAATCTATTATATTGTTATATTAAAATATTACTTGATTATATCTTTTATAGATACTTAATCTCACTTTTAATTAGATGTAATTATTGAAATATTACTTGTTATAAATTAATAAATCATAATCATTATCCTCTTGGTTGATCTCAAAATAGGAGAAGAAGGAGGATATTTATGGGCCTCTTTGCCATTTTCTTTTAAACACGAGGCATTCATTCAAACTAATCTTCTTCAATTTGACTATGATTGAAATACTAACACAACACAATAGATATTAGGTGCTTCAAATGCTAGCTATACTTCTTTCTTTCTCCTTCCTTCACACCTTGAAAAGGCACTTTGCATTGTTTTTGTCACTCCTACGCCATTTAATAGGGAGCTTTGTAGGCCTGTTAAACGGATGATGGGTGGATTAAAAATAATACATGATTTATTTACAATTTATTAATTAAAAAAATCAATCTGTCCATTATTCATTTAATAAAATTCATTCAATTTTTATGGATGAATATTCAATCCATCCATAAAAATATTTTTAAAAATTAAACATTTTTTATTATTATTTCAAAATACTCTCTCGTTTATTTACAAAATATTTTATAAAATAAAAAAGTTAAAATTTTGAATTTACTTTAAAGAAATTATTATTTATTTTACTGATTTTTAAGATACTTTTTAAAAACAAATAATTATTTTTAAAATTTATACTACTTTGAGTAAGTCATAAAATTAATATAATAAACTATTGTAGAACTTTTTACTAAATTAAAAATAAATAAATATAAAAAAATATGTCAGATTAATTTTAATCTATAAAGTGTTGATTGGATAATCTATTAAATTTGAAAAATTAATAGATGGATCATATTTATCCATTTTATTATATAATTTATTCAATTTGATTAAATTATTTTTTTTCAAATAACTGAATAAATTGAATTTTATATAGACGGATAATTGATAAGTGATTTTTTTTTCTGCTCCTGTAACTTAGCAATTTTCATAAAAAAAAAAATGTGTTATCCTTTGCTAGCTTTTACAAAAGTAGTTTGCCTAATTAGTCTTGTGAACATGAGAAATGTATGACTTGGGTTTAAATTTAACAATACCAGCCGTAACTAAAAGATAGCTTGTAATCTTACTGAAAATCTTGGCTGAAATGAATCATTTGCCTTTAAATGAATAAAGAAAATGTCTAATCTCCAAAACAATAAACCCTACATCCAAACAAAAGAGACTCTAATAATGGCTGTGAACATAACGTGAATTATACACTTGGAGTTCGTGGGACGTGCTTAATTAGGAACGGTGGTTTAGTAATCAGACCAAATAATTGATACCGACAAAGTTGCTGACATAGTTTTGTGTCAATTCTTTGGCCTCAACGGCTTCTTAATGCTACTCAATAATACTACTACCAAATTCAAACCTTAACAGCGCTTTTGCTTTTCTAACCCAACTTTTTTTATTTTCAAAAAGGAGCGTTCATAACGGCATAGATAGGTTGCATTTGAGAAAATGAGAATGAAGAGATTTTGATTCTTGAGTTGATAACCTAACATGGCATAATGGGACCCCCACGCCCCCATCTTCCACTGAAATTGTGGCGAGTTATTAATTATTATGCTCTGTTCAAAATGGGTACAAAATTGTTGGCTTTAAATTTCAAATGAGCCAGTTGAATGGGACAATAATAGCAACAAAGAAATAACAAAAGAGAACAAGATGTACCTTCACATATGGTTTTTCCACGAATGGACCGCAAGGCAGGGAAAGGAAAGTTGAAGCGAATGGTCCCCCAACTTGCTTCTGAACTTAGCAATCTTCCAACTATGTGTTTTTTGTCAACATGCATTCCAATCTCCTTGTTAAATCATAGAGCTACCACTAGTACATCTCTAAAAAATCTAGCTAATTTCTTCTATGTGAATATATCTTTATAAGGGAATTGTCAAATATATCGGTGCCAAATTTATTAAACTGCGTCTTTTTAGTGAGTTGGCAGTTCACAAATGCCTCTTTCTGTTTTTGAGTTTAAGTTTGATTAATTGATTATTATGTTAAAATTATAATAATGTTTATTGATACATCATTAAAAGAATTAAAAATTTAAAAATATAAAAAGAAGAACAAGATTGTATTTGGTAGTCACTTTGGTGGCTTAAAACTATTTTTACTAAAATAAATTTGTTTGATATACAAATTTATTATAGTAGCTTCTAATTATTTTCGTAAACTACTAGTTTATAAAAAAAATAATTTACAAGTTTTTTTTTTTTTTTAAATTTTTTGTCATTTTTATCTTCACTAATTTTTTTAAAATATTTTTTTAATTTAAAAACTAAATAACTAAATATATTGTTGATGTCATTTTATATTGATCAACTAACTTAGTCGTTAATTTTATTAAACACTTTTAGTTCAATCAGTTAGCTTACATGTTTTTAATTTTTAACTCTTAATTTATAACTTATAAACTTTACTTAGCTTATAAACTTTCAGCTAGTTTTACTAAAGACTCTAAAAGTGTGATGATATATTATGAGTGAGAAGAACCACAACAAAAAATGAAATTATTAAAAATTAAAATTTTAAATTATAATGATAAAATTAAAATTAGTTTTATATTTATGTTTATGTTGTGAAGTTAAATTTTTATACAAAATATATTTATACTTATTATAATAATTAATAAAAAAATTATAACCTTATGTAAATGAATATGATTAATTAGTTTGCTATAATTTTCCGGTAATATATATTTTATATACTTTATATTATATAGCACTTTCTAAAATACTGATAAATACGATAGTAATAAATATGAAAACAAAAACAAACCAAAAAAATGATGTTGATCGGTTGTTTTTTTCGAATTCACCCATTCATGTATGCTGTCAAATGCAAACTGTTTGCTAATTGTTTGTTTTAAAAACGAAAAAGTATTATTTCCTAAAATTCGTGCTACAGAACCTTCTTAGAAAATAGCTGGCAGCAGGGTGTTTGTGGATCAATTTTGTACTAAAAATTTATTTAATCTAAAATAATATATAGTTTGATTTTTTATAAAATCGATTTAATAAAATATGATTTGAATTAAATGATTGAATTTTCGCATCCTTATTGATATTTTAATTTATTACTATTATTAGAAATTTTTAATTTAAATATTAAATATTATTTTTAAAATAAATAAATTATCTTTAAATTTAAATATATTAATAACTTATTTAAAAATAAAGAACACAAAAGATTAAAAATATATAATAATTAGTAAATTAATTATCTTATATCGTAATTTTTTTTCTAAAGAAATAAGAATATGAATATTCAAAATAAAAGTTATAAAAAATAATATATATATAATTTGACTATATTAATTACATACATGAAAAATATAGTATAATAAAATTATACATGAAAAGGTGTAGTATAGTAAAATTATGGAAAAAACCAAAAAGCATATATATCTTCCACAATTAATCTTCACAGTAATAAAAGTGGGAACTTCTATCTTGAGCATATAAGTAGGATGATGAACATGCTGCGCCACTCTTCAAAGCTGGTGTTGTTAACGTGTCTCGTGAGCCTTATTCACTGTTGAGGAAGAGAGAAAACAATAATGGTACTCTAGCATGAGTGCATTTAACTTGGGAAATGTTTTTTCATAGTGTCAAAAAAGTAGGTGTAGGATAACTTTTGTTAAGCATCAAGGATGGTTCATTGCTTCTTCAATGATAAAATTCATTTCGATGGGAACTATTTGAGCAGCAATACTGATTTTCACACTACAATAAAATCGCAAATATAAAGTAATCAAAATCAGAAAAAAAAATCATTTTTTAATTATTTTTTATTATTTTCTTATTACTGATCAAATCAAATCAAATTTACAAGTAAGTATATTTGATCTTCTCTTTAAGGTTAGATTTTTTTATCTAAGTAATTCTATTTAGATAAGAGAAATCTAGTTTGATGAGTTGGAAATATTATAATTTATTTTATTTTATTATAATTAATTGTCGCAACTTAGGACACAATGGAGTCAGTGAGAAAATTAGAAATGTGGAGCCTATATCCCTTTCAAAGAAGGAAATATGGAAACAGTCGTTAATGGCATTTTCAAGAAAAATACTAAAAAATCTATGGTCAGATAAAGCTAATATTGAGAACCAGGGTTTGGATTCGGGAGTCAGTTATGCGTAGGGAAATATTAATATCCTATCACGTCTACTTTAAAACAATTACCCTAACTAAATGTAAAAAATAGGAAAATGACTTTTATACTAAAGTTTTTATCTTTAGAATGCATGGAAGAGTGAGTATTTACAAAGAAGATAAATAATGGTGTTTTGGGGTTTTATGAACTTAACAAAACTCGTCTTTTGTTCCTACATATCTCCTAATGCAGTGGAAAAGTCAAAATTTATGTAGTTCTGACTAAGGCTTAAAAGTTTATATAGGAAAGGCCGATACTGAATCGACTATAAGGAGGTCCCGACTAATTGTCAACTAAGGGAAGATGCTGACTAGGAGTCAGTGAGGGTCGACTCTTGGAGTCAGCCAAGGAGTGTCGACTCACAGTCGGTTAGAGGGGACCTGTATATTGGGTAAGGTTTGAGGCATGACCAATCCGAAATCGGCCTGCAGGTTGAGACCCTTAAGTTTTGGAGTGGAATGTTTGTCTATGGGTTAGAACTGAACACTACAAACAATATATTTACTTAAAAGTTTCTAGAGTTTCACCTTGTATCAAAGTGTCTCATTGTTGTGTTTGGAGAGAAGGCTGATCCTACTTTTTCTCCTTCTTTCTCAATGCTTCCTCTCTCTAGAAAACTCTTTCCACTAGTTTTCCTTCTTCAGAATTTTTTCGACCCCTTTTCCTTCAAGTTCAACGTCTTTTATAGGGCAACTTTTGCCCCTATGATCTTTCGAAGAGATCTTCCATCATTAATACAGTGGCTTCCTACGGGACCTCATAAATGTCACGGCGTCCCCCACAAGGCTCCTTCTAATTAATGCGACAATTTTGAATTCAATGTAGTGGTGACTCTCTTCCTTTTTCCTAACCTTCGCGGCAAAAACATTTACCGCACCTTTGATTGTTCATGGGATGATAGGTTTGAGATGACTTGCCTCAAAAGTAAAAGTCTGGCATGCGACTTCCTATTTGTTGACGACTTCCTATCTGTTGGCGCCTACCCGAAGTAGATTGAGGCACGTGGGCCTGTTAGGTCTCGCTTTCCTAGTCTACTTTTCCAATATTTTTTGTCTTTTTTCTTTTAAGGGAAGGACAATCCGCCTGCCCCTTTTTCAACCCCCTTTGTCCCCTTCCTTTTTAAATTCCATGACAAAACTGGATATCAACACTAATAAAAATAATAATTATTATATTTTTAGTTAAAATAATGATTTTATTAAAAAAAAAGAAGGAATCTCTAAATCCCTAATTCCAGTTCGATGTAAGAAAAGTAAAGACTAGTTGAACACTCATGAGACTCAAGTATCCAAATTTTGGTGTGGAAGATGTGTCATATCACCCTTGATCATGATCTTGCTTCATTTATAATTTTTGAAGTCTTACATCGTGTTCGTAACAATGTCTTCACACCACATTTACCGTCACATCAATAAATTCAGATGATATAGAAATTATTTTTTATTGTAAAATTATTAACGTATTTTTAAAAAAAATAGGATGTAAAAGTTATAATTATTAATTTTTTAAATTTATATCTAAAAATAAAAAATTTATATCTAAAATATTACACACATTACTTTTATTATTTCTAATAAATCTTTTATTAATATCTTCATGTTTAACTATGATATGTATTAAAATTATGAATTTTATATTTAACTTAATCTTATAAAATTAACTTTAATTATACCATTATTTAGACGAAATTTAATTTTCAATCATTAACATAAAAAAGGGTAAGTGACGACCTTGCTGCAGATGACATGATACTTATTTAAATAGCATTTGAATTATGCAACTTACATGCAAAACTAAAATTTAGTATCCATAGTTTGTGTAATGCTGAAAGTAACTTCTCTAAATTTCATAAAGAAAAAGTTACGTACCAATAAAAAAATCATAAATTAATTTGAATAGTTTCTTTAATCTTAAAAAAAAAGGTTATATCTTGAATTTCTTTTAATAGTATATTTTTCTTTTTGGAAGGCAACAGTCTGCATATATACTTAAATTGAAAAGAAAAAGAGAAAAAAAAATCCAGAACATGACACATTTAAGTATTTCTGGAAAGATGTGAGATGCTCAGCTCCAAAACAGTAATGATTTTAAACATTTTAAGCGCAACATAGATTCTTCTTGTTGCAGAATGTTTGGCAGTGTCCAGCGGATGGAGAGTCGTCTTCTGCTTAGAGTCATTTCTTGCATCATCATTTTTGGAACCATAGAGTTTTCATTTGCTATTGATGCTGCCACAAAGTTATTTTTGAACGTGTTTGGTTACGTACTGAAGTATTAAAATAATTCATTATCCATTCAATTCATTTGTAAATAATTTTGTTTAGTTCATGCATTAAAAAAAAAAAATTGGATCCAACTACTCTATAAATTTTATGAATGGTTATAAATTCATTCATTATTTTTTAAAGTTTAATAAATTACATTAAATAAAAAATTATTAGATAAAAAAAAATTACTAGACAAGATTGAGTCAAAAATGTTTCAGCTAAACTTAAGCCGAAAATATCCCAATCGAGGTCAAGCTAAAAATACTTCGATTGACATGAAGTTGAAGATGTTTCGATTAAGTTAAAGTTTGAGATATTCTAGTTATAGTCGAGTTGGAGATGTTTTGATTAAGATCAAGTCAAAGATGATGAGGACGTGTGATAAATGCTCCAATAGAGGTCGATCAAGAGATGCTCCCGCCAAGATTGAGTCAAAGATGTTAAGATTGAGTTAAGTTGTTACGATCAAATCCTAGTTAGAGATGCTTCGATCGAAATCAAGTTGAAGATGTTTTACACAAGCTGAAAAAGAATATGCTCTTCTCAAGATTTAGTAGAAAATGTTTTGGTGTAGACTGTGTGAGAGGTCACACTTGAGGTCGAACCAAAGATATACTAGTTGAGACTCAACTAAAAATGCTCTAGTCTAAGTTGAGTTTAAAGATGTTCCGATCGAGATCGATTCAAAGATGTTTTGGCTAAGATTAAGTTGAGATAGAGCTGAAGGTGTTTCGACCAAGGCTAAGTCAAAGATGTTCTAGTCAAGGTCAAACCAAAGATAATGGTTGAGGCCAAACAGAAGATGCTTCAACCAAGGTCGAGTCACAAATATTTCCCATCAGTAAGCTGAAGGTGATTTGGTCAACGACAAGTAGTAGATACTCCAATTGAGAGTGAGTTGTATATGCTTCGACTAAGGCGAGTAGAATATTCTCTATAAAGGCCAAGCAAAAAATGCTTTTACCAAGACCAAGTGGATCATGCTCTAGTAAAGGCCTAGCATAACATGCTTTGGTTGACACCAAACAAAAAATGCTCTAGTTTTGAGTTGAAGCATAAACGAATATGTTTTGGTCGAATCTGAACTAAAACTGCTCTCATATACGTTGAGCTAAAGATGTTCAAGTCAAGGGTAAGTCAAATATACTCTAACTTATTTATGCTGAGTCAATAATACTTCAATTGAATCAAAGTTATTTCGATTGAGATTTAGTTAATGATGCTTCAATCAAGGATGAATAAAAATATTTTAACTAAAATTTGAAATATTTTTGTAAACATTTAAAAAAATTATTTTTGAAATAGTCATTGAAAAATAGAAACAAATTAGATATTTAGTCAAAAAAAAATTATTAACGGACAGAGGAAAGATTGTTTATAAATCAATCTTAGAAATGATTGAATTTTTATAAATTTTTAATAAATACAATAAATTTATTTACCACCTCTAATTATAATCCAAATCAAAATTTATTTAATCGATTTATTCGTCAACTCTAATTACACGATTATAACGTAGCTCCTCCTGCGTTTACATAGAAGTTAGGGTTATTTTGAAATTGACGTGATGTTAAGAAATTCTACGCAGTTGTGAAAATTAGCAACTAGAGAATTTTCTTTTTATTTTGAAATTATTTTTTTTAAACTATCTTTTTACTTAATGCTATTATTGGTCGACCTACATATTTATTATTTAAGGATTTAACTTTTATAAATTTTAAAATATTTAAATAACTTTTCAGTCTCTATAGTATATAATTAGTTCATATATCTGATTGTTGACCTGGAAAAAATTACGTGTCATCAAACATAATTCAATTCGTTAATCACGTTAACATTAAACATTTACAACCTGACGACACAGACTAAATAAAAAAATATTATAGAGATAGAATAAAAAAAATAAAGATAATTTTTTTCTTCCTGCTTTGCCTTTTTTGTAAAAAAAAAGCATGAGGGGATCAAGAATTGTCAGATTTTTAGGACTGGCAACCCCTATTTGACTATAAACTATAAAGTCATTAACATTGGTTGGATTCCCGGGAGACATGAGAACTATTAACCCCAAATTCCAAAAATTTGAGCTCCCTAATATTCCATACTTGAAATGTTGCACATAATTTTCTTCAGACCTATGTTTCAGGCTAAGAGTTGTTTGAAATTACTTCCTGCTATTATCAGGTCATAAAATGTTCTTTTCTTTCTTTCTTTCCTTTTTTTGTCTTCTTAAACCAAAAAGAAGAGAAAGAAAGAGAAAAATAAAAAAAAATGTAAGAAAAAATATACAAACCTCACTTATTTATACTTGTTTAAGTATAAAAGTACTTTTACTTATAATATTTTTTATTTAAAATATTTGTCATTTTGCATATATATATATATATATATATATATTCTTTCTTTTCTTTCACTTTTTAAGTAACCAAATATCTTATAAAATTATCTATATTTTACTTTTCTTTTCTTTTCTTTCCTTTCATTTTTTTTTCCTAAACCAAAGTTACCCTAAATCTTAATCACTAATCAGCACACCTAATTCCTACTACTATTATCCTGAATGAGGTCATAAAAAAATATTGATTTAATTTGACATGAAAATTTATAAAATAACAAATGTTGAATCCTCTCAGCACAATTTAGCTCTGTTTTAAGTTTGTTAGTCAATATTTTAGCTGTAACTATAATATTTTTCACTTTAAATTAAACTTCACCAAAGTATAATGATATAAAAAAGGAAAAAGTTAATTAGAAATGTATGAAGCTATAAGAAAATAAAATATAACTTATCAATGAAGTTCAAATACTTGCATTTTTTGTTTTTATTATATATTTTTATTATCAATAAAATATATTTTAAATTAATTTATATTTTTTATATTACATAAGTATTTGCAAATATACGTGTGTATTGTGTAGGATATTTGATGCTTGACTCAAAATCAAGTATTATTAATTAGGAAATTTATCTTTCCTTTAATTTAACTCTGTTAATTTAAAAATGATAAAAAAAATACCCTTCCATATATCTCCATCCCAAATCCCATTCCTAAAACTATTCTTGTAATAATATTATTTTCTTTTGTTGCTAAAAAATAAAAAAATGAAGTATTAACTTTTATATTTTTGTATGCAGTGAAAGTCTTGCGTGCTAGCTTTTATAACTTCTATAGTTGTTTTATTTGTTTAAGTAATATAAAAGCATTTACAAATATGTTTCTTTTGGTATTTTTTTTTTTTTGGTTTCAGAGGGAAAAGCAAGAAAAACTACACGCTAAAAAAAAAAAAGCTATTCCTACAATGCAAATCTATGGAGATCTCCGAACACAAAACTTGAGGTGAATATCAGCATAAGAGTTTTCTTTCTGCAATTATGCTCCAAAGATGCACTCTAGCTACTCTCTAGCAATGTTCTTTATATATAATTGTCCCATATTCAACGCCTCTAACTCTAACAGTCACAAACAAAGAATATTCACTTGAAGCCAATGACAAATCATTCGGAGTATGTTTGGTTTGGAGTGATACCTCAAAAATCATTTTTTTTTACCGTAAAAATATTGAAACTGACTGTGGTGTTTTCAATGTAAAAAATAATTGATATTTTATTTTACTACATGACCAACCACATTCTTAGCATTGCTAGAATGTTAACATGAATATTTTCTAACACTCCTATGCTAATATAAAACCCACAAAACCATTCTGAATACTGGTATATATAGATTGGAATCATTGATCTAGCAATAACATGAGAGTTCTAACAGAGTAACAGTATACTGTCGCATGAAACTACATAAGCCAAGGACAAAATCTCCAAACTTCATTGAGGAGATTGTTCTAACCTGCTTTGCAATTTTTCTAAAAGTAAAATTGCAACCCTTTTTCTTAACTCAACCATGAAAAATATAGGATATCTTATATATTTTTCTATGTTAGTAGGAAACGGAGTCAACTTTTTCTAAATTAGGCACACATACAAAATGGATTCGGCTTATCAGAAAGTTTAACTATTAGACTTTTGGACGACTTTTGGGGTTCTATAGAATCGAATTAATTTGGTTTAGCTTGCTAAACCATATGGTTAAACTAAATTCTAAAATAATTGACCTAAAATGAATTAGGCTCATTTAATATAGTATTTAAAAAAACTTTTTATGAAAATTTAGGTGTACTTAAATAAAAAACATTAGATCAAAATTAACTTGACCTGACAAACTATTAGGCTAGGTCAACAAATCCTGATCTATATAAAAATTGGGACAGATCAACCTATTTTTACTCTCTGTAACAACTATAACAACATTACTCAAACAAAATACTTTTGATTTGTGTAGATTAATTTTTAGATAAAGAATTCACAGAAATTTTGTATGACAACGAAGATATTTCTTACCTGCCATGTGATTTGCCTTTGCAAGGAGAAGTAGGTTATCACTGATTACCAAACAACAGATGTGGAATTGCAGGACCATTTTTAGAAATATTGACAGGCCACCACTTCTTGAGTTCTTTCTCATGACTTCCCTGGTTCCTTTGATTGAACCATTGCTCCAATCCATCCACAAGACAAACAATAAGTTTCTTTTGCATTTATTATTGTTAAAGATGATTTTTTGTTGAAATGATATTTGTGTGTGTTTTACAATTTACAAATATATTTATATAGCTATGTTGTATTAAGTTTAAATATTAAGATGAACACAGTTTTTTTCCTAACAAAGGTTAATATTAACAAAATTGGTGAATGTTTTGCATTTGTATATGATAATAAAAAAAGTGAAAACTTTTATTTACCATAACAATTTAACAAATTGTGTATCACTTAAAGATCTAGCTAAAAAAAATTATTAGATGACGATTATACTTTCATATTCAAAATATTACCATAATATTTATATGAATTAATATTTTTTGTATAGTATTAATTATGGCATTTATTAAATATATAATAAATTTTAATTATATTATTAAATATTATATTTATTAAGTTTAATAAATATAATATATATTTATTAAATATATTATTTTCATATGAATCAACATATATTAAAAATATATTATTTTATAAAAAGTATTTATTACAAAATTTAATATCTATCACACATACATACACATATTAACACATGCATTAATTTTTTAATTTGTAATAATTAAATTCTAAAACATATTTTAAAATAATGAAATTAAAATATATTTTAAGTTAATAATAAATTATTATAAATAATAAAAATACAAACTCTTATAATAATTATCTAAAAATTCATATTTAAAGTCATTTATAATTAATTACCAAGATAAAAGTCTTTAAACTAATACTATATGAGAAATAAATTTTAATTTTATTTAAAAAATTAAGACATGTTGTTAAGATATTATTAAGTAAATAATAAAACTTTTATTAAAAAATATTATAATAATACTAATGATACACTAACAAGTGAATGATCCGAGAGACACTAAGTTTGAATCCTCTAAATACATTATTAGAAGTTCAAATCCTAATGTATGCATATATGAAAAAATCTTTTTGAGAAAAGACAACTCACCTATAAGTGCTACTAGATCCTCTGAAAGAAGTTAACAAAAAATTGTTAATGATTGTGATAGTGCATTCATATGTATCACCAAATAATAATAATAATAATTTATCTCTTCATTTGTATCTTTCAACATGATGTTAAATAAATTATTATGAATAATTTTAAATTAAACTATATGTTTAAAAAAAATCTTTTATTATAATATTGTAAAACATATTATAAAATGAGATATCTTTGAAATTTTATCATTTTATTATTGTTTAAAAATATTTTATAACATATATTTTACAATAAAAAATGTTAATATAATATATCTCTTAATTTTTATTTTTAATTGTTATTTTATTTAATTAACTATGAACTATTCATATTTAAATATATATTTTTAAAAAAATGTAATTATTATTGTTCATAAAATATATTTTAAATAATCAAAATTTAAAAAGTAAAATAGACCAAAGAACAAACTTTAATGTAATATTGATTTATCGTTAACCTATTATTTGTATAAATATATAAATAATATTCCTTCTATATATAGTCTTAATGGTTACATTGGTTAAATATACTAGTTTGTTTAGCACATCACAGTTAAATTTAATATGTAAATTTTATAATTAAACTAAATTATTATAAAAGATGTAAAAAAATTTTCACGTCAAATAAATAACATTTAATATATACATTAGAAAGATAAATATTTATATAATAAGAAAAATTAAATATAAACTATATTAATATTTAAATTACATGATGAATATTTAATAAAAAATAAAAACATCATACAGGAATATAAATATATAAATTATAGAATTTGTCTCTAAAATTATAATAGTTATAGATACTTACAATGTTATGTAATATATATATATAATAAAGTAAATTTTAATTTATTTTTTACATTAGTATTATCAATTAATTACATTTTTACGTTAAAAATACATTAAAAGTAATATAATCAATAATTTTAGTTTATAAATATCCAATTAATTCTTACCATTAAAAATTAAATTGATTAATAATCCTCAAATTCATAAATTAAATTGATTCTTAATATTAAAAATATATAATTTATAACTATAATTAATTTAATTTATAATTTGATGACAGTGTAAAACTGTTATTATATGTGCATAATTTATTTTCTCTAATTAATTATCTTAAGTATTGCATAAAATCATTTATATCATATAACTAAAGAAAATAAATATTAAATAATCATGATAAATTTTAATATACAAAGAAACATTAAATATAACATAATATAATAATTGTCAACATAATGTGTTGACATATTTAAAATTCAAGAATTCTTCACTATATTGACACATGTTTCAAGTCTTTAGTAGATGAAGTTTGTAAAAAAATAAATTAATTTTGATCAATGTGATCAAGATTTAAATAAAAAAAATTTATATGTGAGATTTATATTGAGATTAAATTCAAATTATTTTCATTTGTAATAGATATATAATCATTCAATTCAACAAACATTCTTGAATTAAATTAGTACATTGTTATGCTCACCTCATCTTTCAAATTGAAATCTCATCATTAATTAAAGAAAAACTAAACCATAAAAAAATAGAACTCATCCCAAATTGACAACCTATGTAAAAAGAACAAAATATAAGAGAAAATTTTCATAATGTTTCATTATCTTGTTTATACATATAATTAAAAGAGTCATAAAATTATTATCCATCATTTAAAATTTTAAAAGAGATGAAAATAATCTACCTCTAATAAATTAGAGATTATAAAATTTGAAAAGAGATAAGAAAAATGACAAAGAATAAATAAATTGAGAGAGGAAGGTAAGATAAGAAGAACATAAATTTTCGAAAAGAAAAAAATAATCTTTGAAACAGTGATTAAGGGAGGTAAAGATAAAGGTTATGGAGATAAAGGTTATGGAGATAAAGTTAAGATGTAATTTTCGTATGAGATTTCATTAGATTAGATTTTCAGTTGACTTCAATTTATATGATAGGATTCTAAAAGAAGTATAAGAAAATGAAAATTGAAAAAGTGAGATGTATAGGATGAGAGTTACACTAATAAGAAAAGTAAAAATTGGAAGTAAAAAAAATTGTATATTGATTTATTTAAATAATATAATTTCTAATATCTCTTTTATAAGGTAAATGTGAACTGCTTAAAAATAACATAGAGAACATGAAAAAAATAAAAAATAACTAACTACGAAGATAAAATGAGATATTCATGATATATTAATGAGATATTTATCATATCTTAATGAGATATCTATGGTATCCTAATGAGATATTCATGATATCCTAATGAGATATTTATGATATTTACAACACTTTTCCTTAAATTGGTAAATGAATATCAATCATTCTCAACTTGTCATTGAGTTCCTAAAATCTAGTTGCATGGAGCCCTTTGAGGAAAACATCTACCACTTGGAGACCTGTAGGAACATGTGTTGTGACTATAAGTTTATTATCCAACTTCTTTTTAATGAAGTGTCTGTCAATCTCTATGTGTTTTGTTCTGTTTTGTTGGACTAGATTATCAGCAATACTAATAGTTGAGTTGTTGTCACATAACAACTTCATATGTCCCTCATATTTTACTTTGAGGTCATCAAGAATAATCTTCATCCACAATCCTTCACACATACTGTGTGTCATGGTTCGAAATTCTGCTTCTATACTAGACCAAACAACCACATTTTGCTTCTTACTCCTCCATGTTACTAGATTTCCTCCTATAAACATACAATATTCAGAAGTGAATCTTCTATCTACAATTGATCTTGCATAGTCTGTATCTATATATATTTCCATAGACAATGTACCTTCTTTTTTGAACAATAGTCCTTTTTCTGGACTTGCCTTTAAATACTGGAGGATTCTTTCAACTGCCTGAAGGTGCCTTTCTTTGGGATCATGTATAAATTGACTGACCACACTAACAACATAAGCAATATCTGGCCTAGTGTAGGATAAGTAGATTAGTTTCCTTAGCAATCTTTGATATTGAGACGTCTCTATGGTTAGACTTTCTTCACACTCAATCCTATGGTTCTGTTCAATAGGTACCCCTAAGATTTTCCTTCTAAATTTTCCTGTTTTTTTAGGAGATCAAGTATATACTTTCTTTGGGAGATAAAGATAATTTGTTTGGAATATGAAACCTCTACCCAATAAAGTATTTCAGCTTTCCTAACTCCTTCATTTCAAATTATGTTGTTAGCTTTTCTTTTCAAAGTTAGTTTTTCAATCTCATCATCACCTGTAATGATCATATCATCTATATAAACTAGGAAAATGGTGAGTTTACCATCAAGGAATGTTTTATAAAGAGAGTATGATCACCTTGACTCTACCTATATCTTAAGGATATCATGACTTGAACAAATCTTACAAACCATGCTTGGGGAAATTATTTAAGTCCACACAATGCCTTTTTGAGTTCGTATATCTTGTTCTTTTCACTATAAGAATAGAATCTTGGGAGAATCTCCATATAGACTTCCTCTTCCAAGTCTCTATGAAGGAAGACATTTTTAACATCAAATTGTTGCAAGTTCCAACTAGAGTAGGCGGCTAAGTAAAGAATAATTCTTACCGTGTTCATCTTTGCTACAAAGGTAAATGTCTCCTCATAATCTATTCCATAATTCTATGTATACCCTTTAGCAACCAATCTTGCTTTGTATCGATTAAGGGTCCCATCAGATTTACACTTCATGGTGTATATCCATCTACAACCTATAACTATTTTGTCTTTGGGTATGTCAACAATCCCCTAGGTTGAATTTTTCTCTAACTCCTTCATTTCTTCTTTCATGACTTGAACCCAATTTACATCTTTTAGAGCATCTTGCATTGATGTAGGTGTTTTGATTGCATCAATAACTGCAATAAAATTCTAATGTTGTATAGAGAAATCGCTAGTACACACAAATTAAGAAATAGGATACTTGATGTATGATTGTTTTCCTTTCCCCAAAGCAATAAGCATGTCACCAGTAACACCCTCAATTGAGTTCTCACGGGTACTTACCTTTAACATATCATCAATAACCTCTCCAATGGAACTCTCAAGGATACTTAACTTTGGCTTAGACAATTGGACTTGTTGTGGGACCATAGTGGGTTTCTCATGTCTTTGGTATTGCTTTCCATATTATCGATCTTCCTCTCTCGCTTCAATGTGGGCCTTTTCAATGATAAGTTCTTCATGGATGACTTTTTGAACTTAAACATCCTGGATAGGAAAAGGTAATGACTCAATGACAAGCTCGACTTCTAGATAACTCCCTCCTGAAGTGGAGGACTGACAAAGAATGACTCTATTTCATGAAAAGTAACATCCATTGAGACAAAGATTTGACAACTCGAAGGGTCATAATACTTAAACCCCTTTTACTTGAGAGATAATCAATGAAAACACATTTGACAGTTATAGGATTTAACTTCCTATGATGTGGATTGTAAGAATGGACAAAGGCAGCACACCCTAAGACACGACTTGGTAAGCTTAACATTAGAGGAGAAGAAGGAAGGAAGAATATCATATGTTTAATTAAACCAATACTGTTTAAGACATGAGTGGTAGTTAGGACAACTTCTCCCTAATAGACATTAGGAATAAACATTTGGAAGAAAGGGACTTCAGTAACCTCAAGGAGATTAGTTTCTTCCTTTTTCCAACCCCATTTTGTTGGGGAGTATTCACACATATTAGTTCATGAACCATACCATTATCTTTAAGGAATTTGGAGAACATAAGATTTACAAATTCCATACCACTATCTGAGTGTATTTTTTAATAGATTTACCAAATTGGTTTTTTACAAGACAGAAAAAATTGACAAATATTTGAAAACAAATATTCATGTCACATAGGTACAATCATCTATAAATGATACAAACTACTTAGCCCTCGATATAGAGTTACTTATTGGCCCCTACACATCAGAGTGAATAAGATCAAAAGGAATAAAACTTTTATTATTACTAGGAGAAAATGTTACACAATGGTATTTTAAAAATTGGCAAACATCATAATGAAAAGACTCGATAGACTCTTTTGTAAATAAATATTAAAATATTGTCTTAAGTAAACTAAATGGCGGATGTCCAAGATGTTTATGCTGAAGCCAAAATTGAGAAGTTGTCATAGTTTCTGATGTTGCCCGTTAACTGGAAGGCAAATCCTCCTTACTAGTGTTGTTACCTATCTTTGTGTGTTGTAAGCGGTATAACACACCCTGCTCTTTAGCAATTTCAATTGTCTTCCCCAGTATAAGATCCTGAAAAAACAAAATGACAACAAAAGAAAGTTATTGCACAATTCCAATATTGTATAAGCCTATGTATAAAGATAAGGTTATTAGTCAATTTAGAAACATAAAGAACATTGTGTAAGGATAAAAAGGATTGGAGTTGGACATTGCCATATCCAACAACAGGAACATGATCTCTATTATCAATAGTAATGAGTTGCTTTTTGGGTGCTATAGAGTATGATGTAAAATGTGAAGGAAACGGGGTTATATGATATGTTGCCCCAAAGTTAAGGATTCAGATGCTTTGTGGATCTGAATCAGAAATATTGAAGGATCTCTTACCCTTCATGGTCAAGGCACACGATTCAGGGGCTTACTTGTTGAGTTTAAGAGGGCTCGAAGGTACTCCATCTCCTCCTTACTAAAAGTTTGAATATCTAGGTCAAGTTGTAAGGTAGAAGGATGTTCAACTGTATTCTCCTTATTGGAGGTTGTTTGATTCACCCACGTCAGAGTTGGACCTTTATTTTTATCCATTGATTCAAGAACCTTCTCCTTTCTATAAAGCTTGTAGCATGTATCCTTCGTTTGTAGTACTTGCAGTATTTCCCACGACTACTCTTTGTGGATGGTTTTCCTTCAAAGGTTGATCCTTTTGTGGAACCTTTTCCTGTCACCATGGCAAATCCTGTGTTGGAGCTTCCTTTATCAAGCATGATTGATCGTCGGGTCTCTTCACCTTACACAATAGAAAATACCTTAGACAGAGAAGGAATCTTTTCCTTGCCTAGAATTTGAACCTAAATGGGATTGTATTTAGAATTCATGCTATGGAATAACTTAAAGATTCTCACCATCTCAATGAGCCCAATGTATGCAATAGAATTAGGTTTGCACATCTTCAATCCTTGGTACTAGTCCAACTCGATTCACAACTTGTTTAGAGTTCCATAATACTCGATTACTGAAAGGATTCTTTGTCTAGAGTTGAAGATCATGCTTTTGATATTATAGCAACTAGCAAATCTTTTTTCATTAAATATGTCTTAATGAAATTCTCCTATATCTCACAACGGAGAAATAGAACATATGATTCTAGCTTATTTGCAAAGTCATAAAGTTTCATAACTATGTCATAATGAAAGAATCATCATCATCCCACACTTTAAACTTTGGATTATCTTTAAGTAGGTCACCCCCTTCAATATGACTCAATTTCTTGCATCTTTGAGAAAAGTACGAACATATTATAATTGCGATCGTCAAGTCGAGAGGAACCCATCAAATTCGGAAGTTCATTAGGTCTTAGTGTAACATCCCAATTTTTATTCTATTTACTATTAGTTGTAAATATTGTATTTTATTAATTATTATTAATAAGTGGTTTAATTATTTTATAATTAAATAAATAATATTTGGGGAGAAATATAGGTTGAGTTTAAAATTGGATTTTAATTAATTAAATTAAGAAAAATAGGATATTTAAATATGGAAAAAGCTTAAGTCTCACACTAGACAACATACGCTCATGTCTCATCTCCTTTTTCTCTCTCTTTATATATAAGCCCATGTCTCATGTATTGTTTCCTTCTCTTATATAAGAAGTTGGATACCAAGCAAAGGAAGGCAAGAGAGCCTTTAAACAAGTTGGAATTAATGCAACTTTTTAAAAAATATATATGTATTTTTTTTTTGTACGTTTTTACTATTTAATCCCGTTAATGTGTTTTTATTTTTACTTTACATTATTCCTTATTTTCATTTATATCTATATATATGTTTCATTATTACTAATTTCAATAAGTAGAATGACTTATAATAAGTTCTACGACAGTTGAATACATTAATCAGTAAGTCTCTACAGTTTTAGGAAAATTTTAATTAGGGTCTTGAAATAAAATAATTTATAATTTGATTATTGATTTTTTATATATTTTTAATTGAATCCTTAAAATTAATTTATGACAAATTAAAATTGCTAAAATAATGTTTTTTTTTTACAGTTTTACTAATTTGAAAGATTTAATTGCAAAAATTATAGAAGACGAAGGATCTAATCATAACTTTTTTAGTTTAATGATCTAATTATCATTTTTCAAATAATTCAAATACCTATCTCATTTTGTCCAATTTTTAAAGAATGATTTATTAAAGAAAATGATTTTTTTTTCAAAATTTTAAATAAAATATACTTTGGACTAAACTTGCTCAATTAATAAAAGCAGACTAGAAGCTTTTGATAATTTATTCAAAATGTAGATGTCTGGATTAAGCAATAAGTATATATTGATATATTACGTGTTATCGATACTTAAGTAAAGTATTGATTCGGCATATGATAATGATGATATATACAAATAATTCTTACATATTAGTGATAAAAAAAAAATACTGACCGAATAAGGTGAAAAATAAATAATATAGACAAAAAGAACGAACTAATATTAATTTAAGGATTGATTTACTTAAAGTATGTATTTATATTTTAAACAAAGATGTAAAAGGAAAATTATCAAAGAAAAAGACTAATTTTCACTCTTTTATAAATGTTAATAATTAATTTTTGACATAATTAAATAATTAATGAAATATTATAAAGTTTAAAATAGTTTGATTGGAATGATCAATGACATTATATCTAATTTATTAAGTATAATTAATTATATAGTATATTAACAATAATGACATTACTGAAAAAGTTGTAACTTTTATTGTTGTTAAAAATAAGAAATATATAAATTATATTAATTACAAAATTAAGGATTAAAATTGTAATAAATTTTAGATTTTATTATATATGACTTTAATTTTATTATAATTTTCAACTGTTAATTTTTTAACTAATTATTATTGTACTTTATCTCTTAAAGTGTATATATTTAATTTAGATAAGCCAAATTGAATATATAATAAAGTGTTAAAATAAACTATTTAGATAAATTACAATATTTAAAATGTTTTATTTTTTAATTAAAACCTCATTAAAACAATAGACAATTAAAATTATTAATCTTAATTAAAAATACACACATTATCTTTAAAATATTATTTATTATAAAACTTTTTTATTATATTACATATTTAAATTATATTTTTCTTCGTATTAACTAAATACGTGTAACCATATTACATCTAAGTTAGGTATTAATCGCCACTTTACTATGCAATGACAATTTTCAGCAATGAAATATTCATATAACACGTGCAACAGGTCGATGATTATCGTTGCATAGTAATTATTAAACAACAATTAACGTTTTCAACATGCTTTAAAAAAATTTAAAAAAAAAAGTTCTCAACATTTCAACAAAAGCTACACAGAAATAGGACTATGGAATAAATTGTTGTTGTTCTACGCAGCATGGACCTTGTCACCTTGAGGAGCTTCTGTTCATGCATGCCTATTTGATTTTAATTTTTATGTATAATTTTGAAAATAATAAATAAAATTTAATAAATTATTATATATAATAATTTATAACTAAATGATAATTAAATAGTCTTTATGTTGTCAGAATTTATTTGAATTCTATAATTTTGTTATTTATATAATTTTCATATTTTATTATAATATTATTTTTTAATTTTATGTAATTTAAACAATTATATTTCTTCTAATGGTACAACTTTAATGGATCCTACATATTATTTTTTTTTAGCTAACTAACTATTACTTACATGTCACTTCTTATATGCACTTGTCACACCAGTTAGTACTAATGATGTAATTTTTTTTATACACTTATTTGTTAAAGTAATTTAAACAACTCTTGAAGTATCTCGAACAATATATATTCCTTAAGTTATTTTTACAATTAAACAATAATTGTAATACGTCTACTGTTATAGGAATGTGAAATGGTAAACAAATTTAAAATGCTTGCTTGTTTGTACAAGGAAAAAAGTTAATTGACTTAAAGAAACTCTATTGCATTCCATTACTCTCGACGTGATTAAAATGATTCCAACCGTTGATACCAAAGTATTGGTAAAACGATTGGATTATGAAATCAACAGGCTTTATGCTAACGAAAACGAAACTAATCATATGGAAAAATTATAATCAATAATTTTAAAAATTTTCCTACATTTTTTCTTTATACCTTTGCAGTAAGTATTGAATATATTTTATATTCTAAAGATATTATATATTTATTTTTGTTTAATATTTTTTCATAAAGTAAAATAAAGTTTTATAGAAAGATATAATACTACTCAATCATAAAAGATGAGTGTTAATAACATATTTTCTAACACAATTGTTATTATTAGTTAAAATTTATTAAAAATTATGTAATTATAAATAAAATTTGTTAAACAAAAAATAAAATCTATAAAATTTTATAATTTTAATAAATTTTAGCCATAAAGTATTATCTGAAATTTGCCTTCCTTATGCATTATAAAATGACAAAGATGAAACTATTTAGTAACACCGTCATATCACCCTAACATTTATCCTCTTTATGCATTCATTTGTTTAGCATAAAAATAGCAAGAACCCACGATGAAAGGGAAAGAAAATATGAAAGATCCAATTATTTTTCTCTATTTGGAGTGACATGGAGCAGGAAGGTTTAAGTTTATACAACTAAAAATGATTTATCTAATAAGAGTTTCTGTGTTTGATTTTTAGAGAATGCAAACTAGAGATTAGTTTTTAGTGTAGTATAAATAGTGAGAGAAAAAAAACCGACCTATGATTATTAATACATGTAATTATTAATAGCATTTTATACATTCAATAAAAAAGAGAGCACGTTTTTTTGATGGGCCATGATATGACCCGGAATACAAGTAATGGTTTTTAGTTTAATGCCCAAAAGGGCCAAGGGTCAAATTGAAGTTGTGCAGAGTTTCCAAAGAAGAGGAAGCCCAAATGAAAGCCCAAAGACGTTGGAGCAGGTCCGGTAACAACCCATACATCTCCTACTCCAACATAACAATACAAATAATTAAATAATGTTATTTAATTTAATGTTTGACAATTATTGGGAAAAGAGGGAGAAGAGGGAGGGCGCGGGTCCCACAAAACTGTGATCAATCACCAAACCCTTTGCTTCCCCATCAACGGCCTTGATTTTCTCTAGTTTTCCCATCACTCCACAAGAAGGATAAATACACAATCTCAGACAACAATGGTTTTAAGACAAAAGAGAAGAGAGGAAATAACCCTCAAACTCCATTTCACTGCCAGAGAGAGAAACTGCTGCAGAACACACCCAAATACAATACACCACGTCTCTTCTGCAACATACATAGAGAGAGGTGTGTGAGAGAGTGTAAGAATCGAAAGAAAAACCTTTGCAGAGGAAGAAAGTTTGCAAATTTAACGACAGAGAAGAAAGGATCTGTGATTTCTCTCTGTATCTGTTGTTGTTTGCAGAGAAAAACCAACACAACACACACACACAAACAAACACAGCCTTCATCTCTGAGGCTGAATTTGTATCATTGTAAGTTTTCTTCTTGTTCTCATTCAAGGGTCTCTTTTGTTCTCTCCACAAGCTCCTTGTTTTGTTCTGAGCCCTTCTTCGGTTTCGCGTTTTAGCATCTTTTAACAGAGGATTGTCTCTTCTGAGACACAGATCTTGAGGTTGGAGGCAATCCTTCAGAGTTTGGTATTCCATCCATCCGAATTGGGTTTTTGTTTCTTCATTTTCCACTTTCTGTGTGCGTTAAAAGACTCAAGCTTGATGAGAGTTTTTTTTGTTTTGTTTTGTGGTGTAGATATGGAGACAGAAGAGAGGAACCAGAAGGGGTGCAAGGCTTCGGAGCCAGAGTTTTTCCTTCAGTGGGGGAACAGAAAGCGCCTCAGATGTGTGAGGGTGAAGGACCCTCGGATTTCGGCGAGGCTCAACGGTGGAATCAGAAGGAAACTCGCTTCTGCGGTGGATCATCGCTCTGGAGTTACCGTGCCTGAGAAAGAAGCCTCTCATCACCATCAACAACAACCCAATCGCCTCACAAGGTGCTGATAACAGCAAAGTCTAAGGGGGTTTTCTCATAGTTTTCTTCCCCTTTTACCCTTTTTTCCTTTTTGCTCTGGGTGGTTTCCCAGAGAAGATGTAGTTTTGGTTGATGGAATGTAATGATGCTCTTTCTCCTCTAGTTGGGTACTCAGAAAAGAGGAGAAGTAATTAAACACAGCATCAAGGAGAAGTTTTGTTTTTGCCCCTTTTCAGTTTTCATTCATTTTTGTTTGCTTCCCAGAAGGGAAAAAAAATAGTGCTTCAATTGATGGAATGTAATGGGGTTTCCCTTTTTTTGGTTTGCTGGGAACACTCTCAGGATGACAAGCCCCCAAGGAAGAAAAAAAAATCATTTTCTTTTACTAGGTGTTTTATTTTTCTAAAAAAAATAGAGGTTTTTGGAGATGTAATGATGTGAAAAATCAGTTTTTCTTTAACACACCCAGATGGGGTAAGCATGTACTTTTTTGGGTGGAACTATTTTTTTTTAATATATGATTTTTGTTTTTCAGAATTAGAGGGCATTGGATCTGTTAATTTTGCGGTAATGTCTGAAATTGCCTTTTTTAACAATTTTTTGTGATTTTTAACGGAAAAATTTGGTGCAGGAATTCCGACGGGGCGATTCTCCGGTCGTCGGCCGGCGAGACTAGGAAATCGGCGTCGCCGGAGAAGGAGGACCGGTACTACACGACGAGGGGTTCGGCGGAGGAGAACGGCAAGGTCGCCGGCGACGGCACCAACGGCGAGGAACGAGCCCTTGTTTGGCCTAAACTTTACATCACACTTTCAAGCAAGGAGAAAGAAGAAGATTTTCTTGCTATGAAGGGTTGCAAGCTTCCTCAGCGACCCAAAAAGAGGGCCAAGATCATCCAAAGAAGCTTACTTGTAAGTTGTTCTGTTTCTCTCTCTCCTTAAAAAAAAAAGGGTATTTTGTTTTTGTGTTTAAAAGGGGGAAATTGTGGTGGGTGGATGATTAGGGTTGGGAAGATCTTATTCTCATCACCTTATCTTGTCCTTTGTTGTTGGTGTTGGGTTACAGTTGGTGAGCCCTGGTGCGTGGTTGACTGATATGTGCCAAGAGAGATATGAAGTTAGGGAGAAGAAAAGTAACAAGAAGGTACGTGGTTGGTGGTTGTTGTTACCTTACTTTTTGTGACTAGATCTAAATTCTAGAACTTACTTGTATATATATACCACACCACACGTCTTATTTTATTCTTTTTCCTTTCCCTTTGGTTTTGGATGCAGAGACCAAGAGGGTTGAAGGCTATGGGAAGCATGGAAAGTGATTCCGAATGATGATGAAGGAAGAAGCCCTTTTAAGCATGAAATGTTTTGGAGATGGTGATGTTGAATTGATGATTCAAGTTTTTTATATTTGTGTTCACAAGGTAATTGGGAAGGCATGTATGTTGCCCCCCTCATGTTTTTTGTAAACAAGATTCGATCCGATCCGATCCATTTCAATTAATTAAGAAAATTATTTCCTCACCTTCTTTCATTCTTCATCTCTCTCCTTGATCCAAGGGTGGAAATTTCTTTTGTTTCTTATGGCGTGCACTCTTCATGGACTTTCTTTCTCATTTTTTGAAGAGAAACATCGATGACAAACCCCATTTGTGCATATGCTATATGCCCCCACATTTGTAGATTGCCGACATAGCACTTTGTACCTTTGGATGTTGTTAATGTGAATCATATAGTTTTTGACCGTCAGAAGCTTGAAAACAATCTAAAAGATAGGGTAGGATAACCAATAAGGAAAAGAAATATTGTAAGCCTCAGGCATATCAATCATTCAGCAAAGGTAGCATGAGGCCAAATAAAGCATCATCTACTTGTTGTACCACTATGGTATCTCACTGATTTTATTGGGTCTATCCGTTCATATGAGATTGATTTTGATCAAAACGAATTGAGGCAAATCTCCAACGTGTGCGTTCTGATTTTATACCCAAAATCTTCACCAAATGCATTTCTATTTTAAGCTTGAGGTTGAAAATTAAACGGAGTAGATTATTTAATTTATAAAATGGTTATTGCATATAGATTATGCTAATATGTGAAGTGGCTATTACAATTATGCGCACGCCATAGGAAAGTTACGTCAAAGTTGAATCCCATTTTGGCTAGCACGATCTAATAGGGCCTATTGGCGAACGTGCTAAAGCCTAGGCAGTTAAGTGTGTGCCACCGAAATTTCCATGATGTTCTCAATCCGAAATTCACAACATATGCGAGCGAGGTAGTTGTGACACGTGAAAGGTTATATAGTGGATGGGCTTTGAAATTTTTTTGTGTATTAGGAAAAAGGAATAGGAAAGAAAGGGTTTAGGTGCGTTCACAGCGCCGAGGAAGGAAAGAAAGGGCAGCAAGTATTTCCCTTTTTTGGTGTTGGTCGGCTTTTGTTTTCAGCTACAATGGGACAAGAGATCTGTCACCCAAGTTCTTTGCTGGATATGAAATTTGGATAAATTCTAGTTTATCTCTTGTCACTTGCCACGAAAATTGACCTTTTCTCATTCAAATTAAATGCACGGTAGTTCTGTAATACGGAACAAATCACCGATTATTAAAAAGTATATATATATATATATATAACAAGAGTATATCGTTTCATAAAATCTTATGAACATGAAAATTTGACTTGTTAACCCCGAATACAGCTATACAAAAACGTGCATCTTTGCAGCTTTGAAGGTACCAATTTTCCATTGCTAGCTTTTACAAGGGCCGCTGTATTTCAACGCGCTGTGCTTTCGTCGTGCTCACCAATCAACTACTACTCCCAAGTTGTCAAATATCTCTCGTTTAAGTCATTTCTACAATAATTTAAATATCTTTTATTATAAAAACATAGAACTGATTGAAATATTTAAACATCGCATTCCATTAGTGTCCTATCGTTTTATTAAAAGATCATTTCGTAGAGACTAGGATTAAAATAATGTTTTGTTTCAACAATAAATCAAATAAACAAGACTTGTCATATGTAATGATTAATTTTTTTTAAAGAATAAACCATCAATTAGTCTCTATCGTATTACTTCTTTCGTAAATAGTTTTTAAAATAATAAAATTATATTAGTTATTAAATTATAAAAATCATTCTATCATTTTTTTAAAACTAGTCCCTCAATATTAATAAAATATATCAATATAAAAACTAAATAAATGAATATTTAATACTTTAGAAACTGTTTATACAACTTTATTATTTTAAAATCTATTTAGGATAAAAAAAAATCATCAAATTGATAGTTTTTATTTTAATCAAAAGAACTTACCTTAATAGTGTATCTGAATACCATTTTGAATATGCCATGATATATTCTTTGAAACGACAAAACTTATATTAGTACCGTGTTTGGGTTACCGTTTCAAAGATTAAAAACAGACGTTCATATTTCCCAAGAGAGGAAACATAGAAGCTAAGTTTTGTGTCATTAAGTCAAACATCCGTTTATGTTAGGAAAACAGTTTTTCGAACACAATAATTCTTTATTGCTTGTTTGGATTAAAAAGAGTTATATGTTATGAAGAGCGATTTTCCGAAAACTAATTATTTAAAGCTTTGTATTGATTAAAATTAGTTATAGTGCCTCATAATCCGGGATTGTAGGGTAGTGAAAGGTTTCTCTTAAAGCCATGATAATAAGTTCTAGAAACCGTTAGGTGTAATAACTCAAACTGGCCAATAGTGCTTTCTTTAAGCAACAGAAGAAGCTAGGTCTAAAAAGAGGGTATGTGTGGGCTAAGTCCTTGGCCGTTTAGCAAACTTGATTGACATAACATTGTCTCAGCAACAACCACTGTGCTCCCATTATGTCAAAGAACATAAATCATCATCACAGGAGAAAAACGGATGTGACTTTGCTGTACTTTCCAAGTATTCATGTTCATTGTTTCAACTCTCTACAAGAGTACACCTGGAAGAAATTCACATAAAATCATTTATGTATAAAGGGTTTGTTTCTTTGAGAAGTATCACACCACTTGTATGTCTGAATTTTAAAAATAGTGTGTACAAGAAAGCAAGAAAGTCAATCATTTGCTTTGTCATCTTTATCTTTAGAAAATATAACTACATTTACTAGTCTACTTTTTGACGTATATATTTTGTCCTCTCCCAAGAAGGATGACTGGCAGGTGCTGCAGCATTTCAAACAGATAGAACCTCTCATAATATCCCATCTTTTAAGCGTCTCCTTCTCTACTTTTTGACATTTTTCAACCTTTATTGCAATCCAATCCAAGACTGAAAACGTTCCTTTGACTACCAAACCAGGCTACTCAATTTAAGGATTATTACCAAAGACAAAAATTGTGATAGTATGCAAGTAATTAGCATAAATAGAGTTAATAATTGTGTGGTATTTCTAGTTGCAAGGCATGGCCAGCAAACTAATCTCTGAATGAAGATAAAAAAGACAAATCTTGGAGACTGAAGCACATGAATTGAATTGAAGATTTAGATGAATTTTGGATGAGCACCTGTTCATCATTGATCTGTGGAGTAATCAATCAGCTTTAGGCCTAGCAGCTTGAAGCATCTCAACAATGAGAGTCTTCACATCCCTAAAAGAAAAACAGTAAAAGAATTACTTCTCTGTGGAATATGATTAACAGCATAAGCCCATGACAATAGGAAGCTCACAACCTAGTTTATTCAGCAAGGAGTCCTTGAAATGGACATGATTATTGATTAACAGCATCAATTTCATCAACTGAACAGTAAAGCCTAGACTAATACAGTAATGCTACTATTTTCATCAAATTTCACATGAGCATGGAATTGCATAAGTAAACTGGAAAACAGAAGAGCATATTTGATCTAATGAATGTAGACATGTCCTTTTTTGCAGGAGATGGGAGTTTATGTCTCACTTTCTATCTTCTGCACGTCGTGGGAAAGGTACACGAAGCTTGAAAATATCACCCTGATAACCAGCCTACAAAAAAATTAATTCTTCTAATAAATAAGGTGAAGATTTCAAACTCCAAAAACAATTAAAAACTGCAGGTCAGGATAAAAGACTATTGAAAGGACCAACTTATTAAAGAATTCATTTGTCAAATTTATAAGTGAATTTTAATAAAAAGAAATAGTTCCTAAAGGAACGAGAAAACAAATAAATGGAATTAAAAAAATAATGAAGGCAGTTCTTGGTTTTTAATTGTGGATAAAGAAAATTAGCAAAAAAATGAAAGAAGAAAAGCAACATAAATGAGAGATTGTGTTTATTGCAGAAGCATAACTTTTATTAATATTAAAAATAATTGATATTTAAATACATTGAAATAACAAAATAAAAGTTCATGCTTCATAATTTTAGGAACTGCAATTCATAATAAAATAAAAGATTATGTTCCATATTTTTGGAACTGCAATTCATGATTAAAATAAAATCAGAAACTAACTTATCAACTAAATGCAACAGAATAGATTTTTCAAACTAATTGACTTATTCAAACTAAACTGCTACATCCAAGAGACACATTCTCAACACATTACCTTGACATTGAAACCAAGACTATCCAAATCTAGTATGTAGGCAAAGTCCACCTGCAGATGATGATGATCGATTCAGTTAAATTACAGCTGAACATCATCAGCCCCTCCTCCAGCACACAAGAAGAAAGGATTTGAGTCCATATATTGTTTACGGTACATAATATTTTATGCTATTGACCTTTTCAGCGCCCTAAAGCCCTAAAATTGATTGCATTAATATTTAATAACACATTGATGAATACATGGCAATTAGAGAGACATCCTCATAGATTCTTTTATGCCTGTCCATATGGCACCCCACTGAATATTACTCTCACACATTGCACACTGGTTTAACAAAGTAATTTTACATGATATTAGCAATTGAATTGAAGAGCCTCTTTTATTTTTTATATTGTATACTGTAGAATAGTCAAGATGACATACTGGAACTGAGGTCCAATGCTGCACAATCACTTTGTTATCTTCAGCATGATCTTTGTTCATATGAGACTGTTAAATAACAGAATTTATATAAGACTCTGACTTCTGAAAGTCATTGTAGATGTGTAATGATGGTCAGTTAGAGATCACTACCGCCACTGGCTTGGAAAACTGAGCTATGGGGTCAACTTTTGCAGATTTATACTCATCTCCACTAAACTCTGAAAATCAAAGTTACGAGAAAAGCATGACACCATACTGTAAAGGATAATATAGAAAACAAAATAAATTCACTCATGGTCCACAATCCAGAGATGATTCTTTCTCATTCCTGAAGCTTCCAATTGTGATGGCCAGACATTATGATCAACAACAATTAAGTAGATATTAAAGATAAAAAATTTTACTCCAATATGCAATGATTTATTACACATTCTTTGCAATGAAAATAAAAGCTATCCTCAAACCAGATAACCAGTACAGTTTCCAATCAAAGAAGCCTGACACAAAAGACACTGTCCTTTTCATCCCATATGATGCAGAATTCACCATCATCAAGAAATCCTTCACTTAAAATTAAAACGAACTCAGTACTTTGGTTTAGTTTTGATTTTGGCGCTGTAATTTTCATAATATTTACTAGGAGTCAGGATGCTTTGTCACTTAGATGCTCAAGTGTTTCCTAATTACTTAGGAATTCCACAGGTAACCTTCACGAGAAAAGAGAGAAAAAAACTCATCTGAAAGAGTTTGTCTCTAAAGTGAGAAAATAAGGATGAAACCACTCTTAAATATCAGTGGGTTAAGATTATGATACACTTTAAATTAAATCAAGAATGAATACTGCGTTGCTCACTCTAGAGACAAACTCACATTGTTTAGAGATTTCTCCCAACTTCACACCATTCAAATACCCACAAATCTAACCCTAAACCCTCTCCTATTGCCTGCAAATCACCCTAACCTTCAAGGTTTTAACCATAATGAATAAACCTTCAACCACCCCCTCTTCTACCCTATCCTCCTGTTTAAACGTGAAACTAACTCCTCCCCTAACACTTTAACTGCCCAGCATACCTAATATAATTAACTACCAACTATTATTCTAACAACTAATTATTATATATTATTCTAACAAACTACTTTCTGGACTTTATCAAGATGACAAGAAGTTTACACAATAATATTTTATTATATCCTTTCTTTTTAAAAAAAATCAAATAAGCAAATTGTTTACTTAAATGGAAAGTTAACCCTCCCTTCCTTTCCCTCCAAACTCCTTCATCCAAACAGAACTAGATGAACCTTGCACAGTAGCATAACAGCAAACTAAACTGATGAGAATGGCATGGTTATCAAACCTCCTGATCCTAACAGAGCTGTGGCAACACCTGATACAAATCGTACAACTTTTGGTTCAATGCGCAAGAATCGGAAGTCTCCAAAGTCAACCTTCAATATTGGAAGGTTTTATAGTTGTTAATTATTATACAACAATAAGCAGAAGGAAAAGGTGAGTTATAGAGAAGAATGATGAACAAATTTACCCAAAATGCATTGGGATGTCTCGCCAAATATGCAGCCCGAACAGCTTCTTTATCATTCTCAGGTACCTGAAAAATATTTCAGTAATGCATTTAAACTTCAAAACCTTCATATAATGATTCTGTAATATAATAACTATGTAATCCAATAGGCAGTCGTAAAAGCAAATGAAAACACAAAAAAAAAAAACATGTACAACTGGGAAATAAACAGAAGATAATAACTTACAGAGATAGCATCACCATGTACAGTAATTACTAAATCAGTCCTATCTTCAGGATCTCTAGCCACAAGCAACGAACATTTAGGATTGGCAGTTAAGTCCTGCAAGAAAAATGACTCTTTAGCAATGGAAACAAGCTTTTAATTGGGTAGATGTTGGTTGCAAAAAATAGGATTTGAAATTGAACAAGTATTATAAAAGCCAAATTCAGCACAATGTACTGGATGGTTACATATAAGCCAGTTCACAAAACCTCATTCAACATTAAATCCTATTTCTTATGAAGTCAGTTCACAACCAGAAGCAATTTTTAATCTTTAAACTATTTATATTTATCATTTTCTAACAATAGGGAAAATTTGGAGGAAGAAAAGAAAAAAGAAAAACCTTTGAATGAACTGCCAGGTCGCTCACTGCTAATATAGGATATCCATTTGCATCACATGCAAAGTCAACCATAGACCCTGATGGATAACCCTCGAACTTCTGCATGTTAAAAATCAAAAGACCAGATGACGATAGGGCATTTATGTTGTCTGCCAATAAACACAAACAAAATTCCATGCCAAATATATGAACACAAAAGGCAGTCAGATTTCAATTTTATTGCTCTGCCAAACTTGGATTTTGTTATTGTTGTTGTTACTTGAGTGGGAAGGAATTTTTCTTTTTCAAAGGGAATTGCAGTTCAGTTCATTTCAACATGAGGGAAGATAATCAAGTCTTTGATTCCATGAATTACACTCAGCTACTATCACTAAACTTCTGACCACAGGAAAAAACTACCAGTTGTACAAGTCATTGTATGGAAAGCACAGAAACCTTAGAGAATGTGGAGAGCATCCCACGAACGCTACGATCAAGGACAGTTCGAATTTGCTCAACTGGTGGAAGTCTAGCAGCTTTTTCCTATCATAGCAACACAACCCCAATAAATTAACACAAAACATACATAGTGCACCCGCATGCTCACATAAATATTACTATCTCCGTCCCTATATATAAGACCCTTTTGTGAAATGTGCTTGTCCCTTTTGTTAAGACCCTATACAAATTGTCTCTTGCGTTGATTATTTTTTTACCTAAACATCCTTAATTGTTTTACAACTTTTGTAGTCAATAAACAATAAATGCTATAAATCCATCCTCTCTCTTGTGAGGATTGAAAAAAATAATCAATACGCATTAATTAATTATATAAAAAGTAATTAGATAGATAGAGTGAGATGATGAGTCTCAATAATCCTATGGATAATTTAGGAAAAATAATACAAATTATTGACAAATTTAATTTTACTAACTATATTAACCAACTTTCTAAATTCTTGTGAATTAGTTAAAAGAGTTTTATATACACGGGCAAAGGTAATATATTTCAACTACTTCGAAGTTCACACGTAACAGATTAAACTGATAACCATATCATACCTGATGTGCTTGAATCAATTGAAAGACACCATCTTTGTCGATGTTAACATCACCAGGCGACGCAGTCTGATTCAGAAACCATCAATAGCACAATATTATTATTTATTCATGAACAATGATCATCATAGAAAGAACAAAGACTTCATATCACTAAGCAATTCAGAAATTCGATCACCCGATAAAATAGACAAGAAAACAAGCAAAAAATAAATATTCCAAATTCCAATCATGTCATGAAAAAGATCAAATTTTGAAGGGAGCAAGCTAAGTATGGTTAAATTGGGTGGAAGAAAAAACGTGAAAGAGAGAGAAGAGAAAGGTACCGGAGCGGAGGATTGGGGTGAAGCGGCCATGGAAAGAGTGAGAGTGAGAGGGGAGAAGGTGTTGGTGTTTGGTGAGGAAGGGTAGCGTAAAAGAGAGAAGGGAAGGGATTTATGGCCATTTGGGTGACCAAAGGGTGAGACCCTCGTCAATGGCGTCACCATACTCTTCATGTTGTTGTGTTTAACACGCACTCTATCAATAACGGCACCAAACTCCCTTTCTTCTAAACGAACACCCAATATACACCAATGCAAGTCCAATACAAAACAACACGGGTATTTTGGTGTAACAATTATTTCCGACCAAATAAAAAAAAAATTCAAATTTTTTTATATTGCAATAATGTTTAAGAATGAATAATGCTTATACGTTCATCTAATAAAAATATTGTTAATTTATATAATAATTATCTTGAAAATTAGAAAAAAAAAAATTTTAGTTGTTATTTTTCAACTAAATATGGTCAATATCTTTATTCTTTTATATTGAAAATTTTGGTCATTAATTTTAAAAAATTGAATTTAGTCTCCTTTATAAGAATTAAAAAAATTAATAAATTTATTTATTTTTATTATAATTATCTTAAAAATCACATTAAATGGTAATTTGTATTGAGTAAATTGACAAGAATTTATTGTTTTTAAAAGTAGGAAGTACTAAATTTCTATATTTTTTTAATTTTAAAGATCAAATTTATTAATATAAAAATATAGAAACTTTATCATACTAAAAGTATATAGAAAAAAATTATATCTTAAAAATTATATTAAAAATGTTTTTTATTAATGGACATGTAATTTTTTTTCACATACATGAATGTTAAACTCAATTTTTAATATATAATAATTTTAGAAAGGCTAATCATGTGTTTTAATTATTTTTTTAAGAAAATAAACGTTGTTCAATTGACAAATTTATGAAAGATTTTAAAAGTAAAATATTTTTTCTCACGATAAATTAATTATTGTACATCGAATAAGGTTTGTAATGAATAATTAGTATTTATACTTGCGTAATATTGAAATTATTTTTATTTTTAATTATGATCAAAACATATATATATATATATATATATATATATATATATATATATATATATATATATATATATATATATATATATATATATATATATATATATTTTCTTAATATTTTTAATTATGAACGTAATATTAATACAAAAATAATCTTATATTATATTAATATATTTTTTCTTTATTAATATTACGTTGATTAGAGTGAAACTTGAAAATTTCCTTATGGTATGGTTGGATGGATGTGCATTTTTTGTTTTTAAATATTATTTTTAAAATAAAATATTTTTAACTAAAATTAAAGTAAAATTATTTTTAATTCAATTTTAAAATATTTTATATTTATTTTCATTTTTTTATAAATTTAGTTTTTAGATTTTAAAAAATGTTCTCATCATTATTGTTAATATCACTAATACATCATTATCAACACTACTATTATCACTCATTATTATCGTTGACATCAATATTATTACCAACATCAACACCACCATTATTATTGATATCATTATTAGCACCAAAGACATATATACATGCTATCTAAGTATGTCCTCTACTAATTTTCTTTTATTTATAATTATAATATATATTTATAATTAGAAATTGATCTTATACTTGGAAATGTAGTAAAAAAAACTAATTTATAATGAGTATTGACCTCTCAAGTATATAAGTAATCATATTCGTTTTACTCTCTTAAATAAAAATATCTCTAACATTTGTTTAATGTTCATTTCATGTACTATTTTTTTTGGAATTAATTAAAAAAATTTCTCTCAAACATTTCAAATTGTTTTTTGTTTTATCTTTATATGTGTATTTGGATTTTTTTAACCATTTAAGCTTTCAATCTATTCTCTTTTATTTTTATTTTTAAATTGATAAATTTCTATATGTTTTTTTTAAAGAAATTATCTATAATTAAAATTTTGATATAAAAAAAATTACTTATTATAAATGCAAAATTTAATTTATTTATTTATTATAAATTTTAATTATAATATAATTTAAATATTAAAATCATTTATTATACAAAAACTGGTGATATATAATGTACAAATTAAATACTAATTTATGTATATAAATATTGCTTCAACGACTTAAAAGTTTTGGATTCGATACTAATTGACATCGTTGTAATCTCTATCCATTACAATGTAATTATCACGTAAAGACACTTTTATATTAATTTTAATATGATAAAAAAATTTAAAATAAATTTATTTTAAAACTAAAAATTAATTTTTAAAACACATCCTTACCAGTTTCACATTTAATCCGTCATACAGATAGTGTCACGTATATTAAACCATTTATTTATTTTAACCAACCTAAGATGGTTTAAACACCTATTGCCTTTGACTTTTAAAATTGAGACTTGGGATCAGTTTTAATCGACCACCATCCTATTAATGGCACTATGAGCGTCATGTAACACTTAACCTCCATTAGGTAATACCAAGAACAAAGGCACGAGTTATATCTTAAGGAAGTTATATTCATAGCATGAAAAATCATCCAATTGTAACAAATGAAACATCTTCAAGGATACATGTTTAGATGCAATTTAAACTAATATATATCACTGTTTAGTTTGGTTAAAAGGCGAGGGAGGAAAGACAAAAAATTTAAGGAGAGAGAAGAAGGAAAAAAAATTGATTAAATATTTTATTTAATTAAATAAAAAAGAGAATGAATTTTAATAGAATGGAAGAGAGGTAATTTTTTTTTATTCACAGAGAAAAAAATTGAAAATTTAAAAATTAACTTATTTTTATGCTCTTATAATTAATAAATTTAAAACATAAGTAAAATATTTTAGTTTTTTATTTAAAATGTTTTAAACTCACCTTTCCCCTTAAAATCCTCCGATACTGGGAAAAAAAAAATTAAAAGAGGAAGAATTTTGTTGGCCTCTGTTCCCCTAACTTAACCAGATAAATTTTAACAAAATTATTACATATGGTTCGTATATTTTCGTTTCAAAAAAAGAAAATGAAACAATAAAAGTATGCGCATCAGAATTCATATGCCCCACCCATGAATATTGAATACCCAACCAATTTTGTGGTTCAAATTGCGAATACAGTAGTGAAGAGTTGAATTACAATTACATAGCATCAGAATAAAGGAAAATAATGAACAGGAGAAGAGAAGAGAAGAGAAGAGAAGGATGGAATTGATGTTTTTTTTTTAAACTAATAACTTTTTTAATCATTCTGATGCATAAAATCGTCCATAGTTCTGTGATGGGGTTTCATCTCTGACACGAATAATAATGACCTACTTAAAAAATAAGAAAGAAGAATTTCACCTCACTTTCATGTTGAAATTACAATATTAATCCAGCGATGGAGACAGAAAGAGCATAAAATGTATATAAAGAAAGCCCTAGGAAATGAGAGAAGCAGGAATTGAGAAACGTAAAGAAAGAAAAGTGAAATGAATATAATAATAGAAGAATAATTATTAATGGCACATACAGAGTGATAGGAATTGGAAATTCAATCGGAGTGTGGAGGACGATAGCCAAGGTAGGTGGAGAGTGAACGAAAGAGGCGTTGGAAGGGGAGGCAGAAGAGGATGTGCAAAACGACGTCGCTGCTTAACCTCTCCGGATTGCAAGCTATGAATTGGCAAAGATGCGCCGATGCGTGCGCCACTCTCGCCACCACGTAGCTGTTCAGCACCATCCTGCCTCGATCTACGTCGTCGTTTTCCACCCCTGTTTGTTTGCTGATCAAAGTCAAACTTTATTATCAGACTCCGCCGTGTTTGTTGGACGTTCCAACCGTATAGTTTAACGATGTCGTATATATGTTATGAAAACCAATCAAGTTTAGAGAAAAGGTTTTGCATTGTAATGGAAACAATTTAATTCAATTGCATTTTCATTTATTCTTTTTTTTTTTATCAATCCCGGATATTTCCAACCAAAATATTCGTATATATCTCATTCATCTTCCTTGTGTTTTTTCTTTAAATCTTGAAATCTATTCAAGGAAGATTCCTCTCCTATTTTATATTTAGGTGTTCTTTCGTGCCTAGACTCAAGGTGGTCTTTGTTAGTCTTAAGGAAAAGGTAGTATCTATTCTTGGTGGCGTCTATTCTTAGTGGCGTTTGTCCTTGAGTCGCACTTTGTGCTTTCCATTGTTCTATCAAATGATTTTTTCAAAGACAATAAATGAGGAAAGTACGTATGCTCTACGTGTCCAACGAGTTACTCTTATTAGATTTGTGTTGTCTCATTAGTCAAATAGTTACACAAGTCAGGACGGTTGGTTTATCAAGATCGGTCAATTATTCAATCCACACATCAAACCGGTAATTATATATACATATATAGTTGTTTCTTAATCATATTATGCTAGGTTGATTTTGATTTACCTATGTAAGTAAATATAAATAATAATTTTTGTTATTATTATTATATTATATTAAATTTATTATTATATATTAAAATCATATAATTATTTATCTTTTTTAAATATTAAACATGTTGATCTATATAAAGAATCTAGCTTATAAATTTATTGAAAGATAAATTTATATTATATTTAACTATCTTACTACGGAATAGGCTTTTAAATAAATTATTATAAAGGTCAAATGAGATATTAAAAATAAGTTTATAAACATAAACTTAACTCTTAAAAAGTTTAGTTTGTCTATATTTATCTTTTTTTAGTTTTTCTTATATAAAAATTTTTAATATTTATACAAGACAATCTTAGGCCTTCAATTATGTAAGTAAAATATTGTTAGATCTAGTTTATTTTCACCCTTAATAACCGCCATTAAATTTATCAATGAATATATAATCTATATACATTGATAATGTAAAGTATTTTTTATACAATTATTTAACTATAAATTATCAAATATATTATAATTACCTTAAAAATCAAATAATAATTTTTAATTAATTAATCACCTAAAACATTTCAAACTAATGCAACATAAAAATTGTAGTCTTTATCAATTACTCACGTTTTGATCGTTAGGATGTGTAACCCAATCACGCACTTTATACCCAAAAGCGATTTCTTATGCTAACTTCCACTCTAGGTTTTTAATTGCAAGGAATTCACATTGTGATAATCAATCAATCTACGTTACATTTACAACAGTAAATACATACTGTGTCCCTCAATAGTAGGCATTGTGTTTTTAGTTGTTTGATATTGATTCCGGGAGAACATAAATAACACGGTGATTAGGATTTAAATGCAGAACATAAATCACACATTCTCAGGTGTCACACTTTCATGGTCAAGGGCTTTATTGTCTTTACCAAGCCATATCGAGTTAGAGGATTGATAATTGTGTAGCGCAGGGCAGATTAAGACATAATCTATGAAGTGCACGACAATTTACAATTATCAGACGAGCATGAATGATCAGCAATGCGAAGAAAACAATCACACCATACGTTAAATTCTTGATCAACCTATAGAATGAATTATAACAATTATTTATTTATACTTGATGAATTTCACAAGTCCATTTATCCTCTCACCACTCATCATCATCATTAGAGAATAGAATAATCACATTACAAATGTGATTAAACTTCCTAATATTCAAGAAATCCTTTATTCTCCAAGTAAGTAGCTACTTGTCCAGCCATCATAGTGGGTGTTGGACAATTGCCATTTTCCTGCTTTATTTCAATCTGAAAAAAAAGAAGATCATGTTAAACTGCATACATGTACGTAAGTAACACACAGAACACAGTAAAAGATACACATTAACAACTTTAGTAGAGCTCCATGAACATATACCTCACAATTTATGGGTGGTTCATAAGGATCATCAATGCCGGTAAAACCTGTGTAATCTCACAGTTAGTTCAAAAGGGCCACATGGTAGAATTCAAAATAAGGAAATAGTTTCAACGGTTAGAATTAAATGATTTAAGCAATGATTTACAAAAGTTTGGATACAAAGGAAAATTGTCAAACAGGGAGCATGAAGATAATGCAAAAAAAAATATATTTCAGATGCAATGCAAGCATGGAGTCAAATGCTTCCTTGGAATAATTATTGTATTGAATTCATTCCTAATTTCCTATCCTAGTTAACAGTGCAAAACAAGCATAATTTTGGGCTTCCTTCATTTTGTTTTCTTTCTTGCTGTCTCAATTTTGGTTTACTTATGTTAGACGGGTGGGACAGCCGTTAAAGTAAAACACATTACAAAAACACACCTTTGATTTTTCCCGCACGAGCAAGCTTATAGAGGCCTTTGGGATCTCGTGCCTCACACAAAGCTAGAGGCATGTTCATGAAGACCTGTCAATACAATTCCACTATGAAATATCAAGTAGACCAACTAGTACAAATGATAAGAAATGCCTAATGGTGCCTTGCCTCAATAAAATTCGCCTCAGGTAACATGGCACGGCAAGTGTCTCGGTCTCTTCTGTAAGGAGATATCAGACTGGCAACACATATTAAACCAGAATCGGCAAAGAGTTTAGCCACTTCTCCTGAATTAAATAATTTTCTGATCAGTAAAACTAAGTTGGAAAACAAATATGTATCAGATTTTTTAATATACAGCAGCTAGACTTATAACTGCAACAACCAAAGTACAGTTGACTCAGCAAATGACATCTATTTCTACCATATACGTAGACCACTAAGATCAGATTCATAAAGTTTGTAAACATCATAATTTCACACATTTATCAGTTTTGGATGTGGTATGGTAATATGCTTACACTTTATATGAACAATTTACCTATACTTCCTTTTGCAAACACCATGTATATTACTGAAACATCTACTTACGTTAAATCTGATACAACAGATATTTATTACCATATTTCAACTTCTGAAAAACAGTGCACCAAAAAAGCCATGATAAAGCACTACATCGTATAAGACCTTCCATCCTTTTGATTCAAACATTCAACTATAAAGTTTTCACATCAAAAAGACATGGACAGTTATTAATAGGTTGCTCAAAGGGATAACAAAAAATTTGATATTATCATGCTGGTATAGATTACTGATAACACTCTAATATCTTCCCTTGGCACATAACTAAATAATTATTATGTTAAACTGACTATCAAGTTCCTGTTACTCCATTTACTTAAAGGATTCATTCACAGGAGCAAGCTCACCAGTTCTGCGAATATTTTCAGTGCGATCTTCAGGTTTAAAACCAAGATCCTTGTTTAGTCCATGCCGAAGGTTATCTCCATCAAGGACATAAGATAACTTTCCCCTTGAGTACAGTTCTCTGCTTAGGGAACATGCCAGTGTGCTTTTTCCTGAACAGTTTGAAAAAGCAATCAATAAGATGTGTCAAAGGCACATTACAAATACACTTACTCAAGGGAATTTCAAATACTACGCATTCTTTACTGGTACCCTACATACCTGTAATTCATGAGTGAGTCAAAAGAAAAACATGGAATGCAGAATGTCTTAAATGTGATATGAAAGTTATGAGATGGAATAAATGCAACATTTTCAGAAGAGCTTGGACCTTATGGCCCTCATCCTCTGTTTAATAATTAATGACAAGTTAAACTGAACACATAAAACGAATGAAGTAATGGACCATAGGTACCATATGCAGTATACCATCCACACATTGTAGTCAGGGCAGAGGATGATTACAAGAAACAAAATAGTGAAAAAAGCTTGTATTTAAGGTTTCCTTCTATCTATAGTCTGCATAATGCTAAAACAAATCAAATAATATATACCTTCAATATTCTATCATCTATGACAGCCATAAATTGCCAATGAAAGCTGTTTGTACTAAGAAATGACCAGTGCTGACATATATGCTTTAATTGGATTGGACCAGTCCAGCTGGTTGAACTAATAAACATGACTAGATTAAGCAGACAATTTGTTTCTTGCTGTGAAGGGAAGAGTTTATTTAAGTGGGTAAAAGTTAAGAAAAACTTTATAATACTCTTTGGTAGAACAGATACATAAATTACAAATGAAAAAAGAATGTAGACTTGAAAGCATGTTTGGTAAAATTACCATGCAATGTGACAGATAAACTTACCGGCTGATCAAGTCAAGTTAAAGAGAAAACTTAAATTCAAGGAGCAACTAAAACATAATGAAAGCATAAGCATCACAAACAGCAAGAATATGACACTTCCCATGCCAAAAAAGAACTAATATCTGAAATTACTGTTAGAAAAAGTAAGCACTAAGCCAATAACATTAACATGAACCTGATCCACTGAGTCCAGTAATCCATACAACGCATCCCTTTTGGTTAAGTAGCTTCTGCCTTTCAGGCCTTCCTATTTGACAATCTTGCCAAAATATATTTGTTGAATTGCTCAGAGTTGACATTGCGAACAAGTCCCCTAGTCTTCTCTATGGATAAATATTAAGCTATCAATTTCATTTCATGGATTACTGCAGGATCAAAACATAAGAAGAGAGGATCTTAGAATGGAAGTAATGATAGCAATACAACTATGAAAGAAACTTCGTAAGTGCTTCATTCGACAAGCATTACAGCAGCAATACAGGCGACAGGATTGAAAGCACGACAACATGCATCAATTTCAGACAGTGGAATGGTGATCTCATCACTCACTTCCACCTGTTGGTGTCAACGAAGAAGTATGACCTGTTTGACAAAAATAGCGTCTACATACATTGTACATGTTAAAGGTTTCCATAAAGTTTAGGATGAGTCATGAAACCGTCTACTATGGATTTGGATCCTCTACTATTCTTGAGTATCCGGACACAATTCTATTGAAAAGAGAAAGAAACATTTTTAATTTTAAATATACTAAAATTAGTGACCCTTGGACCTTATATAACCAATCATGGTGGGTCCTTATACGATAAAAAAAGTAATATTTTCTCACTCTATCCAAATCCTCAAAATATGTGCCAAAACCCAAACTCTGAAGTTTCAAAAGGTCACACTTCCCAAACAAGGTTAAAATTAACTATATGTAGCCCCTTTACTTTCTTCTACAAACATATAATTCATGCATGCCAATTCTGCAAGCAACTAACTCGATGATTGATTTGATGACAAAGCCAATTAATGTGGACGGGCCCAACACAACGCCCATTAGTCCCATCAAGTGCCTTTACTTTCTTTCTAGAAGAAAAATGAAGCATTGTTGGCATGACCACACACTCAATTCCATGTCATTTTAAAAAGAGAAAATTAGACTGACACTCCTTGAGGTTTCCCTCAAATTCCCTCTATACCCCTATCTTTTATATCCCTACATAAACTTGCCTTAATTGTTCCTTTTTAATAAATCATATGTATGCTCTACCAGAGACAATTATGGTAGAATTCCTACAGGCGACAAAGTTCTCCAACCAAGTGTTTGTACAAGCAGGATTTGATCTCGAGACCATTGGTTACTACTGGTTAAACTGGAATAACTTAGAACTAGTCAATTGACGGAGGCACTTGGTGGTACTCTTCTTAATTGTTTAAAATATATTATAATGACAAATACAATACATTATTCTGACACCCCTATACCTAAGATTTTAAAATCTCAAAAAACCTAATGGAGGTCAATGTAATTTGCTCTATTAAAAAAAACCCACATAACCAAATACATATTCAATTTAGTGCCCCACTACGCACCATTTCCCTGAAATAAGATGATCCAGCTAAAATTCAAACCTCTCCTCTCCAGCGACATCACAATGTCCAGTTACCAAGGATTAAAAAAAACAGAGATGATCCAAATTATTTGGTAACAATCTTGTTTTGTAATAAATAAAAAAAAGAGAGAAACATATAAAAGGAAAAAGAAAAGGGAAAGGGGAGAGAAGAATGAGAGTGAGTACCAGGAAGAAAGCGATAAAGTGTCTGAATCTGAGAGGTAGGGTATGATATGAGGAGGTTAAGCGGTATGGTTAAGGGAGAGAGAGGGTGGTGTGTGTTACGCCATGTCATGTGAGTTATAGAAATGTAAATTGGCAAAGGGGGAAGGGAATGGAAGAGGTATTTATTTAGATTGCTGGGTTTGAGGTTGTGAATGGGTTCGAGGAAACCAATGGCAATGAATGAATGAATGTGGACACTGTCTCACTCGGTCCTCTCCTGAGTCCTGAATTCCCTCCTTTCCCTCCCCACTCACGGACGATACGGCATTCCAGACCCTCTGCCACTCGGACCCACCCTCTAATAATCCTTTCTCTCTTTCAATTCTTTCTATTAACTATTATCTTAAGCAAATTTATTACATGTAAATAAATATATATCATTTTAATAACTATTTCTTCATCTCATCTTTTTTATTAGACTCCATTAACTCATTTATTATAATTAAAAATAATTATTTATTTAAATAATATTATTAAATTTATTCTAAATTTATATTTTTTTTAAATTTATCTATTTCGTCATTATTATTATGTTTATTGTTTTAATTTTTATTAATTATACAAATAAATAGTCAAATAAAATTTTTAAATCATTACCTATAAAAAAATTCTTAAAAAAATCTAAAATATTAATATATTATCCATACTATTTATTTATTTTAAAAAAATTTATAATTAAAATTATTTTTATAAATGTATGAGATATTTTATATTAATTATTATAAAAAGACCAAAACAAATTCAAATTTAGGTCTTAAAAACGAGGGAGTAACTATTATCTTACTTTATTATTTTATAAGCAAATGCAAATAAATATATATCTTCATAATAAAATATTAAGAAATAAATTAGTCTAAAGTGGATAAATTCAATAATATTTTAGAAATAAAATTTAAATTTATGATATTATTAATTAAAACTAATTAATTCAACTAATTTTATTAATATATTTTAATTATTTAGGTATTTCTTTCCATAGGTCTAAAGGTAATATTTTATAAGCTAATATATTAAATACAATTGAATACATGTCTTCTTAAAAACTATTAAATATTATCTTACTGTATTATTTTATAATCAAATACATTAAATGCAAATAAAAATATAACCTCTTAATAACTATTAACTATTATCTTACTGTATTATGTTATAAACAAATGCAAATAAATACATGTCCTCTTAATAACTATTAACTATTGTCTTACTGTGTTATTTTATCGGATAATATATTAAATGCAAACAAATACATATCCTCTTAATAATTATTACTCCATCAAGTATTTTTTATATCATTTAATTAACTAATTTATTAAAATTTAAAAATAATAGTTTATTTAAATAGTAAGATTAAATATATTTCTAAATTTATATGTTTTTTTTAAAATTAATATTAATATATTTATTATTTATTTTTATTATCTATTCAAAATAAAATTCTTAAAATATTTTTTATATAATAAAAAATTATACTTTTAATAAATCTAAAACTATAATATATTTCATTTATTATTTATTATAGAAAGAACCGAAAAGTAGTAACTATTATCTTATTTTAGAGTTTCTAAGCTTAACCAAAAGCAAATAAATACATATCTTCGGAATAACTATTGACTGTTATTTTCTTTGGGGGGGGGAATATTAACTATTATCTTGCTATATTATTTAATAAGCAAATATATTAAATGCAAATAAATACAAATCCTCTTAATAACTATTAAATATTATCTTACTGCATTATTTTATAAGAAAATATATTAAATACAAATAACTACACATCCTCTTAATTCCTATCTTATGGTATTATTGATAATATATTAAATGCAAATAAATACACATCCTCTTAATTACTATTAAATATTATCTTACTGTGTTATTTTATAAGCAAATATATTAAATGCAAACTCCCACACAAAAAATATCAAATGCAAATAAATATATATCCTCTTAATAACTATTAAATATTATCTGTATTATTTCATAAAGAAATATATTAAATGTATTATTATATAAGTAAATATAAATAAATACATATTTTCTTAACAACCATAAGAGTAAATTACTCTCTTTTTAAAATAAAATATTGATAATTCAATCTCCTTCTCTTTTAAATTGAAAAATATACTTGGCTTTCCTAATATATTCAATTACATGATATTTTACATTTTTTTTAATTTTTTGTTAAAGTTTCGCTAACTATTATTAATTTTTTTTAATTACTAAAATATCCCTTACACTATCCCTTACAAATATGTAAAAATTACATCGCTTTCCTTCTTTGGGTTAAAATACATCTTTCTTCCTTTAACAAATATAAATATATTCAATTTACTATATAAATTATTTACAAAATTTATAAATATTTTACTATATAAACTTTTTAATATATACACACACGTGTACACACAAACACATGTATAACAATTTATCTCTTAATTTATTTCTCTAATTATTATTTTAAAAAGTTATCATGAACTATGCTCAATTTATTTATATATTAATTTTTCTATTTTTAATTATTTATTATTTCCACAAAATATATTTTAAAACAATAAAATTAAGAATAATTTATATGTAAGTAGAATAAAATTAAACACAAGTATTAAAATATTTTTTAATTGATATTATTAATATAATATTTTTCAAAATTTTAAATAAATTCATGTTTTCTTATATAGTACTAAATAGTACATTTATTAAATTTAATATATAGTTAATTTCAATAATATTATTAAATATTATATTTATTAAATATAATAAATACAATTTTAATATATGTATATTAAAAATATATTATTTTCAATGAATTTATTTATATTGCAAATCTACTATTAAATAAAATGTCACTATTAAAAAATTTAATACTTATAATATATATATATAATTAAATTTTTATTATTTTATTATTGTTTATAAAATATATTTTTAAACAAACAAATCATATATATATATATATAAACACTTAATTTATCTATTAATTTTGGCTTTTAATTATAATTTTAATAAACAAATTAATTAATTTAAGTTTAATTATATATTTTACAAAAAATATTGAATGAATTAAAAATATTTTAATATAAATTTTAAAATCTTATAATGAATATTTTTCAACAGTGTTAGATTAATAGTGTTAAGGGAGAAAAATATATAATTTATTTTACATTTTAACATAAGAAGAGAGAAGAGTGTAATACTCACATTTATTAGGAGAGAGAATGTAATAACTTATTTTTTTAGAGGAGGAGAATATAATTTATTCTAATTATTATATTATTGTATTATTTTATAAGAAAATATATTAAATACAAATAAAAACATATCCTCTTAATAACTATTAACTATTATCTAACTATATTATTTTAGAAGTAAATATATTGAATATAAATATATACATATCCTCTTAATAACTATTAAATATTATCTGTATTATTTCATAAAGAAATATATTAAATGTATTATTATATAAGTAAATATAAATAAATACATATTTTCTTAATAACCATAAGAGTAAATTACTCTCTCTTTTCCAAAAAAAAATATTGATAATACAATTTCCTTCCCTTTTAGATTGAAAAATATACTTGGCTTTCCTAATATATTCAACTATATGATATTTTACATTTTTATAAACTTTTTTTTGTTAAACTTTTGCTAACTATTGTTAATTTTTTTAATTACTAAAATATCCCTTACATTATCCCTTTCAAATATGTAAATATTACATCGCTTTCCTTCTTTGGGTTAAAATACATCTTTCTTCCTTCAACAAATATAAATATATTAAATTTACTATATAAATTATTTACAAAATTTATAAATATTTTACAAAATAAACTTTTTAATATATATATATATATATATATATACACATGTGTACACATTCAGACACATGTATAATAATTTATCTCTTAATTTATTTCTCTAATTATTATTTTAAAAAGTTATTATGAACTATGCTAAATTTATTTATATATTTATTTTTCTATTTTAATTATTTATTATTTTCATAAAATATATTTTAAAACAATAAAATTAAGAATAATTTATATGTAAGTAGAATAAAATTAAACACAAGTATTAAAATATTTTTTAATTGATATTATTAATATAATATTTTTCAAAATTTTAAATAAATTCATGTTTTCTTATATAGTACTAAATAGTACATTTATTAAATTTGATATATAGTTAATTTCAAGAATATTATTAAATATTATATTTATTAAATATAATAAATACAATTTTAATATATGTATATTAAAAATATATTATTTTCAATGAATTTATTTATATTGAAAATCTATTATTAAATAAAATGTCACTATTAAAAAATTTAATACTTATAATATATATATATATAATTAAATTTTTATTATTTTATTATTGTTTATAAAATATATTTTTAAAAAAACAAATCATATATATATATATATATAAACACTTAATTTATCTATTAATTTTGGATTTTAATTATAATTTTAATAAACAAATTAATTAATTTAAGTTTAATTATATATTTTACAAAAAATATTGAATGAGTGAATAATGACTTCTTCAATTAAAAATATTTTAATATAAATTTTAAAATCTTAAAATGAATATTTTTCAACAATGTTAGATTAAATAGTGTTAAGGGAGAAAAATATATAATTTATTTTACATTTTAACATAAGAAGAGAGAAGAGTGTAATACTCACATTTCTTAGGAGAGAGAATGTAATAACTTATTTTTTTAGAGGAGGAGAATATAATTTATTCTAATTATTATATCATTGTATTATTTTATAAGAAAATATATTAAATACAAATAAAAACATATTCTCTTAATAACTATTAACTGTTATCTAACTATATTATTTTATAAGTAAATATATTGAATATAAATATATACATATCCTCTTAATAACTATTAAATATTATCTGTATTATTTCATAAAGAAATATATTAAATGTATTATTATATAAGTAAATATAAATAAATACATATTTTCCTAATAACCATAAGAGTAAATTACTCTCTCTTTTCCAAAAAAAAATATTGATAATACAATCTCCTTCCCTTTTAGATTGAAAAATATACTTGACTTTCCTAATATATTCAACTATATGATATTTTACATTTTTATAAACTTTTTTTTGTTAAAGTTTTGCTAACTATTGTTAATTTTTTTAATTACTAAAATATCCCTTACACTATCCCTTTCAAATATGTAAATATTACATCACTTTCCTTCTTTGGGTTAAAATACATCTTTCTTCCTTTAACAAATATAAATATATTCAATTTACTATATAAATTATTTACAAAATTTATAAATATTTTACTATATAAACTTTTTAATATATATATATATATATATATATATATATATATATATATATATATATATATATATATATATATATATATATATATATATATACACATGTACACACACAGACACATGTATAATAATTTATCTCTTAATTTATTTCTCTAATTATTATTTTAAAAAGTTATTATGAATTATGCTAAATTTATTTATATATTTATTTTAACTATTTATTATTTTCATAAAATATATTTTAAAACAATAAAATTAAGAATAATTTATATGTAAGTAGAATAAAATTAAACACGTGTTAAAATATTTTTTAATTGATATTATTAATATAATATTTTTCAAAATTTAAAATAAATTCATGTTTTCTTCTATAGTACTAAATAGTACATTTATTAAATTTAATATATAGTTAATTTCAAGAATATTATTAAATATTATATTTATTAAATATAATAAATACAATTTTAATATATGTATATTAAAAATATATTATTTTCAATGAATTTATTTATATTAAAAATCTATTATTAAATAAAATGTCACTATTAAAAAAATTTAATACTTATAATATATATATATATATATATATATATATATATATATATAAAATAAAATTTTATTATTTTATTATTGTTTATAAAATATATTTTTAAACAAACAAATCATATATATATATATAAACACTTAATTTATCTATTAATTTTGCCTTTTAATTATAATTTTAATAAAAAAATTAATTAATTTAAGTTTAATTATATAGTTTACAAAAAAAACATTGAATGAGTGAATAATGACTTCTTCAATTAAAAATATTTTAATATAAATTTTAAAATCTTATAATGAATATTTTTCAATAGTGTTAGATTAAATAGTGTTAAGGGAGAAAAATATATAATTTATTTTACATTTTAACATAAGAAGAGAGAAGAGTGTAATACTCACATTTCTTAGGAGAGAGAATGTAATAACTTATTTTTCTAGAGGAGAAGAATATAATTTATTCTAATTATTATATTATTGTATTATTTTATAAGAAAATATATTAAATACAAATAAAAACATATCCTCTTAATAACTATTAACTGTTATCTAATTACATTATTTTATAAGTAAATATATTGAATATAAATAAATACATATCCTCTTAATAACTATTACTTTATTCAACTATTACTTTATTCGATCTTTATTACAAGATCTAATTAACTAATTCATCAAAATTACATAAATTAATTTATTTAGATAATAGCATTAAATTCATCAAAATTACATAAATTAATTTATTTAGATAATAGCATTAAATTTATTCTAAATCTATATGTTTGTCTCGAATTTGTCTCTTCTTGTAATTAATATATTTATTACTTTAATTTTTATTGGTTATGCATGGGAAGATTTAAGATAAGATTCTTAAAATACTTTTATATAAGACAAAATTAAACTCTCCAAAAAGTTAAGACATTAATATATTCTATTTACTATTTATTTATTTTTAAAACAGCTCATAAGGGAGTAATATTATATCCCTTTTTTACAATAAGATATTTCTTTCATTGTTTGGCAACAAATAAGTTTTTTTCTAGACTAAAAGATGATAGGTATCATCTAACATATTAGACGAAGTAGAAAATCAAATGTCGTTTAACATCTAATAGGTGAATCTCTTTCTTAAAATGAAAAGATTGAATATATGTATACTTGTGTGCTTTCCATATTGTTGCAGGAATGACATGTTAGATAGATTTATCATTAAGCATATTAGAGAAGCTATGAAAGTAAGGTTAAAGTCTTCGTTAATATACATGGTCAACATCAAAAGACAAGCTCCTACAAAAAAAAAACAATAGTGTACTTAAAAGTGATTTAGCACCTACTATAAGTCATGGGTACAAGAAAAGAAAGATAAACAAACTATTTTATTTTTATTTTACCAAAGTGACAAGTTGGTGAAATATATTTATCGAGACATTAAATGCCCAAATAAACACTTTCTCTTCCAAATAAAGAAGGATGAAAGAAGGTTATCCAACACTCAACAACTACTTTGAATACTTTCGAAGATCACAACAAATAATTATGACACTTCGAAAGCACAACATATTATTCTATGTAAAAAGCTCTTAGTTGTAAGAAGATCTTAAAGACCTTTATGAGAAAAAAAAAAGACTATAATTTCATTGTAAATCCATCTACAGGAAGATATAGTTAATTAGTTTACCTTAAATAATTTCTTAGTAAAATTGATTGGAGCTTGAAGAGGCTTTGTGTTTAAAGAATACTTGGTTAATTTGCTTAAAGAGAAAAAGTAAAAAACATACTTGGATTTGAGCTTGGAAAAGACTTATTGAAAAAAATACTTGTAAATGTTTTCTGTTAGTTAAGAGCTTGATGATATACTAAGGACTAGATATAGTCTTGGGGTGGATACGAACTAGGATATACTGTGTGTTATCTATCCTTCTACTTATCTTTTATTTACTATATTTTAAAGTATTTATCTGTGAAAATATCTTTTGAGAAAAGTTTTATTATACCTCATTTTAACTCTTAATATGATAAATGACCTTTACCAAATTTTGAACACAATTCAACTCTCTTGTTGTGTTTTCTTGTATTTTATAGTAGCTTACCTCAATTCCTACATCTATAGAGTTTTTTGCTAAGTTTGACAGTTGTAAACATTGTACAAAGAACTACCATCTCCCTATAGTGGCATGTAGGCTTCCATTTTTTGGGTTTCATCCATAAAGGCATGTAAATCAATAGTTGATTGTTGATTTTTCAAAAAAGTTAACAAACAAAAGCATAATGATGTATCAATTATATAATTATGAGGATAAAGTAGAAGCAATGAAAATTTTGGGATGAAATTTGCAATATTCATAAAACCCTAACCTAACCCTACATTGTACTTAAGAAGAAACTTCATTGGTAATATTGATGTAAATACTAAATCATATGGACATTTGTCACATGATATAAAGTTAATGATTTTAGTGCGATAAATTGACAAAATGACTAGCTCAATCTAACAAATACATTTTAAACTTAAAGAGATAAACTAAAATTAAAGAATAAGATAAAAGACCAATAGGATATTCTAGACTTTTATAAATAACAAAAATTTATTTCTATATGTTCAAACTTTTAGAAACTAATTTAGAGATGAACCAAAATGTTAAGAAATTATTAAGTATTTTTTTTAGAAATAATACCTCATTTATTTTATTTGATAAGGCAAATCTTTAAAGAAATAAATTATTTCAAGTAATTACTTAGGTCATCAAGGACGCAGTTTAATATTTTTTTATAAGGAAACTATTGTAGTTATGCCTAAAAAATTGTATAAAAAAATTATAACACCTTATTGAAGTACATATTAATTATAATAATAATAATTAGCAGTAAGACTGGCATGATCTACATTTATTATTTTTTTACAAAAGTATTAAGTTTGATTTTTATTTTTTAATAATTTAATATAGTTAATTTGATATGAAAGTCTAACAAAATAATAGATTTAATGAGCAGTTTAAAGAGTAGTTAAAGGTAAATAATAAATAACTTAGATAATGTTAAAGAGTAAAATAGTTTTAAAAGTAAAGATAAAAAGGGTGTATTGCCCTTATTATAACTATAAATTTATTTAATATTAAATAGGATTAAATAACTTTTTAGTCTATGTAATAAAATTTTATTTTTGTTTTGAATCTCTTAGATATAATTCTTTTTTTTTCACTTTCATTTATTTTTTTGTTAAGTGATGACACTAACCAGGTATGTTTGGTAAGAGTAGTCTCTAATTAAAAATTATTATATTAACTTATTGAATTATAAGTATTTGATAAAATTATTAATTGAAATAGCCGGTAAATATAAAAATGATAAAAAATAAATATATACAATATTTTTATATAAAATTTAATTTTAATGATAAAAATATATTTTAGATATTTATAATTTTAATTTTTAATTAATTTTAAATTCTTTTGATTTTTAATTTATAGATAAATTATTTTAATTATATTTTTTATGTTATGTATTTTACTATTAATTTATATTGTATCTTAAAAAAATTTCAATAATATTTATCATAAAGTAAAAATAACATATACTAAAGTAGACATCATATTTTCATTATCCTATTATTCTTATTAGTGTAATGATTAAAATATTTTAAGATATAATATTAAAATAAAAAATAAATAATTTAATGAATAAAATAAAAATTATTATTATAAAAATATTAAAAATAATAGAAAAATTAAAATAAACCTATCATCTATTAATAATTATATTTTGAAATATAATATTGAAATAAAAAAATAAATATTATATGAATATAATAGTTGAAACAAATAATATAATATAAAATATTTATTAAAATAAATAATAATAAAATATAAATAAAAAAGTAAAATGAAGAAAATTATTGCCTTTAATAAAACAACTTATTGTATATTATTATAACATCTTACGTCATAAAAAAAGTAAAAAGAAGAAAATTCTACCTCGTGTAAAAAAAAACCTATCAAGGAAGAAAAGAAAAAAAAGAAATTAACATTTAAAAAAAATGCCATGTCTGAAGAAGTGTCACATGTTATTAAAAAAAAATATTTACCATAAAAAAATTAAAAACTAATTAAAATAAAGTGTCAAACATAGAATATAAATTGAGAAACGAACCTATTATTTTCTAAATAATAAAAATTAGAATGAAAATCTTTACATATAAGATGAATCTATATAAAAAGTTTAAAATTTTATAAGAATTGAAATAGGAAAATAAGAAAGAAAAAAAATTGTAAACAGATTTTTTAAGAGGACTAAATCTATATGTTTGTCTCGAATTTGTCTCCCCTTGTAATTAATATATTTATTGTTTTAATTTTTATTGGTTATGCATGGGAAGATTCAAGATAAGATTCTTAAAATACTTTTTATATAAGACAAAATTAAATTCTCAAAAAATTTAAAATTTATTATTTATTTATTTTAAAAATAACTCATAAGGGAGTAATATTATATATCTTGTTTTACAATAAGATATCCCTTTCATTGTCTGGCAACGAATAAATTTTTTTCTAAACTAAAAGATGATAGGTATCATCTAACATATTAGTTCTAAACTAAAAGATGATAGGTATCATCTAACATATTAGACGAAGTAGAAAATCAAATGTCGTTTAACATCTATTAGATGAATCTCTTTCTTAAAATGAAAAGATGGAATACATGTGTACTTGTGTGTTTTTCATATTGTTGCAGGAATGACATGTTAGATAGACTTATCATTAAGCATATTAGAGAAGCTATGGAAGTAAGGTTAAAGTCTTCGATAACATACTTGGTCAATATCAAAAGACAAGCTCCTACAAAAAGAAACAATAGTGTACTTAAAAGTGATTTAGCACCTAGTATAAGTCATAGGTACAAGAAAAGAAAGATAAACAAACTATTTTATTTTTATTTTACCAAAGTGACAAATTGGTGAAATATATTTATCGAGACATTAAATGCCCAAATAAACACTTTCTCTTCCAATGAAGAAGGATGAAAGAAGGCTATCCAACTCTCAACAACTACTTTGAATACTTTTGAAGATCACAACAAATAATGATGACACTTTGAAAGCACAATGAATTATTCTATGTAAAAAGCTCTTAGTTGTAAGAAGATCTTAAAGACCTTTCTGAGAAAAAAAAAGACTATAATTTCATTGTAAATCCATCTACTAGAAGATATAGTCAATTAGTTTACCTTAAATAATTTCTTAGTAAAAATGATTGGAGCTTGAAGAGGCTTTATGTTTAAAGCATACTTGGTTAATTTGTTTAAAGAGAAAAAGTAAAAAAATACTTGGGTTTGAGCTTGGAAAAGACTTATTGAAAATAATACTTGTAACTATTTTCTGTTAGTGAAGAGCTTGGTGGTGTACTAAGGACTAGACATAGTCTTGAGGTGGATACGAATTAGGATACACTGCGTGTTATCTATCCTTCTACTTATCTTTTATTCACTATGTTTTAAAGTATTTATTTGTGAAAAGATCTTTTGAGAAAAGTTTTATTATACCTCATCTTAACCCTTAATATGATAAATAATCTTTACCAAATTTGAACACAATTCAACTCTCTTGTTGTGTTTTCTTGTATTTTATAGCAGCTCACCTCGTAGTTCCTACATCTATAGAGTTTTTTTGCTAAGTTTAATAGTTGTAAAAGTTATACAAAGAACTACCATCTCCCTATAGTGGCATGTAGGCTCCCATTTTTTTGGGTTTCATCCATAAATGTATGTAAATCAATAGTTGGTTGTTGATTTCTCAAAAAAATTTAGCAAACAAAAGCACTATGATGTATCAATTATATAATTATGAGGATAAAGTAGAAGCAATGAATTTTTGAGATGAAATTTGTAATGATTCATAAGACCCTAACCTTACCCTACATTGTACTTAAGAAGAAACTTCATTGGTAATATTAATGTAAATACTAAATCATACGGGCATTTGTCACATGATATAAAATTAATAATTTTAGTGTGATAAATTGACAAAATGACTAGCTCAATCTAATAATTACATTTTAAACTTAAGAGATAGACTAAAACTAAAGAATAAGATAAAAGGCCAAAAGGATATTCTAAACTTTTATAAATAACAAAAAATTATTTTTATATATTCAAACTTTTAGAAACTAATTTAAAGACGAACCAAAATGTTAATAAATTATTAAACATTTTTTTTCAGAAGTAATACCTAATTTATTTTATTTGACAAGGCAAATCTTTAAAGAAATAAATAATGTCAAGTAATTACTTAGGTCATCAAGGACGCAGTTTAATATTTTTTATAAGGAAACTATTGTAGTTATGCCTACAAAATTGTATAAAAAATTATAACACCTTATTGAAATACATATTAATTATAATAATAATAATCAGTAGTAAGACTGGCATAATCCACATTTATTACTTTTTTACAAAGGTATTAAGTTTGATTTTTTTTAATAATTTAATATAGTTAATTTGATATGAAAGTCTAACAAAATAATAGATTTAATGCGCAGTTTAAAGAGTAGTTAAAGGTAAATAATAAATAACTTAGATAATAGTTAAAGAGTAAAATAGTTTAAAAAGTGAAGATAAAAAGGGTGTATTTCCCTTATTATAACTATAAATTTATTTAATATTAAATAGAATTAAATAATTTTTAGTCTATGTAATAAAATTTTATTTTTTTTTGAACCTCTTAGATTTTCATTTCTATTTAGATCAATATAATTCTTTTTTTTTCACTTTCATTTATTTTTTTGTTAAGTGATGACACTAACCAGATATGTTTGGTAAGAATAATTTCTAATTGAAAATTATTATATTAACTTATTAAATTATAAGTATTTGATAAAATTATTAATTGAAATAGTTGATAAATATAAAAATAAAAAAATATAAATATATATGATATTTTTATATAAAATTTAATTTTAACATATTGTAGATATTTATAATTTTAGTTTTTTAATTAATATTAAAATCTTTTGATTTTTAATTTATAGATAAATTATTTTAATTATATTTTTTAGTTTGAATTATTATATTTTTTATGTTGTGTATTTTACTATTACTTTATATTGTATCTTAAAAAAATTTCAATAATATTTAAGATAAAGTAAAAATAATATATACTAAAGTAGACATTATATTTTTATTATCCTATTATCCTTATTAATGTAATGATTAAAATATTTTGAGATATAATATTAAAATAAAAATAAATAATTTAATAAATAAAATAAAAATTATTATTATAAAAATATTAAAAATAACAGAAAAATTAAAATAAACCTATTATCTATTAGTAACGATATTTTGAAATATAATATTGAAATAACAAAATAAATATTATATGAGTATAATAGTCGAAACAAGCAATATAATATAAAATATTTATTAAAATAAATAATAATAAAATAAAAATAAAAAAGTAAAAAGAAGAAAATTCTACCTCGTGTAAAAAAAACCTATCTAAGAAGAAAAGAAAAAAAAATTAACATTTAAAAAAAATGTCATGTCTGAAGATGTGTCACATGTTATTAAAAAAAATTTATTTACCATAAAAAGTTAAAAACTAATTAAAATTAATTGTCAAACAGAGAATATAAATTGAGAAACGAACCTATTATTTTCTAAATAATAAAAATTAGAATGAAAATCTTTACATATAAGATGAATCTATATAAAAAAGTTTACAATTTTATAAGAATTGAAATAGTAAAATAAGAAAGAAAAAAATTGTAAACAGATTTTTTAAGAGGACTAAATAAAACGAAAACAGCTCAACAAGGACAAAAGAATATTTAAGTTATATTATTATCAATATTTTTACGGGACCTATTCTTTCAATTAAACATTGTTAATTCTTTTTTATGTACATTTCATACATTATTTATACAATTGGTCAAAATTTGTATTTTTAACCCTATCAAATCACCCTCCTTTTATATTTATATTTTTATTTGTTTTAAATTACCTATTCCTTTCTATCTACCGTTTCTTTTATCTTTATATCTAAATTTAATTTTAATAGTATTTTTTACAAAACTATTAATAATTAAAAATAACCTTATATCACAATTCCTAAAAAAACTTATATCATAATTTAAATTATTTATTATAAATTTAAAATATAATATATATTTAAATATATTTATTTATTATAAATTTTAATCATAATATACATATTTTAAAAAGATTATTTATATAAAGTTAATATTTATCTTAATAATACACATATTACATTTAATAATAATACAAAAATATAGCAATATATTATATATTTTTAATTTCTTTAGTTATTTTAATTAATAATATTTTCTGTCAATATTAAATATGATCTATTTTTTACAAATCACTGATAAAAGAATATTATATTAATTAAACTAATGTTTAATTTTTTAAATTTATACTTTTAATTATTTTTATCACCGACAAAATAATGTCTTATACACGTATGTTTAAATGTTAGTATAATGCACGAATTTTTTTTGTGTATTTCCTAAAAAAACAAAATATCAATTTTGTGTACAGACAAAAGAGAAAGAAAAGGCGTACAATGTACACGACATAAATCACTCACAAAGTCTAAACTAAAACGGCGTTAATATTTTGAAGGACTCAGTTAACAGTTCTCACTCACTCAGTTAACTATGCAATCTCACCTTCTTGTGGGACCCATCTCCGTCGCACGCTTTGGTGGTGCCGCCGATTCCAGCCCCTTCCACTCCGCCTGGACCAGCCCTCCTCGCCGGCGGTCCCCCCTCGTCGTAGCCTCCTCGTCGCCCGCGGCCGTCAACGGCGGGCGGAACCACTACGCCGTGCTCGGCGTCGCCCGCACTGCCACCGCCGTTGATATCAAACGCGCTTATCGCCTCCTTGCCCGCAAGGTATTCTATTCTTCGATTTCGCATGAATCTGGTTTCGTGGCTCTGAAACGAAGCTGTGATAATTCGGAAACTTTTCTTTGTTGATGTTTCGTTCTGAGTATGCGTTGTACTAATATGCTATATTCCCGATTTGATATGAAAAACTAAGAATTAGGTTATGTGAATTTTAATTGTTTGTTTTCTTTGGCATTTCAGTTTTTTGTAGTTGTTAAAAATTATTTGACAATTTCTGGTATTAGTTGTGCGTGGTGGATTGGATGTGTAACATAGAAATGGATTGAATAAACCACCAATTTGGTATCCCAAGTATTATCTTCTCTCTAAGTATAAGTAATCCCCTTAACTATTGAATTATATATTTTTATTAACGTTCAAGAACTAATGTGAAGGATTTTCTCCCACAAAAAATAAAATAAAAAAATGTGAAGGGTTTTCCAATATTTGAGGACTAGTTAGCATGTTTTTTTAATACTTGGAATTACTTATATACATTTATGGGAAAAATATGTTTTAACTATTATATTTTTGGTCAAACGTTGTCTAGGTCCCTATATTTTCATACTGATGAATTTAGTTTTCAAACTTTTAGAAACTAATGGATTTAGTCCCTTCTCTCTAAGAATTTATGATGTTTTTTAAAGCTAAGAGGGACTATAGTAACCCACTTGTTTTTTTATAGTTTGAGACCAAATTTATCAATATGAAAGTACAGAGATCTTGACCATGTTTAACCGAAAGTATGGGGACTAAAGATACATTTTTTCTATAATTTTTCTACTTTAGGGACCATTTTTGAGAGAGGGTAATGCTTCAAGGATAAAATTAATGGTTTTTTGAAATGGATTTCTCTGGCATAGTCACTGTGGAAGCATACTAAGTCGAAGATGAGAGCATGAGAGGATTGAATCTCAACCATATAATTGAAATGAATGGTTAAGATTAAAATTAATTAAAATAATCTTGACAATCGATATATGATTGTATGATCAAGATTTATTCTTCTTACACTCTCACTAAATATGTCTCTAGTCATGGACTCGGTTAATTACCATTTTGGCAAATGCATCTGTGGGGTTTTGTTAAACTGTGATGATAGTTTAGCAGACACTTATTTCTTCTGGAAAATTTGAATTTGTAAATGCTAGTATAGAAGCGACACTATATTTGGTATCTTAGTTTGTAAATGCTACTTTCTCATTTCATCTTGTCTGTTATTTTGCTTTGAGTGCAGTATCATCCTGATGTTAGCAAGGATCCACACGCTGCTGAATTGTTCAAGAGCATCCATCATGCATATGAAGTGAGCAACCATTATTCAACTTTTCTTGATACATAGAAATAATTGCCTCTTAGCAGGGACTTAATTTCATTTTTCTGGGGTAAGGAAAAGTTTTACATTTTTTAATAGGGATCCTACTGTTACTTTGCAGTTCTACTGGTTCCACATCAATGTTCTTTGGTAGAGAGTAGAGACTAAAAAAAAGAACAGAATGTAACTAATTGACATTTAGTTAATGGTTTTCGAAAATGTATTCAAGGTTTGAAAACAAACTAATATTGTTATGCTCTCTTTCAATTTTCAAATTCAAAATAAAACTACTACAAAGTGCAGATAACTTTTTCCTCCAACAAATTTATTGCAATTTTGAAGTAGTTTGGAATTTTGAAGCATTTTATGAAGTTCCCAGAATTTCTTCTGTAATACTATAAGGTTTGTGTTTTTCATGTGCTTTGGAGCACATGTACTTTTGGAAATTCAATGACGGTATCTACTTCTTTATATCCTTAAACAGGTACTATCTAATGAAGCAACGAGAGTTCAGTATGATCAAGAACTTCAATTCGGTCACAAGCCTTACAGGGAAAAATGGAGTTACAGCACTGAATTTGAAGATCAGGTAAGAGTCTACAGGTGGGCCCACGTGAGGAAAAAAATGGATAGTGAAAGATACTGGGAGCATTACAATGCCAATGAGGGCTACTACAGCAGTGATGAAACAGATGAGGAGGAAGATGAAAGAAATTTAGATGAAGAGAGGAGTTCTTTCATTGAAGTGCTCAGATCAGCATTCATGTCATTATTTTTCGTTCAAACGTTTGGATCCCGACTCTCACTCACATTTAGTGGTCTGATGGCTTTGTTTGATAAGAAGTTAGACACCGGCTACAAAATTGGCTATGCAATAGCATGGATATTGGGTGGGAGGGGTGGCATATTGCTAACATTGTGCTTGTCATTTGCTAGTTGGGTTTGTGGGAAAACCAGTAGCAGTGTTGTTGCACTAGTTGTGGTGGCCATGTGGGTTGGCTCCTACCTTGCAAGGTACGCACCACTTCCCCAAGGTGCTCTATTAGCGCTTCTCTACATGTCCATTAAGCTACAATCTGACCTAATATAAAGATATTGTTGTACCACTACTAGCATTTCTTCTGAATCTGTAGATCTGGCTATGTTCTTTGTTATGGTGTTTGTACATTAAAGTATATTCTGGTAAATGTAAATATATGTTATTTGCTGATTATAAATGAAGTGCATAAACGGATGGTAAGTTGGAAGTGTAAATTTCAATCTTGTCCCTGGTTGTGTAACTGTGTGCAGCAGTTGGGGGGCATTTAAAGGGGGAAATCTTGAGAATGAGAGATACAAGGCTTTGGAAAATGGACACTGAAATTAGTTTGCAAAATTATTAGAATTCTATATACTTCTCTTCTCCATTTACATACTATTACCAGAAAGAAAAGAGAGACAATAATTTACAGGTTTCTCTATAAAGAATTACAAGTTTCTGCAGCAACAAAATTAAAGAAGTAATCAAGATTGGGGTTTAGGCAGTCCCAACTTCTAAGAGCTCTTTACTTGGACACCCTCATTCCTGGACCTCAAATTCCTCCACAGATACTTCCCGCTGGCCATGTCAACGAATACCCAGAATCCATTCTGAATCATCTGAAACCAAACCAACAATTCTAGTCAGGATTAAAAAGAAAATCAAGAATGATGGTGAATAGTATAAAGAAAATGTAACTGAGGGCACCTTGATGAAATTGAATTGCTCCTTGTTGGAGGAGGATTTATCGTTGTGGTCTTGGGCAGTGAAGTCAATATCCGGAGAGGAACGCACGGTGGTCCAGGCAAAATAGGCGGCCAACACGGCAGAGAAAAAGATCAGGATGAACCTGAGGGGACACATGTCTTGCAAAGCAACAGAGAAAACTGAAGTTGCAGTAATAGGAAGTCAGAAAGAAAGAGAGAAAACTGGAGACAACCCAAGCAGCAAGTAAAGAATTGTTTGTATCATATGTGCTTTGAGCATGTTGAGCTTGAGTTGTTTTTATATGACAATCCCTATAATGGTATCAATGAATGAATGAATGAGTAAAAGCGAGGAAAGGCACGTTGCGTTGTCTGTGTCTTCTTGACTTTTCCTTGAGAACCAGTGGTGCTTACATTGTCAAATGCAATCCTTTCCCTTTGTGCATAGTGGACTTTGTAAAACCTTGGAATAAAGAAAAATATACAAAATAACAACAACGATGTATTACATTATATATTATGCATGAGCTGGCCCCCTAGTTCCGAAGGAAAAGCTTCTAGATCCTCCGAGGTTGACCAAATCTTAGTCATCCATCTACTTCACTCTATAATTCTCAGCGGTATTATTATTTGGTATGATTTTCTATGTGAGACAATTTTCAATATTAACTTTGTCTCTTGCAAATATCTTCTCACATGGTAAAGATGACAGTAGTTGAACTAATCTTGCAAACCCATACCCATATCCTTATAATTTGATTAAATAATAGCAAAGTTGATAGAGTAAAAATGAATATCTTTATGGAAAGAAATATAAGAACGGACGGAGCTTGTTTAAGCTATACGTAGTGAAGAAAGAATAGAACGCCAATAAGCATACACAAGTATGTTACTCTATTTGTCCTTAAAAATATCACATTTTCAAAATTTAAAAATATATTTAAGACATCGTTAAAAATAATTAAGATTTTTCATAGAAAATATATTTAAGAATGTATTCTTGATCACTTTAACTTATTTAAAAAAGTCGTAATGTAGGTGTCTTTACTAATAGAATCACTACACTTATCTCTATTGCTGCACAAGTTCGTGTGATGTGTCAAGTAGTGAAGATAATTTTGTAGTCCAATTCTTCTCAAGTTTCTTCCAAACCAGATAAATGAGTGTGTTATACTCATGTAAGTGGAAATCAAATAGCTTTCCATGTTAATGGTAGTGCATAAGGTAATATGGAGGTCTTATCCGTAACTCTTTAGGTCAAGGCTCTTGGGTTTTAAGAAGACATTAGAATTTCTAATAATTTAAGGCTTGAATTATTTGCATTACTAAAGAGACTTGAGTTAGAATGTCATATCTCTTCACACATTTTTGCTAATTAAAACCACGGTTGATCTTGACCATAAAAATACTACGATCATTGTATCTATCAATACTATCTTTTGTCGTTTCTAGGAAGATTAACCTTTGCCACTTTTTACGTAAAGATAACAATTGTGATGAATATATGGTTAAACTTAATCCTAATTTGAGGATGACATTTCAATTGATGCACATGCTCCATACTCTAAAGGGACTTCAACCTTTTCTTTCAATTGATGCTATGAGAATTGGTTTCTAAGATTGTAGTTCCTTCTCTCTCTCTTTTTTTATTTTCTTTACTCCATGTACTAAAAAAAAATATTAGACTCATCATCCACCTAGGTTGAGTTCATTTTGTAATTGGGTAATGTAGGCACAAAACATATATTTAAGCGAATACTAAAATTATCCATAACTAATTTACCTAAATATTTTTTTTAAATACTTAGACTTAGACAAACACAATGACATGGTTTGAATTAAAACACATATGAGTAAAAAATTAAAATAAATAATAATAACATCTATTTAATTTATTTACTTAATTTAGGTATTATTTAAAAGATATTATTTATTTAATTTATTTACTTTTATTAATAATTATAAAAACATCATTTTATTTTCTTTTTAAAATATTTATATTAAAGATGGGAAAAATAACAAATCTTTACAAATATTTTAAAGTAAAAAATAACATAAAAATAGAATTTTATATTAATAAAAATAAAATATTTTCTCAAACTAAATGCGCCTCATTATAAAATTTCTGACATTTTGGATCTTTACTTTTAAATGCTGTTATGTTTAAATAATTTTTGCTGTACATCTATGTAAGTGCTGCAGAAACTTGGTTGCAATCTGAAAGTTCTAAAGAAAAAAATGATCTATTTTTAATTAAAAGCACGTGGTTAATTAAGTAAAAAATGTTTACTACATGTTTGAATGTATGTCTTCGACCATTTGATTGATGTCGCAACGGAAACTACAAATAATAATTTCTATTTTTTTTCATATAATGTGTTTTTATGAAAAGTATACATCTTCAATATTTTGGAGACAACTCTTTTAAAATGAGCAACTTACATTATAGAATAAAATAAATAATATTAATCACTAACAAAAAAATTAATTATCAGTGTTATATGTATACACAACAAATTATGAATGAGTTAAAATATTAACAATTAGTTCTTTAAATAATGATTCAGATTACTTACTTTATTTTTAGTTATTTTAGAGAAGTGAAATTCAATATCTAAAAAATATCCATACTTGATTTTATTTTCGGTCCGCTTGCATCATACCTAACTAACTAAATATTATTATTTTTATAAAAAAAAAAAACTAAATATTATTAAGTAGGATAGACAAAATAAATGGGCCATCTAAAAACACATCCAAGTGGGCTTGTTGTGATATAAGCGTTGACTCAGAGCAATGACTATTTAACTACATGCATATTTTAATGCTTCAATGTTTTTTACATTCTATGGACCAAAAAGAAAGAAGGTTTTTCACACCCCATGCAGTTTTTGGTTTGGCCCATTCAGGGTTTTGAACAATTATTCTCAGTCATGGATAGACCTTAAGATTTATCCTGTGCCATTTCGTTTGACATTTTAGCAAAACAAAAAAAAATGTCTTATTTTTATTATTATTATAATATTAATGTAACATTAATTTTTTTCTATTATACCTTTAATAATTTATTATAGAATGAGAAAATAAAAAAAATGATCTAATTAATATAAAAGATAATAGGTATATTAAAAATTATATAATAATTTTTATAAAATTTAAAATATTAATTATATTTCTTATTTTTTGTGTAAAAATCTCAAACATTAAACAAAATGAGACTAAAGGAGTATAATGCAAGAACAAAATTTTGGGTGGTGTTTCTGGAAAGTCTCGAATCATAGTTATTTGGTGGGTACTTGGTAGATCCACCACTAAGATGGGTCCTTGAAGGTTTCCATGAAGAAAAGTATTATGAATATACATTTGATGCAAATTCCACTACTTGGTTGCTGTCCTAATTAAGAATGTCCATACTAGAACCACCTTGACAGCTGGAGTAAATGTTTTTTTTTATAGTTAACACCTTAATTTGATTATTTCTAAAGATGACCCAACAATCTTTAAAACACTCCATAGAGTAATCAGAAGTATATTTTATCATGTACACCTATTTATAGCCAAGTGCTTTCTTCCTATGAGGCAAATGTTCCACTACTCACATTCCATTGTCTTCCAATAATTGAATTTCATATTATATTCTCTCTCTCTCCACCTCTCACCCTTTACTGCTTCAGAGAAGGATATGGACTCACCATCTACAATAATAGCCAGTACAAGAAAATTTTGATGTCATAAAGACAATTTATTACTATTGGTAGGGTATACACGAGATATGCGTTGAAGTGAATTAGTGGAAGGACTTCATTTCTCAACTATGTTAGAGCTAGTCATGCAGATAAATACAAGACAATTTTATGTGATGGCCACAATAATTTTTGGCAAATTGGATTCCAAAGATCAAGAAAGATTTTCAAACTTAACAAACGTTCACAAATTATTTATCAATAAAATCTTTATCTCGATAATAAAACTTAGTATCTATGTATTTTTGCAATATAAATTTAATTTTTACCAATTGAATTAACTTTTTTTTTTTTTTAGTATCTCTACAATCAAAGAGAATATCATTACCTTCCACTTGCAAAATCCTGCATCACTTTTTATCTTTTTTATATTAAATCTATTTCACATGAGCGCAAGAAAGCCTGAGAGTCTGTTTTGCTAAAATTTATATATAATTATTAAAGTATTGTTTGTGTATTTCTTAATTAGAATTGAAATTTTATTTTGATAATCTGCATTTTTTTAATGTAAACTTTTATTACAAAGTAAAACTCTAATTTTAATTAAAAATAATACAAATAACAATTATAAAACTGTATGTAATTTTTATTCAACACAATAATTACTAATAAAAAACGTGAAAATTTGGAAGTTATAAAGAGGCGGGGTGCTATTAACATAAAAATTATTTGTGTCTCTTTGATCGCATGGCAAAATTACACACTAAAAAAGGATTAAAAAAAAAAGGTAAAGAAGGTTTCCTTATTATTATTATTATTATTATTATATCATATGGTTACCAACTCAACTATTTCAAGAAATTAATGAAATCCAATTTTATTTCAATATTTGTTCAATTTGAATTGAACTCGTCATAAATAAAATTTTTAAGACAGATTATAGCATGGATTTATTTTCATAATAGGACTTACAAAAAGATAAAAGTGAGATTGCGTCTTATGATTTATTAATTAACTTTTTTCTTTTGCTTTTTAAAATTTGGCTCTCTCCAACCATAATCGGCTGAGTCATTGTTCATTTCTTAAACTAAATCTCTAAGAATTCCATCCCACAGATCGAAGGCGGTACTTTATTTATTTGTTTTTATTTTATTATTTATTAATTATTAAGTAGAGACAGACCCAATTATTATTTGAATTATTTTTTTTAACTTTAATAATAATTAAAGATATTGGCAAGTAGAAATATTTCTTTTATTTTAAATCCTATTGATGAGATATTTTTATATAAATTTTCTGTTTAGATGCATTAGAACAAAAATAATGTTAAATTAGCTTGAAAATAATTTAGCTAGATGAATATTATTGTGAAAAATAAGTTAAAGTGATTAAAGGATATGACTTTTTTTTATAGAATACATGTATTCTTCATTAAAAAAATCCTATTTGAGAAAGATAGAATTACGATAAGTAATAAAATTTTCATTTTAAATATTTAATCTAATTGTATAGTCATCATTCAAACTTGAGATAATATTATATTATATATATAAATTAAAACAATTTTGTGTCTTATACCTTAGTAAAATAAAATTTGCGTTATTTAATATAAAGGAAGAAAAAGATACTAACTTTAAGTAACTTATGTTGATGATAGAGTACAGAGAAGTTTGTAGAGAAATGAAATGGTTTAATTGTTGATAACAAAAGAAAAATTAAGATAAAAAACAATATTTGTAGTTTTATTGGGTGCTTAATTCTATTCTAAAGAATAATGAAAAAGAGAGGCTTAAGAACAATCAAATGATAATTAACCTTAAAACGGAAAAAGCAAAGAATTTAACAAAAATACGACACCATTGATAAATTACTAATGTGAAAAAATTAAGAATGGAATTAATTAGATAGTTGTGACGCAAACATAATATATAATTAACGTATCCGTTTTCATACTAGTGGTACACTTTTTTTATATATAATTTACATCGACTTCAAGATAAATGATATACAATGAGGCATTCATATTTTTGTAATATTGCAATAGATCGAGATCCGTTTTAAAATCATTACTAGAAATTTTAAAATTTATTACGAAATAATTTTGTAATTAATTTTAAAATTAATAGTTATTTTATAATTAATTTTTAGTAAAAATAATTAGCTACAAAATTATTATAATATTAGTGATAGCATGAAATAAGTAGCAAAATTAACTAAGAAAATAATCTTAGTTAATTTATAGTAAATTTTTAAAATTTGTAGTTATTTTTTACCTAATTTGTAGTAATAAGAAATATAAATAAATATAATTTAAATTTAGTTAGAAAAAATAATATTATAATTATTTAATAGTTAATTAGGTAGGATTTAGCTACTAATTTAAATGGTAGCTAAAATTAATAGCAAAATCAAAAAAATCTTGTTATGAACTAGATAAGTTATACAAGGAACTTATATAAAAATTGTATTTTAGATTTGTTATTTAACTATTGATGTAGTAGGTTGACTCTACGAAGATTTTGGCTAGATTTTCTATATTGGTTGTACAGGAGTTAATCTTCTAGATTGGTTGTATTATAATTAATTTTCTAGATGGGTTACAATACAATTAATTTAGAAACTTTTCTTCAATATTTTCATATCCTTCTCCAATCTTTGCATATTCTTAAACAACACAATATTTCATTATCTATCTTTATTGTTTTTGTTCTCGTTTCGTTTCTATTTTTTTCTTCTTGTCATTCAAGTGTTCGGTCTTATTCTTGTTGTCAATGTTTTTTGTATCATTATTCTTGATTTTGATCTCTCTTTCCTTGAGTTAAAAGTGTATTCTATGTGTTTGCATTGTTCATGTTGTTTATGCAAGAATGTCATAATGTTTGTCCTCATATATTGTTTGCACACATTATTAGTGACATTAAGTAAGAATGTTAAAGTATTTTATTACTCACAATATTGTCCTTGTATATTAGTCACATATTCACTTTATGTTTACTCACAAAATATGCATTTTATTAATTTAGTCCTTGGATATTGAAAATGCTACTATGCCCTCCTAACTATATATGTATTTAAACTTTTTTTTTGACACATTTGTTTTGTAATAGCCTTTCCATAATGCTTTCTTAATAGTATATGCATTAATATTGCAATGTCTACTAATGGTGAATTTGTACTAGCATAGGTTTGTATGTGATTGCCTTCCCATAATTTTCCTATTTTAATGTTTACATGAGTTAGAATCGAAAAGACATATTAGAATATTGAATGATTATTGTCTTAATTATTGGTTGTTTTTGCTTCATAATACATAGAGAATCTTGATTATTCTAATTCTAGGTTAGACAACTAATCTACTTGTATGAAAGATAGATGTGACACATGATTGAATGAATTGATCATTAACTATGGTAGTGGTGAAGACAAAGTATTCATTAAATTTGATCAATCTAGATTAGCAACAACGCTAAACATGGAAAAATTTAAGAGTTTTATCGCTCTTTTGGAATGAAGTAAAGTATGAGTGGGCATGAGAGAGTAAATGAGTAAAAAGATTTGAGAGAGTATCATTGTATATCATTGTATCTATATATTGTAGTTATTATTTTTATTTTCATTGTATTTGTGTATTACCTAAGACATTTTCAATTCTAAAATGTTGAGAAGGAGGTTGATCCAATATGTAGAAAACATTAGAAGACCTTCAAGACTAATCTTACTAGAAGATATAGTTTTGGTAACTTTAGAGGTGTTAATCCACATGAGAAGGATCATTTTCTTGATATACTTGGCAATTTTTTAGGATCTTATATTTTTGGTTAGTTGATTTTAAGTTAAATTATATTTTTGGTCCCTTATTTTAAAAATTTTATTTTAGTCCTTTATCTTTTAAAAGATTAATTTTTATCATATAACTCTCAAAGTTGAGTTCATATTGTTCTTTTGAAACAATGATCGTTTTTATTTTGGGACAAGATAATGAACCCTTTTTTGATTAATTTAAAATATAAAACTTGTTCTACTAAATTTGTTTACATAAAAACTATAGAACTCAATTAATGTTCGAACAAAAAAAATCATAAACATTGTGAAAGTCAGGTGAAAAATGAGTCCCACGAGCATCTAGAAAATAATATGATATTAGATTTTTTTTAGTTTTTCATTTCTCGTGAGACTCACTTTTCACACAATTTTTTTATCTTGTTTATGGTCCTTTTTGGTTCAATCATTGGTTATATTTCATAGTTTTCATGTCGATAAATCTAATGAGTTAAGTTTCACATCTTAAATCAGTAAAAAAATTCAAAATCATACCCTACAATTGAAGAACAACCATTGTGTTAGAATGATTATATTAACTCAAATTTAAAAGTTAAATGATCAAAATGAATATTTTGAAAGATAAATAACCAAAATGAATTTTCATAATAAAATGAGGAACCAAAAATATAATTTAATCTTGATTTTATTGATAACTGAATTGATTTCATATCTTTTTTATTTTATTGATTTATTTTTAACAAGAGAAAAGAAAAGAAAATCAAATAAATTTCTAGTAAAGAATTTATACGCCATTGTTAGTGGAAGTTATGAATTGCTTGAAGAAAAAATAATTAAGGAGAAGTGTAACTAATGATGAAAATAAACTCAATTTGACTTGTTTGATGTTATTTATCCTACACCAATTACACGACAAATGGAGGAAAAACACTAAAGAAAAATCTAAGAATTGCATAACTGAAAAGGCTTGTTAATGAGAGAATCGCAAGTAAACCTTAATTATTATCATTTGCCTTTTGTAATGTAAATGCAAATTATAGTTGTTAATTACTTGCATGTTAATAGGATAATAGGATTCTCTTGAAGAGAAATGTTGTAACGAAAGCTTCACGCGAACTGGTTATAACAATATATTGTCCACTGTTATAGAGAGAACAAAGCATATTGGTTGTGTTCAAGCAATTGGAGGGGGCCATTCAACATTACTTTGGCACACCTACACGTCGCACTGGTCCAATAATGATTACAAGAAAGGAGATGGAATGAGATATGTGATAGACTATCTCTTGAATCCAAGAATGATTGTGGGAGTGATGAAAGAGGATATGCAAGTGTAGATAGTCCAATAAATGCTTTTTATGAGAGATGAGATGAGGTTTGTGCTCTCCTCTACTTGTCCTGTCCAAGAATCTCTAACATAAAAAATCTTATATTCTTATTGTCAATCTTATCTTCTTGTTTCTAATGAATCATTCCAAGACTAATCTCATAATCTTGGATGGATCCGCTTGCACATCTATGTGTACCTACAATGAAAATGGAACAACACATAATAATTTAGTTGAGAGCTAATGTTATTGGCAAAGAGATGAACTCCTTCATGTAACAAAAGAATGTGACTTCAACTTAATAAGTGATTTCAAATTTAAACTTAGATACGTAACTACGTTAAAAACTTAAATATAAAATTTTATGTTGTAGTCCTACCCAACGTAAGTAGGATTATTTCCCACGAAAAATGCATATAATCTCTAGAAATACAAGTGGTATAAATTTTTATTTAGTGTGAGAAATGAAAATAATAAATTTATCTCATTAAATTATATTCAAATAGATAAAAATAAAAATAAAAATAATTTTTTAAAATAATTATATAATTATTAATTAACTTTTAATCTTAATAATACTCTAATTTATAATCTGAACGTGAAAATTATTTTTCGTATATGCATATATTTTCGAGTGAATCACGAATTTAATTATTAAAATTATAATTATTATTTAAATTATTCTTTAAAATTAATAAAATAACAAATTGATATGTAAAATTACATATTATGAATGAATTTAATCTTATAAATTATAATAGATTGTAAAATTGATGTTTAAATAAATAAAATATGAATGAAGTTTAACACTTTGGACCTCTATCTTGTCTGCGTTCCAAATTGGCAAGGGCCAGAGATATTAGGGTGCGAAGAAAGCACGTGAGGAAAATTTCAAGTTTAGGAAATGAAAGTATAAAGTGAATTAAAAATGGTGGGGTTTTGAGTAGTCTAAAAGGCAGGTTGGATGTTAATTGAGGTCGTAAGCCATTTGCCTTTGTATATGTCTGTATCAAAACAACACATAAATCACTTCATTTTCTGTTAGTGGAATCGTCATGCTAATTACATGCTGATTCTGCTATCAGTGGTGAGGCACAAAGCACTTCAACAACAAGATTCTCAATTAAACATATATAGCTGCCTCCCTCGTACTAACATTCTTTCTTTCTTTCTTTCCTTTTTAATTAATTAATAATTAGTATTTTAATAATAGATAAAATAAATATTTGAAAATGTATAAATTATATTATAGTCAAAATTTACAATAAAAAAATATTTTCAAATACACTATATTTTAAATTTATGATAAATAATTTATATTGTGATATAAATTTATTTTTAACTATTGATAATTCTTAAAAAAACATTGAAATTTAATTTAGAAACAATAATAAAAATGGATAAGAGATTAAAAAAATTCTAAAATTACTTTCGTTCAAGATAAACTATTCAAATGATCTATAATTATATATAAAGGAAATACAAGATTCTGGTGTATATACTTTTGTGTCCTATTTTACCCCTATAATTACTGATGTAAACTATTATTTTTCTCTCACTAGTGACATTTTCAAAAGATAAGTTCTCATAGTGTAATATTCAATTAATAAAACTCAAAATAATATAGGATATAATCTAACATATATTAAGACAATTTCAATATGAAAAGGAGAAAAATTAAAAAGAAAAGTATTCAATACAATGATAAGAATAAAGAGAAAACCATATGGAGTTTCCTTTGAAGAGCTCCTATTAATTTCAATTTGTAATTATACCTAACCCAATTGTCAGATTTATAGGTAATTATGCTTAAAGTTATGTTTTTTTTAGAGTTCTCGTATAAATAGGTAAATTGTTAACACACTAAATTAGTTACATTGTTATATATACATTTACATAACAGTTCATCCAAATTAAAACAATAATAATTACAAGATATCAAACTAATTTTTAGTCTACTAAATTAGATAAACTGTCAATTCATTAAATTAACTAAATTATCACAAACACACATATATATATATATAAATAATTATAATTACATTGACACTAACACCTAATTGACACATGATAACAGTCGAGCATATAATATATGCATACATCTTATTGTATAACATAATTGTTAAACATAGACAACACACTTATAATAGTAATTTTGACTAATCTTTTGATCATTTAGAAAAAAATATGAGATGTAATGTGATGAAGTATCTAATGATCTTCATCTCAGATTTTGTAACATACTTAAAAAAAATACTTTTTTGTCATTTAATGAGGTATATTTAAAAATGTTTCGAGCATGAGAACAATGAAAGTTAAATTTTATTTTAATTATGTAATGTTATATATTTCTCATAATTTTTAACTTATTGTCATAAAAATTTATTGAAATAAATTTGCTATATTTGTAATATATTTTTGTGATGAAAATTAGTGGATTAGTGGGACAGTATATTTTAGTTTTTTCCATATTTATTGTTTCAAAATAAAAATGTAAGTGAATTATTATCTATAAACAAAAAATATAAAAAATATTTAAAAATATATAAAAATATAGGGTAACATGTAAAACTATTTTAAATTTTTAAGTGAAATCGCGATTATATTAAAAAATGATTAAAATTCTTAAATGTAATGTGAGAGTATAAAACCTCAAAAAATAAATTAAAAACTATAAATAAGTTGTTGAAATACTATTAATGAAGGAATGAGAAAAATGAGAGGACAAAAATGTAGTAAATGGTTGAAGTGGAACTGTGAAAGTTTTTGGAAAGTGGTGCATGCTTTGGTCAATGGTCATATGCAATCTTACTGGTCGTCATTGAAATACATTATTGTCTAGGTCACGTACATAATGGTTTTAGAAGAGAGGTTGTTTTCAAGATTTTATTTTTCTTTTTAACGATACTTTGTTCAGAAAATATAAATGCGTTATGCATGTAGACAAATAATTATGCTTAGCTTGTCGTAAAAGGATGTGCTACATAACGTGGAAGTGTAGTGTTCAATCACTCTAGTGGTGATGATTGTTCTCAATTATAAAATAAAATAATGTTTCAAGCGCAAATGTGCCCTACCTCAAATTTAAGGTGTAAGTACAGTGCTTAATATAATTTGTATGTTTCAGAATATTACAGGGAAATTTCGCAAAACCACAGAACCTGTTCACTTAGGTTATTTAGTGTAAGTCATTATTACAAATTTAATACAAATTAATACTTTAAAATTTCAACCTTGGACATTTTGGAATATAATACATCCATAATAAAAGCAATGATAAATGAAAGAGAATTTTAATTTGGTATTCTAAAGTTACGCATGTGTAATTATATTATGTTTTTGAAAAAATTGATCATCAAATTAATTTTTAAATATTTTTTGTTCTTTGATCCTGTTACTAATAACTTAGTTATTTATCTATATTAATGTCCACATTTTATATTTTTAATTTATATTTATAAATTTTATTACGATTAAAAATATTTTTAAAGGACACAACCTCAATTTAAAGGGTGGCATCTTATACGGTTCTAGCACAGTGTATGTGTGTGTTTTTTTTATATATATGACGATGTGCGTTTGAATAATTATTTGTAAAATTAATTTCTAGTTAATTTTGAAATGAAGTGATTTATATTTAAATGTTTTTTTTTTTAAAAAATAAGTTAATAAAAAAATAATTTTTATTTAATATAGAAGTTATCTGAAATTACTTTAATTTAAAATTGATTTTAGATCTAAATCTACTCCAAGTAAATCTTTAATTTAATATGTATACTTTCTCTGTTATTTATTATTTTCTTTTTTTAATTGTTTTTATTTTTTATACATATGTTAAAGTTGATGTTATTGGATTAAAAAATAGACAAAAAAATATTTTTCTCCTCTAAAGTCTAAAGTAAAGATATCTTTAATGATAAAATAAATAATATATATATATATATTATTTTAAAATGAATTGAATTTATGATATATTTTAATTTAAATTAATATTAATATATTTTGACCTCTCATTTTATATTCTTTTAAGAATTAAATCTAAAAAAAAAAATAGTGAACCGAATTATGCGCTATTGTTTTCTGCCGTGAACAAGTTTAGGTGATGCTGAGAAGGTTTGAGATTACTATTGAGCAACAGATTCCAAGCACGTGCAGAAATCAATAAAATTTGCTTTAGCGTAAAAAATAAAAATTAATTAACTTTCATACACGTGTGATATAAGATTTTTTGTTTTGGCAGTGTGATATAGGAATCTATAATGCTAAATTATTGACACTTTAGAACTTTACTCTTTAATTTTAATTTTTTAATTTATTTATTTGTTGCAAATTTATCCTTATTTTAGTTGATATTTTGGAGAGTCGTGTCCATTTAACTAATATCTCTTAATTATGGGCCCTCATTTTTCTGTTTATTTTCTTTTGAATAAAGAGGAAAAGTAGGGAACGGATAGAGGGTGAAAAAGAGGAAATGGATATCATAAATTCAACGAACACCATAATTGGAACAATAAATTGAGGTGGTCCACCTTTGTGGTTTTATTCATCTTTCGGTACCTTTATCTGATCTCATCTATTTTCGATGATAAATGGGTTGGAAATTGACTACATCATTAGGTGTCTGTTGGTAAAGTTTTTATTATGTATTACTATCTTATATATTTTAACTAATAACAATTTAAGTAACAATCAAATATGTTACATTCGCTTTTCAAATATCCTATTATTAACCACTAGAATTAGACTCGTTCATGGTTTATGAGTTCTAAACTACAAAGATAAAAAAAAATGCACATTAAAATTCTATTGACGAGATTAAAACATTATGTCTATATCTTTATTAAAACAACAAAATATATCTCTACATATTAGGAAAAAAAATCCGACACTATTTTAATTTTAAAATTATTACTAGAATGAAATTTTAGTGTTTTTTTTTAGAATATATTAAAAAGAAAATATTTAAGCCTCCGCGTGAGGAATTGTATCAAAGTTTTGTTGAATGTTAAATTGTAGCCGAGGTGGGCTCTAGTATAGGTTTGACTTGGCTCATTTACAAGATGACGCAAGTTGGAATAAGGACCCAAAATCGATGGCTACTGTTTCAGTTGGGTAGCAGGTACAGAGGAACAACAACTAAAAAGACTATTTGTAGCACAGTGCCATAAGCAAAAATAATATCATAAATAATGGTGGTGGTTAGTGTTATATGTGGGAATCGCGTTGGATTCCCGTGTGTGATGAAACTACCTATATTTATAGTCACTAGGCAGTGACAGTGTAGTAGTGATCTGGAGTGATGCTCAAGTGTGTTGTGTGTCAGTAAGGTGCAATGGTGAAGAGTGAGTTTTCAGAGTTAGATATGCTATCTAGTGCCTAGTGGGATATAGGAAAGGACCAAAACCCACCTATCTTTCCTTCACATACGCATCATATTCTTTCACAGTGCAGATTTTTAGTTCTCACTTCTGACCAAAGTAGGCATATATGTTCCTTTGAGTCACTTGTGTTGTTTCTCGCATATTTGGGGTGTCTATAAACTACACGGTTTTTGCTTTTTCAATTGAATTAGATTCTTTTGGGAATTCAATTCTTATTCTTCCTTAGTTTTTGGGTTTTCTTTTCTTTCTTTTTTTCCTCTATTTATATTTGGGCTCGTTTTCTGTTAAGCCTTGACTTGGTTGGGACTTCTCGCTTGCTTGCTCCAAACCAGCTTCACTGTTTTCTCCTATTCTTAGTAAGTTTCTCAATTCTCTTGTATCTGAAATGTTAGCAATAGTGTTCAACAAATTTGGTTGTTTTAATTCCTTTTCTCGGGTTTTCTGCTGTGGGAGAAATGTAATTCAATTATAGTAAGTAACTTAATGTCTTCTACCAGATAATTAGTTGCTCTTTGCCTTTGGTATTATGTTTTTTTATTTTATAAAGAGTCAGGGATTCTGGATCATGATGCTGATAAAGATTACTACTTTACCAGTTTCTAGCAAGGATTGTCTGATAAGCATGATAATAATGACTTTATTTATTTGGATAAACTAGGATGATTATCAGTGCAAAGTGCTGACCAATGTTAAAGTGAAAGGACTATGTTTTATTTAATATGAACAATTGGTTACTACGAATGTCTTCTTATTTTATGTTTTGAATCTCTTGATGAGAAATTATTAATAGAGTAAATAATGATTTTGGTCCAGAAAATATAATTTGATGTCACATTAGTTCTTAAAATTAATTTTTTTAAATAAGTATATGAAAATTTCCTAACTACTGCGTTTTCTTGGAAGCTGCATTTCGAAGGAAAAGGATATGATGATGTGTCCAATGGTGTTATTCAATTCATTGCATTTTGAATTTATAATTAGTCTTATGCTGATGTGGGGTTCAGAGAAAAGTTCATGCAGTTTTGGGCAGTCACATGTGCCATATTACATTGGGATGAAATATAATTTTTTATATTACCTCATCAATGATGGAGAACTTGAACTACCCTCTGATAAATGCGTGTATCTTCTTCTGATCTAGGTGAACCCCCCCTGCCTTTTCAATTTAGAATACAGTCACAAGTCACTACGTTATCCCAATAAGCCTTTTTCATTTAGGTAACTTAGGTATATTTATTCATTTCACACCTGGTACCAAATACCAATTTGAGTAGTTGAAGGCTTCAAGAAGTGAATGTCATGCTGGCTTAACGTGTTCTCTTTCACTCTACCCAAGTGTAGCTCAAACAATTTATTTTTTATGAAAAATGTTTTTATTTTAGAGATGATTGCTGTCCCCAAAATATTAAAGCAGAACAACTTGCCATCTGGGGGAGGTTCATATATATTTAAATATTATAACAAAATAGGGAAGAAAAAGCAGAACTTGCTTCCTTTATGAAAAAAGATCTAAGGATAGCCATAGCCAAGAGGGCTGTAATTGTATTAGTGGGGCATCCTGGAAGGCAAGTACTTGGTAAAATAATTAAATGAAGTTCGATATTGGCACATTTGTAATTGGCAGATGAACTTGTAATAAAATATTGTATGTGGTAACAAGTCACGATCCGCAACAAAGGCCGTGAAATGTGTTTTGTCTAAATGCATAATTTATGCTCCTACACATCCGTAGTGTCTAATTTGACAATTATCAAGCTGTGGAAGCAATGAATTTAATTGTATCCAGCAAGTGCAAGAAGCATAAGTAAATGTCACACTAGTTACACAAAATATTGCTAAGTGAGTATAACTTTGTCTCTTTGTTAAGAGTATCTTGGTTCCTACCTCACCTGGATAGTGCCTCTTCAGATAATTTTGGAGTCATTGGGAAGTAGTTGGCCCTTCTTGATGTTGTAGAAAGGTGATTTTCCTAAGATTCGTTTTCTGGGACCAATAGAAATAACAACCTCTTTGCTCAATAGTACCCCATATCGTGTCAATAAAAGGGGCACGCACGGGCTACATCATTCATTAATAAGTTGTTTCAAACAAAAGCTTCTTCAAGACAAAATATTGTATTCTCATCCCAAGGAGCATGGTAGATTTCTGTGACTATTTTTCTGCTTGGGGATTTGAAAGAAGCTAGAACACAAGACAGGTACTATACATGCAGTAGTAGAGAAGATTATTAATGGAGAGTTAATAATCTTTAATGCTACCAGATATTCTTATTTGACATGTCTTGTATTTAAATAGAACTAATTATATTTAGCCTTTGTCATCTTAATCTTTCATGATTAACTGCTGACATTGATCCACGTGATGTGGCACATTGCTGGCACTTATCCATTTTGCTTGTATTATATGGGCTCTACCAAACTTCTACCAGTCTATATTGTATTGTTGGCATTGACTCTAGCTGGCTTTGTGTATATCTTAATATAAATATTAGCCCTAATGGATCTCATTTCATCTTCTATACAATTTCTATAATCCCAATCCCAATTATAGTAACACTGCAAGATCTATTTTCCGCATCTCAATTATATCTGTGGCTAAAAGATTGAATATTGTGTTAGTCCTTCCAATAGTCAAGGGGAACAATGAATGCACTAGCAGCTACCAACAGGAACTTTAAGTTGGCCTCTAGGCTTCTGGGATTGGATTCAAAGCTTGAGAGAAGTTTGCTGATTCCATTCAGGGAAATCAAGGCAAGTAAAACTGCTTTTTATGTTCTTTTTCATGCCTTTGTTCTGGCAAATTAGTTTACTTGTTTTCCCTCTACTGTTTCATATAGTTCACCAACTCTAGTTCTAAATAATGTTTCTCAAAAATGCAGGTTGAATGTACCATACCTAAAGATGATGGCACGTTGCAATCTTATGTTGGATTCAGGGTTCAACATGATAATGCCAGAGGCCCTATGAAAGGAGGAATCAGATATCATCCCGAGGTTAAGACTAAACATTTTTAGTTACTAACTACTCCAGGGTTTATCTATGGTTGTGGTGAAGACATGCATTCTTTTTTTAGTTCAACACTGAATTGCTATCAGATTTTTGTCAATGATAATAATTTAATTTCTTTCCCTTAAGTTTGTATAACTTGGACAGAAATAAAACAAAACGTGGGGATAATCCTCTGAACAACTATATTTAAGAGAAAATTGTGTATGCTCCGAGAATCTAAAAGATTCGTACAGTATTATATAACCACAAATCGTCTTGACAGTAAATTTATTGATTTTTATATAATTTTCTTAAATGTCATTCAACTATGATTTTTGATTGATTAACGGTGTAAAACCTTTTATACTGACTGCATAGAATTTAAACTCTATATTAATAAAGAGAGCTAAGATTCAAATTACAAGTTTTCTATGAACTAGTCCCTGGAACTGTTTATATTTGCAGATAGGTATTACTCTGTGTGCTTAAGGTTCTCAGTTCTCACAGAATCATTTAATGGAATAAATAGGTTGACCCTGATGAAGTGAATGCTTTAGCACAACTAATGACATGGAAAACAGCTGTAGCAAATATACCATATGGTGGTGCCAAAGGAGGGATAGGGTGTAACCCATCAGAATTAAGTATATCTGAGTTAGAAAGACTTACTAGAGTTTTTACCCAAAAAATTCATGATTTGATTGGAACTCACACAGATGTGCCAGCACCTGATATGGGAACAGGACCACAGGTCAGTACTAATTACACAGATTTAGAATTGAATCTGCTGCTGTTTGTTTAAGATTATATATATATATATACATTTTATTATGTTACTGTTATTTTATATTTCACTTAAATACATGCTGATGTGATTTTTGGAATTCAATATTATCTTACTGTGTGGTTATGCATGCAGACCATGGCATGGATACTAGATGAGTATTCCAAATTTCACGGTTACTCTCCCGCAGTAGTGACCGGAAAACCTATAGTGAGTATTTTTTGTTTGTGTCATTTCATTTGAATGGACATTGGAGTGAAATCAAACCAAGCTTAATAAATCATTCCTCCTTATTTTTTCAAATTAGGATCTTGGTGGATCTCTAGGTAGAGACGCGGCTACAGGACGAGGAGTCCTCTTTGCAACAGAGGCTTTGCTTAATGAGCATGGGAAGAGTGTATCTGGACAACGGTTTGTCATACAGGTACTTGTTGAGTCTTGTATATTTACTCCAATTCATCTTTATGCTAGTGAAACAATGTATTATGCCAGTTTGAAAATGATGTTCACTTTGTGGTTATACAAGACATAATCGTGAATTTACCTATTATAAAACTCCCTTCTTTGACTCCAGAGTTTATGTGAGTTTACTGCAAGTTAACTCGTTTTCTCTGCCTAGAATTGTAAACTTATAACAGTCTATTAGTTAATTAGAGAGGTTGGAAGGACCCTTTTACTCTTCTGTCTTAATATTGTTGCACTACATAGCCTATAGGAAAAGAATGAAGCATTAGCTATGTAGATGGTGAAGAAATGCTCCAAAGAAGTTCTTGGATTTAGTATTATGATGAATATGAGATAAACTCATGCATATCATATTGTGTGTTTTTTCAGGGTTTTGGAAATGTAGGGTCATGGGCTGCCCAATTAATTAGTGAGAAAGGTGGAAAAGTTGTTGCTGTGAGTGACATAACTGGAGCCATAAAGAACAGCAAAGGTCTTGACATCCCAAGCCTACTCCAGCATTCCAAAGAGCACAGGGGAGTAAAAGGATTCCATGGTGGTGATCCAATTGACCCTAAGTCAATATTGGTTGAAGATTGTGATGTTCTAGTCCCAGCAGCTCTTGGGGGTGTTATCAATAGGTGATTTTCCTCACTTAACCACAAAAGTCTTTTGTTCTCAACTCAAGCAAAATAAGGAGCACCTTCAAATATTTGGTTATTTTAACAAACTACATAGTACAGTATCATCACCATAGCTTACTTTAAAAGCAAACACAGTACTTGCCTCCTATAAGCAATATTCTTAAGTTGAATTATATAATAAAAAGGTCTAAAAGCTTCTTTTTTGGTATGGTTAAAGGGAAAATGCAAATGAAATCAAGGCCAAATTTATTGTGGAAGCAGCTAATCACCCAACTGACCCAGAAGCTGATGAGGTTAGTTTATATTTTCTCTTTCCTTCCCTTCTTCAAACAAGAAAGAAAAAAAATGCATTATTGTTAACTACCTTCCTAACTTGCAGATTCTGAAGAAAAAAGGTGTTGTAATCCTCCCTGACATATATGCAAATTCAGGAGGCGTTACTGTTAGCTACTTTGAGTGGGTTCAGGTGACTATTAATTTATTCTAAACACATTTTTTCCAACGCTCTCTTGACTGAACTAGGTTAAAAATCATAAAATTGCTAGCAAGACTCCTTATTTAATGAAATTTATTCATGAGTTTAACATTTAGAAAATAGTATATTAAAAGTATACTTAAATACGTTTTATATTATGCAAATATGATTATATCTTAATTTATTTCTTACAATAAGTCAAAAGTAATAAATTGAAATATAAAAATAACACCAAAAGTAATATATTAAAATTAAATTATATATATTTTAAAAAATACAGTATAAAAAGTAAATTAATGAATTAAAAAATAAGAATAATATTTAAATAAAATAAAATTATTATTTATAATATATTAAAATATAAATTATAAAAGTAAATTATATGTAATTATCTTATTTATATAAAATAAAAAATACATTAATTAATTGAATTGAGCTCCTACACATCATTTAATTATCTTAATTTATAATATTCTTTGTTATCTTAATGAGCTCAATTAATATTACCCATTTTGTTAGTTATATTAACAGTAAACTAAGTAAAATTAGTCATAAAAACTAAAAAATGACAAAATTTAAGTTAAAAAATATATATTGAAATGAATGTTATAAAGTAGAATGCTAGTGGTCTTTTGACAAAAATGGTTGTGTAGTTGCTATAATATGGTAACGTGGTTGGTGATTTGGTAACACGCAGAACATCCAAGGTTTCATGTGGGATGAGGAGAAAGTGAATAATGAGCTAAGGACGTACATGACAAAAGGTTTCAAAGATGTGAAAGAAATGTGCAAAACCCATGAATGTGATCTTCGTATGGGAGCCTTCACCCTGGCAGTTAACCGTGTCGCACGTGCCACTGTCCTTAGGGGTTGGGAAGCTTGACTCACATCTTTTCTTTTTGTTTTGTTCCTCTGCTTTCAATAAAAGAGCTCCACTCTCCCCAACACTTCACTAAGTTTTTGTTGCTTTCATGTCTTTGGGTTAATTCTATTCTCACCCCAATTTTTCTTCAATCCATTTTATATCTGATTTATCCTATCCAAGGGGAAGAAAACTCCATGTACTCTTCTTCTTTTTTTTTTTTTTTTTTTTTTCATCAACTTCATGTACTCTTCTTGGAATAATATTCCAATTGCTGTTTTTGCACTAAATACTACCTAGATTTTCAAAATGTGACATAATTCAATTTTACACTTTATAAACATTAAGTTGTAGCTATAATTATTTTCAGACCAATACCTGTGAAGTATTTAAGTTTAGCCTAAATATTAAAATACTAAACATTATAATGCAACTAATAGGTCATATTGACAACGCAATTATTGACTGTGAATAATTTTAGTTACGGATAACACAGTCTGTGATAGGGATGTAAACTGGGAAATGCAGGCAGGTAGTCTTTCATATTTTCATTAAATATATGTATGTAGATACCAATTCCAATTTTCATTCTTGCACATAATATCAATTGCGATTATATAATTATATTTTATTTATATAATTTTATAACATATTTATATTTTTTTAATATACTTACATATTTAATTTTATAAATATAAATATATTAACATAATTTTTATATATTTATATTTTTAATATATTTATATATTTACCATTGTATATTTATTTTTAATAATAATATAATATTATATTTTTAAATATAATACTGCTACTTAGCACAACGATCCTTGCTTCTAAATTTTTTCTCTTAAGTTTGCAACCACCACATTATTTAGATTTAAAATTTGAGAAAGAACGTCATTTTTTTGTTGTTGATTATGTTATTGGTTTGACTTTAGGTTTTGGTTTTATATTTTTTAATACATGCAAATACATCATAGTATAATACATGTGTTTTTTACTACATGCAAGATATAATAATTACTATAATTAGACAAAAATACACATATAATATACATAACTATTTTTTAAAATAAAAATAATTATTTCATATATACTGAGTTATGTTAAAAAAATTCAATTATTTATTTTTAAATTATGAAAAATTTAATTAGTATAATTACTAAATAAGTATATTCCCAATCAATTGTGAAGATACATAATTGATTTTCGTAATACGTGATTGATTAGAAATATACATATTCGATTATATATATTCGTCATCAATTACAAATATATTTAATAGATTTTTTTTAAAAAATTAAAAATAATATTTTATGTTCAAAAAATATTATATATATTTTTAAATATTGATTATATAATTAAATTTTCATTATATTATGATAAAAAATACGTGTATGCGTGTGTTTTATTTTTTAAATATGTAATTAAAATTTGGTGTTTAAAATTTATACGTTTATACGAAATCATTTAAAATTTTTAATTTTTTAATTTTTTATCTGTTTATAATTTTCTTTATACACTGATCATATTATTAACTGATTGATATTATATTATTTTATTTTTGCAATTTTTAATTTTTCATAATAAAAAACTTTATATAATATTTAAAAAATAAAATAACATATTAAGAACAAAATCAAAAACTTATATAATTTTTATTTTATTTTATCTTTTAAAATAATTATATAAATTTACTTCTCTATTACACTTTTATCAAACAATTTAAATTTCATTTTATTTCTTATTTATTTTTCTTAGATATATTTTTTTATATTTCTCTCTATTTCAATTCAGTTCTCTTCACTCTATCCAATACAACTTAAATTTTCTTAAATGAGATTTTTTAGAAAATACTTTCCTTTTTAATAAATTTAAAATATTTTATAGTAAAATATAATATTTAATAAAAAATTAAAAAGTTTGATACTTATAAATTTAATATTATATAATTATCCAAGATACTCATTTCTCCCCTCTTAAGTAGAGACACTCAAAAAAAATAATTATCTTGTAAATAGTTATATGATTGTATTATCTACCAATGCATCTCTACTCCGAAGACACCCTAGTATTGATAATCAAGCACCGATTTGAATAGACTACACATCTCAATCCACCTTGCCATAATGATAACAATATATAATCAACCAACATACATCGGAACCACTCAATCCATAAGAATAACAAGTCAGTTCAACATCTATGTTATCTCCGAAGCAAAATAGCTGCAACAATGTCAAAAACATTACATAAAATTCCCCTAGAATCTCCCTCTTCCCCTGAAACCACCACCCCGTCCACCACCCCTAGGAGGACCACCTCTCCCACCCCTTGGGCCGCCCCTTCCACGAAAACCACCACCTCCACGACCACCTCTGAATCCACCTCGACCTCCTCCACCTCCACCTCTACCACCTTGTGATTGTCCCCTGCAACAAGAATCAGCCAATCATGTTAACTGGAATAGCTCCAAACCATTTTAATACCTTTTAAAGGCACCAAAATTCAACAAATTGTTCGCAGAGATGCTTAAGCATCTGACAACAATAGCATTTTTTTATTTCTGGGTGGCTCAAAGAAGATTATTTTGATATAAACAGGAATAATGGAAGTGATGTAAAACAAAATTCAAGAATTTAAGGGACAGTGCAAGCTGTATATATAATAGCATATCTAGGTACAAAGAAAAGATCAAGTAAATTTCAGCTTAGATCATTTATCAGTTAAGTATTGCCTTGCCTTCCATAATTTAAAGGACCTCTTTCTGGTTCTTTTTCCCATCATTTTTAGGCTATAAGGAAACACCAACTAAAAGCCATTGTCAAGAGAACATTTTTTTTAATGCTTGCCAACGAAAATAACTATTCAATAATTCACAAATAGATCACTTTGATAGAAACTGGGGTTTATAATTCAAACTTTCGGGACTTTAACTAAGAATCCTTTAAACAAAATACATATCATAAGAGACTACACCAAGACTGTCAACATTGTGGCTCCACAAGCAAGCATTGGTCTATGTATAATAGAAGCATAACGTGCTTACAATGAAATAAACCAGCTTTTTGCAAACTGCAAAAAATAGGTAGTCAGAAGAACCACCGTGAAGGCATTGCACAGCAAACACAAACAACTATAACATCATATGAAACAGTTCAGACATTCTTGAATCTTGATTAAGTTGAAACAATAATGTGGCATGGATAGCAAACACGGTTGGACATGTAATAGCCCAATCTAGCCATCAACCAAATTTTTTTCAGATTCACCAAAAACAAGAATGAACATGAAATCCACAAAGAAATGCAAGGACAATCAGAAACACAAATAGAAATAAGGTATATTAATTGGCCACCAATTAATCCATACCTAACTTCATCTACACTTTCAGTGAGCAAACTAATTGCATAATATTTATACTAGTTAATTTTTGGCAAAGTGTTGCAAAGGGACCATACTTGGGTTGTGGAAGAAATCTTGCAAGAGGCAACAGTTTCCTTGGGTCAATATAAAACTTGTCACCAGCAGCATAAGAAGTAGCAACAATCCCTTCCATCATTTTAATTGAGAAGTACTGCATGTTCACAAATGAAGCACCAAATAACATCACAACTCAGTTCCATAACAGACAAAAAAAACTAGAAGTAACGAACATATTAAAATACAAATGATAAAAAACCCACAGATTCATTGATGGGGCCAAATATTTCATCAACTTTCCCAATCTGAGTCATGTTTTGCAGATATATAGGAGCATTAAAAAAGGGAATTTTCTCATTCGTAAGCTTCGACACTGCATCTCCCTCACATGCATGCATAAACGTTGAAACCTCTGCACACACCAAATGAACAAACCTCATTAAAACACACACCACTATAAGAATAAACGTAAAAAAAAAACGCGAGTTTAGATAAAGTTGTGTTCTTTCTTCACAAATTATCGAAACCCAAAAACGAAACCATGTCACCAGCAACAAACGCCACAAACCACGAGATTTTTCAAGCTTCAAATGCTGTTCGTGAAATACCCACTAGAGAAAATAGAACTTGAAACGTTTCTTGAGTCCCAAAATGGAAGAAGAAACAACTTACCTACGACTTCGGAGGGTGGCCCTTCATCGCGAAATCCGCCTCCGCCGCGTCCTCCACCGCCGCGACCAAAACCACCTCTGCCTCGGAAACCACCACCATCGCGGCCACCTCGGAAACCTCCGCCATCGCGGCCACCTCGGAAACCGCCGCCTCTCGGAGGTCTCATTGTTTGGTAATCAGAGGATGCTCCAACAGTAGATGGCGAAGACAGCGTTAGGGGGTTTAGGGTTTTGGGGCAACGCAACGGGGAAATAGGGTTTTGAAGAGTGAGGGTTTGAGAAAACTGAATACTTTAGTGTTTGGGCCGCTATTGGGTTTTTCGGCCCGAATTTGAAATGGGCTGAGGTTTCTACTTCATGTGTCATTAATTAAATCATTTTAAAATTATTTTGATGACTCTTTTTTATGTATTTTATATATAGTCTTTGATTTATTAAAATTTTTTTATTTTTTTATTTTTTATTTTTTTTCAATTTTTATTTTCAATATATTTAATTCTAAATTGAATTATAATATTTTTTAAAAGAAATTATCAATTAAAAATAATATTGTATTATAATATAAATTATTTATTATGAATTTAAGATATAATATATACGCTAAAAAAATTTATTTATTAAGAATTTTAATTATAATATAATTTATATATAAAATATTTATTAAAAATATTATTTATTATGAGTTTTAATTACATAACAAAATATTTATCTTACAATCTTATGCATTACACATACCAAAATTCTCTCTCTCTATATATATATATATATATTAATTATGATGTTGATCTAGAGGATCTTTTGTAGTTGACTCTAATTATTGATTGTGGTTATGGATAATGTGTTGGTGTGTATATAGTTGAGTGCATTGGTCTAGGACCCTTTTTTTTGTTTGTATGTATTTGAGGATGAATCGATACTAGTTGATATGTATATATTATATATTAGTTTAGATGAGTTTCTTTTGATAGACTTTTATTATGATAGGTTGTATTTTCATATTTGTACTTATGACATGTTAAGTATCTCTTATGTATGACTTTTATTATCTATCTATGCATATGATATAATTTATATAATTATTTTTATTCTTGCAAATTTGATCTTATACATAAAATTAAATAAGTGCGTCCAATTAAATATATGATAATGGTAATTGAGATAATTCTGATAATGAGTGTCACATTAAACACATAACATTTGTCAACATTCACTTAAGGACCTGCATATCCAAATTATAGTAGGCCACGTTAATAGTTTGAGACTAAGTAAGCATGTAAGTTAAATATTGGACAGTAGCTTAATGAATTAATTAAAATTACTTATTTTAAACATGTAAACCAAAATCAAACTATTAAAATATACATAAATTAAAATTTCTTAAATGTTATGCTAGGAGATAAAAAATACAATTAAGTATAATATATATTATTCTTACATTTGTTCATAACATTTGTACTTTTGTCATCTAAGTTTAATTTTTTTTAATGTTGTCTTTTGTTATAATTTATTTTTACCATTTAACTTTTTTGTATGTCTAACACTTTTCTCATTATCACATTTGTCTTATAACATAATAAAGATATCATGTGTTACTTTAACCTACAACTAAGTATGTGTTTGGAAGCTTATTGAAAATGGGTGTATCACTTCAAAATCATGTCAATTTGATGAAAATAATATATAAGCTCCCAAACATTGAAGACAAATTTGATATTACAAATAAGATTCAAACACGTTGTAAGACTATTTTGAAATCTCAATCCTTGTCTTGTCTAGGACATTAAATAAAAGAAATAAGATTTATTTCTACAATAATAGGACAATTTGGCTCACAACAATATAAACTAACTTGGGAGGCATGTTTTAAGTACATATGAACTATAAATAATTTGTATGATTGGTGGGTTTCTTTCAAACTTTTATATAATTAAAAATGTTTTTGTTTAACTTGTTTATGTATTTTTTTTTCAATTTGATGAAAATTGTGGATTTTTTCAATAGTATTAAGAAAATAAAGGTGATTAAAAGAATAATGTCCTACAAAGATAAGAAAAAAATATTATTCGTTTAAAACTCATATTGACAAAGTAGAACTAATATTCTAAATTGTATTTGATGGTTAATGTATTGATTTTGATATTGTTTTCGACACTATAAGAATAAATCATTTCTATTTAGCATATAAAAAGCCATGTAAAGAAAATTGTAATTGTAACTATGATATAAATATAGTGGATCAATCTTTTATACCACTTAGTATTCTACATTATTGATAACCAACTTCATTTTGTCACCCTAACTTATATTGTTGTGTAATTAAATTCTATAACAAGTAAGAATAAGCATTAGACTGAATTTGAAAAATATAACAAGTGTTTTTTATGTAAGCAAACTTCAAAAATTGTAATTTGTAACAAAAAAAAAAGAAAATTCATATATAATGACGTGGTGTAAGCAAGTTATGATCGACCCACAAATTTGATCAATCCAACCTAACAACATTTTAATAGGTTGGGTTAAGTCATCGAGTTGTTTTAAGTTCATTTTGACTAACCCAACTATAATTGAATTGGGTATCAGGTTAGTGAATTTCAAACTTGTTTAATGCAATCCAATTAGGTTGTTTTATAATATTATTAATAAATTGTAATTATTCATTGATAATGTTGAATTTGAACAATTGAACTTGTATTTTAATTTAGACACGTATTGAAGTATTTGATAACATGACTAATTTTTTATTTTACTTGAGTTAAAGTGATATATTTATGAATCATTCTAAACTTTCTAGATGGTCTACATTGTCAGTTTGATTATGCTATGATTGTACTTTATTATTGTTTATCTAGATTTTGTATATTTGAATGTCTTAATTTTGAATGAATTGAATTTATTAAGTGCTTTGTTTTTATTTTTCAATTTTCTAGAATACATTATTATTTTATTCACTTGACTTAACTATCTAACTCAACTCGATTTGATTTAAGGTTGGCATGGATTGGGTTTCTTAACAAAAAAAATAACAAACTCAACTCAATTATACTTCATGGGTTGAATCTTAAATTATATTAAACTCAACTTAAAGTGAACCACTTCCACTCCTATATAATGATAGATCGAAACTAACACAACATTCAAAGAAATACAATTAAATTTAAAATTGAAATAAAAAGGATCTTTTACATTCATGTTAAAAGGTATTTGTCATTCACAGATAACTAAAGACTAAAGTGAAAAAAAATATAGGATATAATGTTCACAAATAACCAAAACCACAATATTGGTATAATTACCTTAATTTGTTTTTACATTTTGATCCAATTTTAATACATTATTAAGTTTTTTTTTATTGTCATCTTAATGTTGTAAGCATCTATCTTTATTGACTAGGTTATATACTTAATGCTTGACTCTATGTTGATCCACTTGGAGGTGTTAGCCTAGGGGAGTAAGAGAATTTTAATCATCAATGTTCATGATCAATAACTAATACTTTTTTACTCCAATCTTCATAGTGTAGCTTATTTTGTAACTCATCTCCAAAATGTTAATGCATTTCTTAGTTGATGACCTGAAAAATGTTTGTAAGTGTATTATAGTTATAGTTGGCAAAATGAGACAGTTTTGCCTAACTAGCTCAAAATCACCCAATAAAATGTAGGTTGAGATTCTAAATTTCAAGTTCAAACTAAATAAAACAATTTTTTAGCCTAATTTGATAAAGTACGTGTTGGGTTAACCCAATTAGGTTCTAGTTGTTTGCTTCTTGTTTTAATTTTATTGAGAAAAAAACTAAGAGAGTTTTCCATTAGGGGTGACCTAGGAAAAGGTTAGGTCAAGTTTATCTTTGTTCCTACTCGGTCCAAAAATTTCATCGGATCATTTATTTAAATCCAATCTCAACCTTATCAAAACATGAAAAATATGAGACAAGATCAAGTCAACCTGATTTCTTAACAATGTATCAATTTTAATATTATGTATAGTTAAATAGTAAAATAAAATAAGTATAAAACTTAAGCCAAATATTTTTATAATATATTTTTTATAAACAATGCTATTATAAGTATAATATCATGTTATACAAAATAATATCTATTAAATTAAAAAGATTTATTATAAACACAATTGTTAAAAAAATATTTTTGAGTCAGAATGGGACAACCTAAAGCATAACTTAAATCTACCTTCAACATACGTTGAGTTTAATTTTAAAACTCAAACTTGTCCAAATCAACATTGAACATGGTCGGATTAGTGAATAAGGTTTGATCATGTTCACTCCTACTTCTCATATTAAGAATAATTGTACTAACTATCTATATTTTATTTATTATAATAAAATAAATATGAAAATAAAAATAATAATCACAATAACTGTTAGTCTTAAATTTTGATAAAAAAAAAGTAAAAACAATTAAGCAAAATACACACATTTATAATTTTATAATCACATTGTAACCTTTTTTTAATATTTGTCTACTAATATTACAATATATCGAGAAAGAAGAATTATAATATATAGAACTTTTCATATTAAACATAATCACATTAATTGTCTTTTAATTTTTTTTAAATATAATAATAGAATAACATGACTATATATATATTTATTTATTATACTAAAATAAATATGAATTTAAAAATAATTTTCATAATATTATTACTCTTTAATTTGTAAGAAAAACAAAATCAAAAATTAAAAATATCAAACTAACCCAAAAAGCATGCAGTTCAGGTAAGATTGGGCTTAAGCATATTAATTTAGAAGACCAAATTTAATGTAGTCAATTTTACTTGTACTAACATAGGTTGCAACTCACATCAGACTAGCATGTAATAGGTTGAATAGCCCATTTTGCCATCTCTAAATTTCTATTTATAGTGAAGTTGAATGATTCATAAGGATAGTATAGTTAGGTAAGGTTTGATGTAACTTTTTTCAATTTGAATTCTCCTCAAAAGTAAAGGTCAGTCAAATATTTAAAAAATTCTTAAAGAATTGAGCGCCTTAACTTTTATAAAAGAATTCTCCCTCTCTCTCCCTCCTTTCTTTCTCTCTTCCTCACTATTTCCTTTTTCTTACTATTCTCTCTTGTACTTAAGGTGACATTTGTCATTTCTTGAAATATTGTTCCTCACAACCATAGGAATATAAGTATCTCACAAACATTATACTTGGTGTTTTTTTTATCTTTTATTGACTAAAATTTTCTACTTGTGTAGTAGATTGTCATGTTAAAATATACATAAAAGTAAATGAGTGTTGAAATGATAAAATCTTAAAAAGATGGAGTAAGATGACATCATATTCATGAATAGTCCAAGATTTAGACATGCTATTATTAGCAAAGCAATTTAACTTGTCAAATGCACACATTCATTAATTATGATGGAGTGTGGATTTGATTTCAATTTACACATGTAAATATTTGTTAAGTTCATATAAAAGACACAAAAAAACTTCAATTGATCAATTTTGCTTATATCCAAACATAAGAAATCTCATTATCAAAAGACAAACTTAACTTATATTATAATAAAACATAAAAAAACAATTATGATGAACTTTTTAGAAATTAATGTATGTGATTTTAGTTTTTTCATATGTCCATTTGAGTTTATACTTTAATTATAATAACTTGAATATAATTTTAATCCTTTAAATTTAGGTTAATGATGAACTTTTTAGAAATTAATGTATGTGATTTTAGTTTTTTCATATGTCCATTTGAGTTTATACTTTAATTATAATAACTTGAATATAATTTTAATCCTTTAAATTTAGATTAATTTTATTTTCTATCTCTCAAATTTGAATCTAGGAAGTGCAAAAACTTTAAACATTAGTGACAGGACTAAAATATCGTGCTAATGAAGCGTGATCATCATGTTTTATGAAGCTCAAATCCTTCAAGATTAGAATAACATTTCATTCCCTATCTGCATTTGAATTAGCATTAGAGTCATGATTTAGCAAAACTAAATTTAAAATCAAATATTACTTATGTTTTTCAATACTGCTTCTGCTATGTTCCTGCTAGGTAATGAGAGTAGAATTTTTTTTCCAAAGTAGCTAACACTAGACATTGGCATTGGATAATAAAGAGTCTTTTCTTAAGGTTATTAAACGCGGGTTTAACAATGCTTCAGACGTAGGTAGGTTCCACCTAACCCTCGTTGAGCGCACCATAGTCCATTACTAGTACCTTAATAAGGTCAAAAGAAAATGAAGAGGGGTAGCTGTTGGACAGTCACATGTATCATAAACAGTTAAACACAATCACAACGACAGCACACGTTGACTACTCAAGAAGAAAATGCCTTCGGAGCACTAAGCGACCCCCCATTGATTATTATGTCGTTTAGAGTGCGCACCGACCACCACTAGAATTACTCTGCAAATCTAGAAATCATTATATCTTAAGAATTCATTGTTTAAGTATGATGTTGGTAAAAATTTATACCATTACATACAAAATCGCAAATTGTTTAAAGCACAACCATGAAACATGGTCAAAATAGACAACCCTCTAACATGTTAATACTCTTGAATAGATCATTGCTCCCATTGGCTCGGGTTGGTTGGGGAACACGCTCTCACCAGCATAACTAGCTGCCTTTTCTCCTTTACCTTTTTCTTTCTTTATACAATTATAACGAAATTTTAATATGGGGAGGGGATTTTTTGTGACCGGGTCTGGGGTCAAAAGCAATCCTACCCATTCCAACTTAACAATCATGAAAATCTTTCATCTTTATAATTTTGCCTCGTTTTTCAAGAATATAGGAAATGTTCACTACAGAAGCTAGCAAACAGTTCGCCCATAACATATAGAGGCAATGTAGAGATTCTTGGCCCATTTTTCCTGCAAAACAATCAAAGATATTAATCAGGATTTTATTTCATCTTTTTCCCTTTTCAGCCACGATTTGCAAATTAGACAAATTTCGGTGCTTTTCTAATAATTTCTTCTCAAGTTATGACAGATCATTCCCAACCACAAGCTATCAGTACTCACCAGATCTTCAATTAATATTCTCCCATTAAATTAATAAAAAATCGTGGAAAAGGGACTAAAATAAACATCAGAGATATTAATATACGTTGTTAAGATAACAGCAACAGCACATCGTAAAAAACTGTCAAGATTTTTATTTCCCTTTTGGCCATGAAAAAAAAGGCATTCACATAATTGTAATTTTAATAGATATTTTTATACGTTTTCAAGGTTCGATCAAATTTAACCAGGAGCCATCAGTATTCACCATATTCTCAATCGAGATTGTCTTAACTAAATTAACAAAAACCAACCAAAAAATTCACAAACGCCAAAAAGCATGCTAAAACAGAAAATATCCCAACATAACATTAATAGAACACAAGACATGGAAATACCTTAACATGGGTGCTAGGGAAAGCAGATGTGCGTAGTGTCTCCTGAGTTTCATCAAGCAATTTGCGTTTTGGTATGCTCAGTATGAAGGCCGCCTGATCACTAGTAGCAGCCATAGAAGTAATCCGGTAACCATTCTCCCATCGGCGATGGATTCCTTCACTTGGATACAAAAAGTCCAGCTCCACAACCTTGCATCATCAAGTGAAAAACAAGTTCAACAATGTGGGTTCAAAAAATTCATACAATAAAAAATCAAAGTTTAAAGGTTTTAGATACCTGATCAGAATACCCAGCATTCCTGGACATAACAACACCCCAGCGACTGCCAGCAGTAGTCATTGAGGTAACATGGAATCCTTCTTTCCACTTCTTGTTTATCCATTTGAAAGGAAATGATTCACTCACTTTGTAGGACTGCTGCGTGTAAGGAGTTCCTACGAAACAAGGATTCAAACATGAGAGAACAAACAGAAAGTCGCATATTTTGAAGACCAGTTTATGTTTTTTTCATCCCAGAAATTAAACAAGGTAAAAGAAGAGCAACTTTCCTGTAAATAATTTAAAGGTTTTTTTTGTCAGCTTCTATAACTAAAGTTGTTTGCAAGGAAATTCCATTTCATTAGGTAGCTATTGAATTGTATATAGGTCGAAAAAAGATTGAACAAGGAGAGAATAATTTGCCTTTTCCAATGCCTTACAAGGTGAAGTTTAAATTGATATTAAAAATAACAAATTGCAGTGAATTATGTACTCTTGCAAGTTGTTCTTTCTCAGACACCAAAGAAATGGCATGACAACCAACATGAAAACAAAAACATGATCCATTCAAACCACCTATGCATAAAAGATTCCAAAAAGGGACATTAAAAATTATAAATCAGGCACAGGTGTCAAAGGTTATGGATGAATGATAAGTAAAATGGCAAGGTATGAAGATTTAGCTAAGGCATTTCTAAATAAATTACTCAATTGTATATGAAGGTGGAGTAGGTCATACAACTATAGATGTTATATACCTTTGGACATGACAACCAAGGAACTGCCATTAACTGCACCAGCTATAGAACTGATATAGTAATTTTTCTCCCACTGCTCCATAATCCAATCCTGAAATCAAAATACCAACAGTCCAGCACCCAGGCAACAATTATTCAACTGATACATATTTATTTAAAAAAAGATGAAATATATAAATCAAGGAAGAAAAACACCCACCTTGTGCAGGAAGGCTGGTGATAACTCATAAACTTGGGAATTAAAACCTGTTCCTGCATCCATGATTAGAGCCCACAGATTTGCTGCAGAGGCCACACAGCTTATATACAACCCATCCTCAATACCCTTGTCTACATGCTGCCGGAGCCTAGTGTCTGCAACATTATAGTGATATCTGCAACCAAAGAAAATGTTATCTCAGACCAAGAAAAATAAACACTTGTTTCTAAATGAATAAGCCAATGCATATAATAAGCAATCAATTTTGTATGCATGTACTCCTTTCAAGACAACTTCTACAACGTACTGCTTTGTTTAAAACTAATATTTAATGGGCACTGCCATCCAATCAATAAGTATAAAAGCATTATAGACAGATGGAACAAAATCTATAAACCCAAAATCCGGTAGTTTGAAAATAAGTAAATTTATTTAAAGAATTAATGGTTCCTAAAATTTTACATTGTACTGGGGGTAAGTAGTAACAGAATCATATTTACTTATGATCATGAAATTCAGGGAGAAATGTTTTTAAGCATTAACTTGCAATTACAAAATTTCCTTCCAACTTGTTCTTAAATACAAAATTTATTGAACTTGGCAAAAAAAATATGCCAGATTAGAACTATGTGTTGTCATGGAAAATGATATTGCAGTATGCTCTCTTTACTCTTATATTTATTTGCCATTTGTTTTGAATTGAGGGCAATATCATCTCCTTCTATTGTCAGGTAAAGCAATATCATTTAATAATGAAGGAATTTGAGGCTGCAACATGCATCGATATATATCTGACTTCCTATGGCTTAACAGGTTAGTCAAATTTTTTCAAGCAAAAAGAATAAACACCTCAATCAAGCAACAGCACTCGTCTACTCTGGCATTAAAGCAAGAAAATTTTATGATCAACACATAATCTGCAATATTATTAAGAACATGCCAGACTGAGGATGATGTATTTATTACCTCTGCTTCATGGGTCGGCGTGCATTATACACTGATATCCACTGAGTAGCAGGACTCCCCAATCGCACTTTCTTCTTAGGTTGCTCATCTTCTTCGAGGTTTATAAGCATCCTTCCTCGCTTTTGACCAACCTATTCATACAAAGGGTTTAGCATTCAAATACACAAATCAATAAATTAGATAACACCTTAACATCCTATAATAAAAGAATCAAAACCACCTTTAAAGCTCCATCTATTCTAATAGGTCTCAATGGAGTGCATGGTTCAATCAAGCTTTCAAAAAATGATATAAGCTTGGAATAATTTGGCTCCTCATCAAATCTCATATTAGTAACAGCTTCAAGAAACTGCTTAAATGGAGCAGGACAAAAGCAACACATCAACTCTGGAGAAGTGGCCATCTTTTTCTTACAAACAAGAAAGCTTTTATTGTCACCCTGTAGATTTGGCCAAAAGAAGATAGAAATTATATCTTATAATATGAAACCTCTAAGAAGCAAAAATTAATATATAATAACAGGATACTACAAAAAAAACACCTGATAACCCTGCCATGGTAATCTCCCTTTAATGAGAAATATTAATGTGTAAGCCAATGACTCAAGATCATCCCTTCGACTTCCAGTCCTACCTAAATGGGCGTGTACACTAGCATACCTTATTGTTCCCCTGCACAAAAAGGCATATTATCAATATTTAAAAACAAAAGATAGCCATGGCAAAGTCATAACATTTACAAACCGGAATATATCAGGTCTCTGATCATAATCAACATGTTGACCAGATGATGCATCCTTCCATCTAGACGCTGAAGACAATGTATGAAATGGGCATTAATGAGATATGAGAATATCATATAACTCCAAATAACTAAAAACTAGTGGTGAGACAGAAAGTTAACCGCAAAGTAAAACAACAACTGGTTTCAAAGGACAACATACCCAGACCAAGATCAATAAGATATAGTTTCTTATCATCAGCTGATCCAGGTTGACCAAGCAAAAAGTTCTCAGGTTTTACATCTCCATGCACAAACCTGAATCAAAGTTTAAGTAATAAAAAATTAATCAGTCATATCCATATCAAAATAAATGGGAATATTAGGGTTGACAGGACAGAAGAAACTATTACAAGAATTTACCCTTTCAAGTGGAGCTTCTCAAGAATTGATATTGCCTCCACTGCAATGCAAGCAGCCATACTTGGTGACATTCTGTCCAAAACAAATGTTAATGGCCAATATAGGAAAACTTTAAACAAATTGTGGTTATTAAGTGAACCTATAAGTTAATAAAAGGGAGAGTCCAATTCTTACGATTGGCCAAGAGAATTCCATACATCCCAAAGACTGGGCCCAAGCATGTCCATGACCTGAAATATATTGTTTTCCTTTAGACAATACAGAGCAAAATCAACATACACTGATATAGGAAACTTCAAACCATATCTCACCAAAATGTAGAAATCTCCTTGTCGGCCCTTGTAATGAACCCAGGGGATGCCATAACAGCCATTCAGAGTACTAGTCGATGCCAAAAATACAAAAGTGAGAATTAGATAATACTGTAATAGCATTACGACATTTGAAGCTAAAAAAATATATTCTAGATAATCCTGTTTAGAAACAAAGGACAGATTACTTACCTGTAAACTTGCCACTCATAAGGAGGGCCATAATTGCAACCTTTACTGTTCCTGTGCTCAAACTTAAGTGCAACCTGTAAACAAAGTTAAAATAAGAAAAAATTGTGTATCATCTAGTATAGCTTCATTAATATTTCATTGAATACTTGATGAGGAGATTGAACTCCTGAGTAATACCTCAACTGCATCAGGACCTGTTCGATCAGAGCCACCACTTACCCTTCGACCAACATAAACTTGGCCAAAACCACCCTTACCCAATTTCCTTTCTATCTTATATATAGGAGAATTACCAACTTGTACCTGCATCAATGAGAGAGCATCCACCTCAAATAAGGTAATAAGGTACTGCCAAATCTATATTAACTAAAAACAAATAACTGCAATGCAGTCTGGAATAAGTGGTGCAAACAATAAATGATAAATGATATAGTTACTATACCCATAGCCCCACTATTATAATTATTATAACTGAAAACATATTCTAAAAAATGTACAAACAAAATCACCATGACAAACTTAAATTTCCTGAAGAGCCAAGTTAACATCAATTCAACACATTAACAGAAACAGCAAAGCCAGGAAAATGTGCAATAAATGATATAATTATTATACCCACAGCCCCATACTTACTAATAGTTAAAAGAAGATAACAGTTATAATTTGTTACCAAAAATAGCACCATCACATCATTAAAACAAAACTGCAGTAATATTTGGGAAAGGCAATAATGCAATCCAAAAGAAGTAACATGCAATTTGGGAATACCCTCTCAGGGACAGGAGTTGTGCTTGGTTCTTCTTCAGCTGCTGCTGCCACCTTATCTGCACTTCCACCCTCCATCACAATATTATTATTGGCCACTACCTCTACGTGATTGTAAACGGGTTCTGGAGCCCCTAAAGCAACAGGTTCTGGAAGAACTTCACAAGGTTCAGGGTCCAGATCAATCAATCTTGCTCCGCGGCCTCTACCAGCTGCAGTTCGCCTTGTGGGTACAGCTGGTGAAGGCCCTTTGCCTACAGCTGTGGCATTACCACCTCTTCCTCTTCCACCTCCAACTCTCCTCCTAGTTCGATTCTGAGCAGGTTGTGCCCAATTCTCTCCTTGATCAACAGGTAGTGGACCAGGCTGAAGATCTCCAAGTCGTTTCGACCTTCTAGCTCCACTTCTCAACTCTGGCATCCTCTCCCCATTCAAATCATAGCCCACTATAGTCGCCCCCAAAGAATGGCAAAATTCCTCTGCAATGACAAAATCAAAAAAACAGCCAAATGAGTTCAAAGCATTTACTGAGAAAAATTTTCAGCAACAAGAACATAACCTCCTCAACATTAACTGAAAAAATCTAAACAGGAGAAAATATCTAAGGAGCTAACCTCAGATAACAACATAAAGAAAGTAGCGTACTGAAAAAGCAGTAGATACCAAGAAAAAAAAAGATTCTACTTTCAGCAAAATATACTCCCTAACCAAAAGAATGTCCCTAAAAGCATACAAAGAAACCCGTCACTTTCTGCATTCCAAATTCAACACACACTTCTTATATCTTCATTGTCGGTCAACAGCTCAAACCATTTTACAGAAAACCAAGAACAGAAAAAGAATAAAAAACAAACCAGCAAGTTCTTATCCTAATCCTCCACAACCAAAACTGATTACACAAATTCCAACAAACTCCACCGATTGCTTAATCCGAAACACCACCACCACCAAAAACAAAAAATTGAAACCAGATTGAACAAGAAAACCAACCAATCTTCAATCCGATCATCCAAAAATCAAAGATATTTAAAATTCATCATTTTCAAAAAAAAAATCAACAACCATCATCAGCCTCACTAACCGGCAACAACAATATGAAACCGATTCACACAAAAAAAATCCAAAAATTAAAAATAAAAACGTATTATCCAAACAGAAAAAAGAAAAAGAAAACCCTCACAGATCGATCCGGCGAGCTGCAAAAAGACAAGGATCGGAGAGAGATTCACGGAGATGTAAAAAGCGAGAGCGATCGAAGTGAAGATCGTCGAAAAACGAGTGAGGAGAACGCGGAAAATGCGTAATGGTGGAAGAGGAAAAGGTGGAGGAGCCTTTGAAACAGTGAGAGCAACGAAACTAAGGCGAAAGCATCGTCATCGACGAATTTAGGGTTCCAGAGAACGAAGAACGGTTTGCAAGTATATTAGGTGGATGAAGATATGGGTTACCCTCTTTCGGTTTTTGTTATCGCTCGCTGCTCCGTTTTTGTTATATTTTTCTTTTTTCCTTTTGAAAGAGAGAATGCGGTAATGGTGAGTTTATTGTTGTTGTTGGTTGTGTACGTGTGGGTGTGTGTGTTGTGTTGTATCAATGTGTGTGTGAGAGACTGTTTTGTGTTTTCTATATGCACCATGCAAGTGTGGCTTCGTAATAACCAAAAGGATATTATAATGTATTTTTATATTTTCGTTTTTTTATTCTCCACCGAACGTGAACGTTTTTTTTTCTTTTACGTTGCCAATAACTTTTTTATCAAACCCTGTGTGTGATGTCTAATGATTTTCCCTTGCTTTTCGTTTGACTTTTCATATTTTTGCAGTTACTATAGCCCATTGGCTCATTACTGATTGGCGTGTTTAATTTGAAGATCATTTTTGGTATTACAATAATAACAATAATTTCCATGTAATTAATTAATTTATTGGATGTGATTTAATAATTCTTCCATTTTACTGAATTTGAACTTTAGTCAATTAATTTGTTCTTTCACCTTTTTGCTTTATTTGTCCGTGCATTATTAGTTAGTTCATTTGTTCAGAACTCTGAAATAAAAAGGGAAGTTATGGAATTAGATTGTGTGAGAATTATTTTCTTTTTGTCCGCTTTGCCACTACACTTCGTACTTATTTTGATCGGTTTTGCTTTTACAAAATTACAAAATTACAAAATTAAGATACGGTTTGCGGTAATAATATTTTTACTTGATTCGCACAATATTAATTAGGTTACGGTTCTGAATATTTTTTCAATAAAATATTCAATTATTATAAAATATATATATAATTTTATATTTATGATTTTTTTTTCTTCTAACAAAATTTGAATATCGTTTCACACTCTTAGAATATACCCAGTTTCATATTACAATATTGATCAATGGATAAAATCAAACTGTGCTGCATATTCAGTAATCGGTAAGATGCTTTATTTTTACTATTAATTTTTATAATCTAATCTCTAATTACTTTAAACTTTTTTTAATAAGAAAAATTTTCAAAATCAATTATTTTTCAAGAAAGTTATACCACTTGATTCATCTTATGATAAATATGGGAGAATAGCATTGTGTCTTTTGAATAAACAAGTTTTTAACTTCATTCATCTTTGGGAATCTAATTTAACATAAATATTAATAAATCTTATAGTACAGACAAATATTAATCGTTTAGCCAAAGTAATGAAGCAAAAGTTAATATGAATTAAATATCTTAACATATACATTAAATTATGATCACGAATCTACATGTAATTTCTCTATTAGTTGTATTTACAATTTAGTATAAGTTAATCTCAATAAAGGGTGTTGGGAAGTCATCTAATAGTCATGTCAATGGAATGAGGCAAAGTATCCTTCATTGAGGATTTACATGTGATTACGTAGTGCATTATGGTTTATTCTCTTTTTGCAATAGCTGCATCATCCTCCCTACTATCTTTGAATACCAAATTATTTCTATTTTGTCATATACAATCCAATGCAAAAAAAAATAAATGTCTCGTTGTACTAGAAGATGTTTGTTCGACACAAGATCAACATAAACTCAGTCCATGACATTATTGAAAATAAATTGGGATGGTATCTTCTACCTAAGAGACGACATCAAACATTTCTTACCTTTGTACAATCCTGCATAAGGTGAAAGATAAATTCAGGTCTCTCTATACACATTAGACACATTGTTGATTGTGCAATATGCCTCTTGAACTTTTACTCATTCGTGACAAGGATATTATGAGTTACTTTCCAAACATGGAACTACACTCACTCTAACAACATGAGTTTCTATATCATCTTAAAGTTGGACTTATAGAAGTCGGGAAACATTAGAAAACAAATTATAAGCTACCTTAGAGGAAAATTCTCCATCTTTGAACTCTACCCAAACCACCACATCATTCTCCTTCTCCACACAAGAGAGACCAAAGCACATATCCATTTAACAACCCAAGGAGAAAGACAACTTTGCAATTTAGAGATGTCTCTATGGTTCGCCTCATTGGTGAAGCAAAATACTAGCATCACATTCTCAGCTTTCAAAAGAGGAATAAGCACTAGCGACGATAACATGCCACAAGAAGGAACCCACACATTTATCCAAAAATTAGTCAACTTACCATTATGAACCCTTCATCCCAAATTATCCTTATATTTGGCCAAGTTGCTTCAAGTCATTCCATATATTAGAACCAAGTTTATTAACATTTATGCGAGGGAGAATATTAGAGTCACAATTATACTTCGAATGAATTGTTTGCACCTAAATGTGTTAATGAAAATTAATTAGCCTCCAACCTAGCTTCACCATAGATATTTTATTATCAGTGTTGATCTTCCTAAGCCCAATCCATTATGACTTTTAGGTAAACATATGGAGCACTATGATGTCATATGAATCTTTCTAGACTGATAAGTATTTTCCCTATAAAATATTTGCACTTTTTATCAATAATGTTGCATATAGACTTCGGTAACATTATTGATTACATCACATATATTGATAATGCCTAAAAGCCTGATTTGGTCAAAGTGATTCTCCTAGCAAATGATAGTTGTTTGGCATTACAAGCATTAGGCCTTTGATTCACCTTATTCACAATAAACTGATATGTATCTTATTGGCAATTTTATTGAGTATAAGAAACCTGGGATACTTTTCCATGTCATCAATTTGTTAGAATCTCAATTCTTTGTTAATTTGTACCTTGACTTGTCAAAAAACATTTATAGAAAAATAAACTTGAGATTTATCATAACTCACATTTTATCCATAACTTTTGCAAAATAATTGAAATATAGTTCTAATAGGCTCCACCTAACTAATTTCCGCCTTTTGTAAATAATAACAAATCATCAATAAATGTTAGGTGTAAGAGTTAAGGTCCTCCTCAAGAAAGATGAATAGGATGTCAAATTTTATTCTCCACAACTATGTTAATAAGGTGAAATAATCTTTTTAATGCATATAACAAATAAACAAACAAGGTGAAAGAGAATCTCATTGTCAAATCTTCTTAAAGACATAAATTCTTCCCAACATTTTCATTCTAAAGAACTTTCATTATTGAAATAAAATACAATATTATATTAAAGCAACAATTCTTTGTGGCATACCTATATACTTTAAAGTGTTTCATACAAAAGACCATTACAATCTATCATAGGTCTTTCCTAAATCAATTTTTATCACCATCTAACCCACTTTAAACCTGATTCTTGAATTTTTTCCCCCTATAATATAAACTTGTCTAAGAAAAAATTATGTCTGTAAAAGATATTGTAGAAACTAACAAGTATATGCACAATGTGTGGGTTTAGACATATATACAAAATATTAAAAAATGTATTTTTTAATTATATAATATTGAAAATAAAATTAACTTTTTTTTAATTACACAAATATATTAAAAATGTTAACAACAAAACTAGAATTAATTTTTTAAAAATATTTAATTATTTCATTGGTAATATATATTAATATGTAAAAACATAAATGTTTGACTTTTATTTTGGAAATTTATAAAAAATTAATGAATTAACTAAATAATATTTGAATGATGATTAATAAATATCTTATTATACTTGCTGATTAAAAATATTAAACATTACTTAAAGTGATTGAAGATACTAATTTTTAAAAGTATACAAATATATTAAAATATTAACAATAATTATTTAAAAATATTTAATTATTCCATTGGTAATATATATGTTAATATATAAAAACATAATTGTTTGACTTTTATTTTGGGAAATTCATAAAAAATTAAATTAATTAACTAAATAGTATTTGAATGATAAATAATAAATACCTTATTATACTTAATGCCGATTAAAAAGATTAAATACTACTTAAAATGAACGAGGACACTAACAAAATTATTTAATTGAATAATTAAATAAAAAAAAAAAAAAACTATTTTGACATAACAACTAACAAGATACACTCAAGAACAAGAGTTAAGATTCAATAAGATACTTTATCTCTGTTGTTCATAATTTTCAGGTAATTTAATCATTCACTAATTCTATCTAATTCTTAATTTTTTATTAAAAAAATTTACTTATATTTTTTATATTCTACATTGACATTATTTTATCAATGTATGGCTGTTCATGAGATAGTATTTTGTATATGACTTAAATTCATGATATTTTCCACACAAATACATTTTATTGTTGTAAACGTTACAAGAATTTAAAATAAAATAATTAATTCATAATACATATAGAGTATTTTTGGGTCACCACTCATAATATACAGTGAGGCTTTTTTAATTTTGTTCATACTCTGAATCTAAAACTTTAATTAAAACATTTAAATTTATTATTATTCATATCAACATATGTAGACTTTAATTTGTATACCTTATTATTTTAAATATTTGTACAAATGCAATCAATTAGAAAATTAGTATAGATATATATATTATTATTAAAATAAGTAGAGTTTAATAATCATATAATATAAAATAATTTTAGTATTATAAAAATTAATAATTTTATCCTACAGGATAATTTTTAACTTATTTTAGAATAAAAATCTTTATATTATTAATATATTATAATTAAATTCGTATGTATGATTTATACACATATAAAGTTTTTATTTGTAAAATAGTAAAATATATATGCAATTATTTCAAGATGAAAGAGTTGTTCATTCAGACTACTAATTAATTGCCGTAAATTTAATTTGGACCGGTCAAAATTACAGTAAATTAATCGTTGACCTCAAGTCAAATTTCCTTATTCCATTCTTAATTGCGAGGAATATTTGAGTTTTCGAACAATGAATTTGTAATATATTGCATTTAATAAAATAGTTTCAAATATAAATATAACGCAATTTGAAACTCAAATTCTTATATCCCAAGCATCCCACAATTTCAAAAAAATAAAAAAGTCATCATGCTTAAAACGCAAACTAGGGGAATTCCAAAAACATCTAACGTACCCCACACCACATAGTATAATATATTGACACATACTGAACGAAAACAACTTTTAAAAATGTGTGAACAACTCAAAACATTATCATAAAAGAATTATTCGTCATGCTATCCTAGAATTATCAAACTCAGCCTTTTTGTCCATGGACTAAGATCATGACAATATATAATCAAAACGGGTTGACTTTGATTTATTAAGCAAAATGTCTAAACCAAAGAGGAAACATAATACGTCTCTTGATATATGCACATTTGGAGCATAAGAGAAAAAGGAAGAAAATGGTGCGTGTACAACTGTACATAACAACTACGATCGTATAGTGATTGTTCACATATGGTCCCTTAAACGGGGTAGATGGCAACAAACTAAAAATGTAAAAGACGTACAACTATGTATAATGTGACTCAATTGAAAATAAATATATAAGGACAGACAAATTGTGAGACCCCAACGGCATGCTTTCATTTGTTTCACACGTGTGAGATCTTTCATCTTAAAATAGTAATGGACTAAGTATGGGCCGGGTTCTTGTTCTATGCTGTAGGATCCACAAACCAAAACAATTTTTTTAAACATACACTCTCTTTCAATTAACTAACCTTTTATCTATGATGATTTTTTCAAAATGTTTACCGGAGATTTTAAATGTAACAAATAATTAAAAAATTTTAAAATATATTTTTCCTTCAATGCATGCATCAAATTGTAAGTCCATGCTATGTGGTAAAATAAAAACACTTACAAATTTAGGTTTAAAGTAGTTTAGGTAATTGTTCTTTTTCACTAAGTGCATGTTAAGTACTAATTTTGAAATACAGATTGATACTCTCTTTTCACGTTCAAAGAGTAAAATATGAAAACGTTATTTCATATTGTTTCTAGTAAATGTTTTTTTTTTTCACATTGGTATCGTGTTTCCAAATACAAAGTAATTGCGGACAAATTTTTTACTCATAAATATAAAATTGATCCAAAACTATAAATTTGCCAAGTGTTGTTTTACAAAAACTAATGGTAAGTGTCTTGTTATTGGTTGTCATTAGTGGATTAGTTGCTAGGAATTTTCTTAGGCAACATATTTTTTAGTAAGAAATTGATGTTATTATATATATTTATTGAATATTTTAGTTATGCTTAAAAGAATGAGAACACTTTAGTTCAGTTATTAAAAAGAAATATTATACACGCACCATTGTTTTTTGTTGGAATTGGCGATGTTTATGGGATAAATTGGCATTTTATGATTGGAGTGTCTTGTCCTTCTTTACCGCGGAGAAAAAAAAGAATATATATATATATATATATATAAATTAGTGTAATAACACGTGCCACGAGTGCTAAGATTACAATTTGTAAAAATTTATAGTATTATAATTTCAGGTTATTTTTAATAATTTTTTATATAAATACATTTTATTAGTTATATAAACAAGTATTTATAAAAATATAAAATAAGAGATACCAATAATGTAAAATATTAATATGTGTGTATTCACACGTGTTCATATCATTTTAATTTATATAAATACGTGTTTTAAAATATATTATCTTTATAAATATATTTGTATCTGTACATATTATATATATATGTATGTAATATAACAAGAGATATTGCTAAAACAAATATTTTAAATTACATTTTATAATTATTAATTTTTTAGACATATATAATTATGAACATTGATAGATTAAAATAATTTTATATTTTTAAATGTCTCATATAATTTCAATTTAGATAAATGCAACTTTAAAAGTATATACACGTGTGTATGAGATTTTACTAATAAGAGATATTTTAAATATCATTATTTAATTATTGGTTTTCGTGAGAAAAAAAAAGATATTTCCACTTCCTAAAAGAAAAAAGTGGATAACATTAATTAAAGAAAAGTAAATAAATTTATGGATGTATATTTAAAATAGTAGATTATAATAAGAAAATTAGTTAAATAAAAAAGATAAAATGATGTTTAAATAATGATTTTGCTACTCTTGTTTTGTTACGTTTGATAATAATTTATTGACGCTAATTTTTTCTCTACTAAATAACTTATGTCACAACAAATCTTTTATAATATTATACTTTCTTTTTTTTTGTAATATTTGTTTTTTTTTCTAAAAATTTTTAACTCTATCAATTTTTTTTTGTTAGTGAGAATAAATTTTAACACATATTTAAATACTTATATAAATTAATGCATTATACTATTTTAAGTCTTAAAAAAAATACTTTTTTATACATTATTAATTTTGTAAGTATATATGAATATATAGTAGTTTTTTTTTGTTATAATATTATTGGTGCAAAGTATTCATATACTTTGTTAATAAATCTAAGATTTTGCTTAAAGGATCTTATCCTAGTCCCGCTCAAACCAACATAATGTTAGTTGAATATACAATAGATTTATACATGTACATATATTAACATCATTTTAATATTGATGAGTTAAAAATAACATGACAAATCAAACATAAAAGTATTATTTTATAATATATAATTCATCATGCATGGTGTAGTTAGATTAGAGTTTGGAAACATAAACCAAAAATCAATCACGACATAAACTTTTTCATCAATAAATTTATGTGAAAAGGGATAAAACTGTGAAAATGTGATTTACTCATGGGATATGACAATCTTTTTTTTCACAATCATGTAGTCAAACAATAATAATTAAACCTCTATGAAATTTGTAACACTTTGAATTTTGTGTTATTGTGTTTAATATTATTTGTAATTATCTATTTAAATATATGAGTTCTTGAGTCTTATTTTATCACAAATATAATAATTGTACTTTGGAAAAATAGGCATTGGGCTCAAAAAGTGGGTTTTTTTAGTAAAATTGGCCTTTAAGCCCATGTTTGAGCAACAAGGCCCATCCTATTATTATAAAATGAGTGACTTGTAGACACTTTGGTTAGAAACAGAGTTATCAAAATGCTAATCAAGAAGGAGAAACTTTGGAGAGGATGTCGAAGCAACAAGAAGGAAAGCCTCAAGGAATGCAATGCTACCAAAGCTATATTTTCCAAGTATAGGGTGGAAATGTCTCACTCAAGGGTGTGAATGCAATTGTGGGGAGAGAGGTTGACCCTAGACCCAATTTGTTGTGTTTATTTGTCTTTGTCAATTAATAAAGTACAAGACTTTTAATTTTGTAATTGTAGATTGAAGGGTTGACCCTAAAGCCCAATTTAATGTTTATTTCTCCTAGTTAGTAGACTGTGCGACTTTTAATCTTATGATTGTGGGTTGAGGGTTTCTCTTATAACCCTAATTGTATTTTTTGTGTGTTTTTGAATGGGAGAATAAACTCCTTGGATTAGGATGTGTTTTGTGTTAATTATTGTGGATATGTGTGAATTTGTGAAAGACCTTAGGTTCCCATAGTGATTTGAAATTTCTAAGTGAAAGTATATAAATCCATGAGTTGTAGAGCGATAAACACGTTTGAGCTCAAGTTGAGCATGCTCGTGCTTGATGAGCACCTCTGTGCCAACTTGGAAGTGCTTGCATGTGATATGGTTGTTATGTACAACTCTGTATTTATTGTAACGAGTATTTGTGTTATATTGTGAGCTTGTTATGCATTTAGGTTATGTCATGTTTATTATTAAAATCATGATATGAGTGTTATCGAGTCATGTTTAGAGTGCATTGCATTACGAGATTTAAGTTGAGAAATGAGTAATTGGGGATGAGTGTCATTGTGACAAATGACCTAGCCTCTAAGGTGGCATGGATGGGGTCAAGTGACAATTGTCTAGTGAGTGACCTAACTTAAGAGAGGTGAGGACGATGCTCTCTAATTGTGATGGGTTGTAAGATCGGGTGTCTAGTCTTTTGGAGGCAAGAGTGGTTCTCATTGGTGTTCTAAAAGTGAAATGATAAAATGAGTTATGTGTCATGTATCATTTAATAAAGCCAAAGACATGTAAGAAAGTAGATATAAGCCAAAGTGGTAAGGTCACTATACCTCTTGGAGACTACTCGATGTGAAAATTCCAAGGGTCATGATTAATCCCACGTGCTAGGAAAAGACAATACAAGCTGAGTAGAACCTGGTACCTGACATGCTACTAGATGGTATCATTCTAGAGTGATATGGCCAACCATAAAGGCTTGAGTAATGTTGCACCTAAACTATGTCATGGATTAAAGCTGGTGTCACATTTCACATGAAGTAGTGATTAAGGTGCATTGTTATCATTCATGTGCATTCATGAAACATTTGTTATGTGATTGTTGCTTATATGATGACTAGTGAAGGTGTAATTGTATGGAATGTTAATTGTGTGAGCTATGTGGTATGTCTTAAGTGTTTCACACGACCTTTACACTCATACCATGAGCTTGTATTGAGATATATTTTCACTCCATATTGTTTGTGTTGTCTTTGTGTTTAGGCTTGCCGCCCTTTGTAGATGACGTAGAATATGAGTATGAAGAGTGACCTAGGACTTCTTTATTGTTTTTGTTTTATTCCTTGTTTACTTTTTAAGCTCTGATAGGATGTGACATTGGAGCAAGTTATAAAGACGATTTTTAAATATCTTTTATTTGTCTTAGTTGACCTTTGGATTGCCATTATGATGTTTTAAATTTTGTTTGATCATCGAATGAATATGAACCTTTACCTTGATTAATGAATGATTTAAATTACTTGGTATTTCACTAGTAAATATTATCAATAATTATAGTTGGGTAAAACTTGTCACAAAATCCATACAAACTGACATCTAGTTGCTTCACGATTGAGTGATGATTGAAGGAGTAGTGATAGTTGTGCTTTAAGAAAGGTCTTGCGGTTAGGGTTTTTATAACTAAGATTTCTCACACACGGTTGTAGTATGCAATTACATAAATTTGCTTATGTAGTTTCTAGCTTAAGGAGTCTCCTTTATATAGAAGTTTTCCGGTGCTTTAACCTACTAGTATCAAGCATTTATATTAACCAACTCTCAAGTAACATGTTCATTGCTCGTTAGTCTAACCTTTCATGAAATGAGCTCATACATTATAAATCATCCCATAAGAAATATTATAATCATACTTTGATATTTCTTTATCCATCTAATTTGTTCTATTTGTATAGCTCTATAAGTTCTTATTATAGTGATAATAATAATAAATCTTACTTTATATTCTAAACAATGAGTTAATACATCATTGTTACCAAAATAATAAGTGAAGAAAAAGATAACACACAAGAAGGAAGGTTGAATCGTGCATGTGTAATTTTTGAAAGCTTTTCGCAAAACTGAAGGATTTAAAAATATAGTTTGATATGATCGTCCAAAAGAGTGTAGCGTAAGAGAGAAAAATGTACAAAGATTATACTAGTTCACTCTTTCAACAGAGCTACGTTCAATCCCTTCAACATGAAGGAATTTCATTAAGTCTACCTAATTTATAAACAAGTATTCTCTACCTCTCCAAGTATTTCAACCCTTATAATCTACCTGATTATAATAAATCCAAGTATTCTTTGACACTTAGCTTTTTTAGACTATCACACTAACTCAGTAGAGTTTTTACAAAAAAAGTAACTCACATAGTGAGCATTTACAATACAGAACATAGAATTTACTTTGTTTCGCAAAGAAAGTTTTACAAGATAGTCATCCAAAGCATAAGAGAGTGTTTTTCTTTCTTTATAGAATGTGTTATAGTTCAACTTTTTTTTCCGAGCTTGATACATCCCTTTATATAGCACGTGAAAATTTGAATTTTGCTTTTTACATGATTAGTGATTGGATATGCATTAAATGCTATGCGATTGCTTCTTGCAATACTTATGAAGAAACTCCTCTTTTTCCAAAGACAGAGAAAGGTTATGTCAGGAAAAAACCATTTTTCTCTAAATTCTATGTTTTGTCTATTGTTGATGAGTGAGGAAGCTTCTGTTGGTTCCTTATGAATGGAGTTATAATCTGTACTTCCTTTTATCAAACTTGACTTGTATTATAAAATCTATGTTGTTCTTCTTCATCAATCTAAAAGCTTAACACATTCTCAAACATCATATTAGGTAGACATTTGAATGTTGGATCTAGATAATCAACTCTTTATACGAATGAAAGAGTTTATGAGACAAGATAAGCAAGATAAATAAAACTTTTACGAGATATTCTTCTTTATTGGAACAATTGCATTGTTCCACTTTCTAGACGATCCCTTCTTTGGATGACAGGAATATCTTAGGACGTTGAGTTCTTCTATGAACCCTTGACTATGTCTTTGGACGTTGAGTCTCTCAATGGATGCTAAGAACATCCTTCGGATGGAAAGTTTCTTTATGGATGCAAAATATATCCTTTTGATGGTGAGTCTCGCTATGGACACTTGGAATGTCCTTTGAATGGCGAGTGACTCTATGGACGATGAGCATGTCAGAGTATGTCTTTTGGACGGTGAGTCTCGCTATGGATGCTTGGAATGTCCTTTGGACGGTTAGTGTGTCTATGGATGGTGAGCTCCTTATGGAGCAGTAGATAAACTTCTTTTAAAGTCAGTTTCTCTTAAATGGATGTATTCCAACCTTTAAGTCCAATAATCTGCAATTCTTTTGAAATCTAGAGAACAATAGTTAATCATAATATATTATCTATTTCCATAATGTTTGTTATTATCAAAACACTTGGGTCATTTTGGACACATATACTTATGTTCCAACAATAATAATGTCTTATGATTTGACATAATCTTTCTGTGACATATGTTCTTGTGTAACTTAGTCTCTCTTGACCATATATCATAATTAAACATAAAGCATAAAATGTGTCACACTTGTATGGTTCAATTTATGTATTTCTTGATGCTCGAGTAGACATAAAAATAAATAAGATCAATATCTCATGTTGACTCATTTTAGCATGGCAGTACATTTATGTCTTACTCTATCAAAAGAACTCACAGATATTACTCCTATTATAAAGGAGAGAGAAATCTAATTTAGATCACTCACATTTTTCTTCAAGATTTGTTCTATGTCTAATTATCAACTTTATAATCATCCTATTACACGTAATGTTTGATGATATTAAAACATATACTCCTCGTGTTAGGAATCATAGAGACTTTAAGTCTAAGGACTGTATACATTATAGTCACTTAGAGAATCATTTATGACATTTTCATAGCTCTTCTATGTAGCATTCTCATAGCTGGTCAATTCAATACATCATTACACTAATCAAGTGCCTATCCATGACTCATGTTACACAGTCATCAATCTACTCATATGTTAGTCTTAATGTATTATTGTTGTCTTTATTAACGATAGTTCTTGACTAGGGATATCATAGAATAACATTAAATAAACTATTATACTAACTTTATTATGTGTCAATACACATGTAACAAATAAAATATCTCATATTATTAATAAATAAAAATATACAAAAGTAAATCATAAAGTATTAGCTATTAATGCTTACACCAATCATTAGCAAATTAAATTATGTGAGGAGTGTGGAATATGAGTACTAACAAGTTCTTATGTCATTAGTAAACCCTAGCCTTTCTATCTCAACAAATTCTCGTAACCATAATTCAAAAACCCTAAAATCCCTATTGATTACCTTATTCCTCCCATGGTCCACAACATAATCATTATTTAGATTATGGTCATATCACCATCGATAAAAACACCTTCAAAATCCATTATGAATGCCACTAAGATAAGACCTAACCCAACAAATTCTCGTAACCATAATTCAAAAACCCTAAAATCCTTATTGATTACCTTATTCCTCCCATGGTCCACAGCATAATCATTATTTAGATTATTGTCCTATCACCATTGATAAAAACACCTTCAAAATCCATTATGAATGCCACTAAGATAAGACCTAACCCTTTTTGGACAACTAGAGTCATTATCTTTTGGCTAGACCGATGACAAAGTGAGAAACTTTTCATCTTCATTTTCTTTATCCTCAAAGGCATAAATGATATCTCTTCCTCCATTCAATTTAAGCATTTTTTTTCTTTGTGCGTTATGTGACTTAGGGTGAGGTATCCATGAATGCACAAACATGAGTAAGAATCAATGAATAAAATATGGTGATATTAGATAAGTGATGGTGAGATGGTGACATCAAACAAAGTGAAAAATTAAGGAGTGAAAGCCAAGTTGAAAAGAGAACAAGAGCGGAGATGGGGGTCAAGATTGGAAAGGAATTAACGACTAAAGTAGTGTTAGGGATGGGGACCAAAGGGAACAAATGTCTTAGAAGTGTAAAAGTTGGATTTTATATCTAGGATCTTCTTAAACCTTTATACAATGAATTGATCAAGTTTGATTTTGATGGGTCAAGTATATATGAACCAAACCCGACTAGTAATACCCATTTACAACTAACTTGTTTCACCTAATGACCTATAATTTGTTAATACTCAATCATATCTTATTCTACGATGTACAATTTCCTTGGGTTCAAGTAGGTTGATGAATAAACCTTACAATCTCACGAGGAGAGAGAAAAGTTAAGGAAGACTTTGGTAGAAGGAGAAACAAGGTCGAGGAATTGGAAATTGGAGAAAAGACGATTGTCATTGAAAAGGTGGAGTCAATAAAGACACAGTGAGATTGTGCAAAACAAGAAAGCATAAAAGGATTAATTTTTTTTCTTATTTGCGAGGTTGCTTTTCAATTTTTATTTTATTCATTGTAATTTTTTTATTGGTTGCATGTAAGTATGAAGTGTACGGTTTGTACTCACCCAAAAAATTTCTTATAGAACCATAACCTTTGGTGAACATCTTTGGTCTAATTTGTCTTGATTTTAACTTGAAAATATTTTTACTTTACCCAAAACAGAATAAGTGTATTCAAATCAACCAAAGTGTTGATTTGGATTCTTTTTTTAGTAAACCTAAACAAACCAATTCATGACATGTTTTTTTTGTCTACTTTCATCATAATCTATATCCACCTACATATAATATATTGTAAGAAAATAATATTTAGCCCTATTATGTGTCAATTTTCAAAAAAATTTCCTCACTCAACAAGTTATTTATTTTTTCTTCGTTGACTCGAGTGAGTCTTTTAATGTCATTTAAACACAATTTTTGAAGGAGATAGGACTTGAACCCAAGTTGTCAAAAATTGTATAACCATTGAACCAATGTATTTAGTTATTAAAACAGTAACAACTTATATATATATATTCTAGTTCATGTAGTTCAATTATTAACCCACTAGTTCGACTAGTGACCCATCAATCAAGTACCTTAACTGGGTCATTGACCAGTTTGGTTCTTATCACACTAGTGGAAAGCTTATTAGCAACTTATGCGAAGCTTACTTTACAAGCTCTCATTTTCAATAGTCGATAAAGACAAAAACGACTTCATTTGATTTATTTTTTCAACTAAGTGAACTTATTACAATCATTAGTGACATAACTATCGATGCTACTTGCATGGTTTCTAAGTACTCTTTATAGGAATTTAATTGGCTACATCGAGTTGGTAATTGCTACTTATAACCTCACCTAGGTTTGTTTTGGTACCCCACCCATGTGGATTATTTGAAGGGTGTGAGGAAGTGAACCTTTTGGTGCGGTTGTATAGGAAGTTTGATTTTGGTGTTGATGAAGATTTGGACAATAAGAGTTGTTATTCCACTAACAAATTCGTTTGGCTAGGTGCAAAGTTTAGGTTTTTGTCTCAAAACAACATCAATTTTTTTTTCAATTTTTATTTGAAACAATAAATTAACAAGACATTAGACATGAAAACCTTTATTAAAAGAAAATTTCTAGTTTAAAAAATGAATAAACAACTTTAAACCTAAATTTTAATTTTAATTTTAATTTTAAATTTTAATGGATACAAATGAAAAATATTCAAACAATTTTAACCTAAAATTTAAAGTTTTTTTAAACTTTAGCTTAAAAAGTAACAAACACTCTTAAAAATTGACATATTAGATGATTTAATTATGTCCGTTTTATTGTCATTTAAATTACTAATATAATTACTCAAATTAATTAATTAATTCTAATCATAATGATTCCCTGGTTGATCATACAATTTCATTAAAGAAGACATTTTGTTCCTTAGTTGTGGGTACCTAAGCTACTAATGAAAAAAATTTAGATGCACAATTCAACTAAGTTTAAGAAAAAAAGTACAAATGTAAGTAGTGAGTAATGAAATACAAGCATATAAATGATGCAATGTAAATGTAAGTAGTAAGTAATGCCCTTCATTATTACAGTAACCCATAATATAATTTTAAAATACTTACAACTGCAATTTAAACCAATTAAAATGGTATGAAATAGTACCTCGATGATATTAAAATAGCAATAATAAATCTTTAGATAAATTAAAGCATTATTCTCAAATATGAGCATCTAAAAATAAACAAAATGAACAATAGAAGTAATAACTTAAGTAGCAATAACCAACCATTATATAAAAAGAAAATACCAACAAAGCTAAAAAGCAAAAATAACTAACAAAGGGCTAAGTCTTTAAGCTTCATTTGTCCTAGTTATGTTGTCATCGTATTATGATAAAACACTTCTAATGAGATTTAATTCTAGTGAATAAAACTTGTTCAAAAGACGTTCAAAAACAATATTGTTCTCAACTAGTGCGGTAACTAAAAATCTAGCCATGGTACTCACTAATCTCTGACAAAAAATTATTATAATAAGGTCACACATAATCTAAATAATAACATGTTACAAACATCCTATCATATAATTAACAATGATAAACAAGACTTTTGAATCTAACAATAATTAAAGATGAAGTTGTGGTTTTTAAAATTACTTAACTTGACTCTCTAGTTCCCATAACTTGTGTGAATCCTAGATTCATTTTTTTTATTCCCAAGATTAATGTGAATCTTAGACTTATTATGAATCTTAGATTTACCAAGGTTTATTTATATTCATGCAATGACGTTGTACTACATTCCCCATCCCAAATAGAAGTATCTCATATCTCATCTCAAATATAGATATGTTTAAAAATAAATATCTTATCTCAAATATAGATATGTTTAAAAATAAATATCTTATCCTATTCCTAAAATAGGATGTATTTTGTCATTCATATTTGAATCAAAGTTATCTTTCATTCTCTATTTTTCTTTCATTCTTGTGCAACCTATTCTTTTTTATTTAATGAAGGAATTTAACTATGTAAACAAAAGGAGTCTAATCTGTAGTTATTGTCCAAGATGCTAAATTTTTATTAAACATGTATCCCCCAACTTAATTCAAACAATTCCACTTTTGAAATATGTTGCTACATGTTGGCTAAAGCCAAAAATTCTTAAACGTGGCCCACCTTCATTATTCCATACTTAAGTTCAATTATCTTAGAACTTTTTTTTCTTTTTTTAAATAATTATAATAAATTTTAATTTCAACAATTTCTACTATAAACTTTATAACAATCTAATCTTTTTATTAACTAAATAAGATATATAGCTAAATAATTATTTTAGATTTTAGGATGTCACATCAATTATGTTCGAGAAATTACAAGTTGTTATACAATTATTATTTATAAACCTATACAAGTAGTTAACCTCACTAAATTTGTCTACCACATCCTAAACACACGAGACTTATGTTTACGATAGTGCAAAATCATGGGTAACAACAATCACATGGATAACTACCACATAAGCTAATTTATTATCATAATTTAGTCTAACAACTAAGCTTTTGAACGACCTTCAAATTAGTCATTAGCTTCACTTGACATGCAAAACTTAATTATGACCATTGATAATGAGAAGCTACGTATTTCTATCATATTCTTTATCTTTAAAAAGTAAAGATTGGTTATGTAGCAATCTCTCCATTTGTTTATCTAGTAAAATATTTATTTCTTTCCAACAACTTGAGATTTTCTGGATCCTAATTATATCCTCAAGGAAAATTATCTTTTTTTCTCTTATTCTAAAAATATTTTATTCAATTTAACAGTCATAATTCATTTGTGTTGGTTAATAAGTTTTTCTACTAGTACCTCTAATGGATAAGACTTCCTATCGCCATTCACTACTACTCAATTTGGCTATATACTATTACTTAATTTGGCTATTGATTGATTCTTACGATTCAATTACCTTGCTTCTCATCTAAATATATTTTGTTGGCATTTGATTCAATTAGTAATGAAAAATCATTTGACCTAGATTCCGTGATTAACAAATAATTTAGTTATAATATTTGTAGTGTTAACAATTTTTCTATCAAATATTATAACTACAATAATTATTGTAAGCATAGTCAACAATCTCGAGTAACAATGCATAACGGCCAATTCAAAAAGCGTTATAATGAGATAATGCATAGCAAATGATCATTATTCTAAATTTTTAATACATATTAAATAATTAATATTAAATATGTATAAATGTTGGAAATAAAAAAAAACTCATTATTCATGAAATATTTACAATTAATATTAAAAGTTATACATCTTAACAAAATATACTAGTATACAAAGAACAATCAATGAAATAAACAAATTCAAGCCTTCATTAAAATTCAAATAAAAATTATCCTTAATAGGAATCTTCAACCATCCTCTAAAAATTTTTGATTATTCTTTATTACTATTTTCATTACTACTAAAGTTGTAGATAATTTCTTCTACCTCATCTTCAATTTCTTCACTAGTTTATGCTTCATCTGGTTATTTTATCACCTTATTTCTTTTTTTCTTTCAAATGGAGCTTGAAAGCCTACATGCATTTATCCTCTTCAATCTTAATTGCTACTTAGTATAGGTTAAAAACTTATTAGCCTTAGTTATATTGACAACATATCTCTAAGTCATGAACTCGCCATTAAAGATTAAATAATCTTAACATATTTGTCATCTCCACTTATTTCTTCCAATAACCACGAGTTCTTATAATCAATATCACTTAGATTAATGAAAAGAATCACACCATGACATTCAAAATGTTATTTAAGAGCTTGATCATACTTCATATAAACTAAGTCTTGCAACTTTTGATGTTTAAGTCTAATTTTCTTTAAATGAATCTATATTGTATTTTTGAAAAAATTATGTTAGTTTCAAAATCATTATACAAAACTCTATAAAATTAAAACATTTAGGTTTAATTGCATTTTTACCTCCAAAGGTTAAAAATCCTGCAAATTTTGCCTTCAAATTTACAAAAAAAAAGTTACAATTTGTCTTAATTTTGGTAGTTTAAAGGAAAAATCATCACAAGTTTGACTTAATTGTGGCTATTTCAGGAAAAAAACTGTCACAAATTATGCTAATTGTGGCAATATTTCTATGTTAAGATAAAATTTGTGAAAAAAAACTATAGGTAAAAATACAATTAAGCCAAACATTTAACTTACATGCTTAAAAGTATTACCATTATGCTCACATCTCAACAAATTACAAATGAAGTTCAATACTTTAATGACAAGTTATTGGAATATGGTGCATGTGATACATGCATGATCCACCATTCAAATACAATGCAAAAAATTTCTTGCATTAGTATTTACATTACACAATTAAATTGATAAAAAGAAAAGCTTTCATAGTTTTATTTATTAAGAATCATTATATTTTTTTGTCTCATTGCTACTTTTAACCTAAATAGCTCCCAAACTCTTTTATATATTGATAACTAAATTGAAATCTTTTTTACAATTTCTTCATTGTTGCTTATTCTCTCACTGCATCCATGAAATCCTTTTCCATCACTTTGAGATAATATCAATTATTGGATTGCTATAACAAAATGATTAATGGCCTATTGTATTCAATAAATGATGAAATTGAAACTACCAACTTTCATTAATGATTCCAAACAATTCTTTGTACATGTCTTTGCTGCCATTGTTTTACATATGTAATCCATTGCATGATTATTTTTCATTATCACCAAGCTTAAGGCCGCTTAAGCATATGTACAAAAGGCCTTATAGCCTTGAGAGTGTAAACAACATCATTCCTAAATCATAACATAAGTATAATGTCAGTTGCCTTATTTCCCTTAAAACCTTTGATTGTCTTATACTTCAACCATTTATCTTAAATGAGCACCTTTCTAAGTTTGTATTTTTTATTATGTTATTTTTAAAAATGAATATGGTAGCAAACCTTGTGACTCAATGTCTAACCAATTTTTGGTTTACTTGTGAATTTTTTTGCTGTGTTCAAAGTTAATGAATGCTTATAAATAAAGCCTACAAAATTGATGATACTTTTTTATTAGCTTTTAAATTCTAGTAGTCTTTTCAATATCATGATATGAACAATAATTCTTACTAATAAATACATATTTACTTTTGTTGTTTGTACCAATTTGCACAACATTTTTGCTCCAATCTCCTAAATAAATCTACTAAAAGCTCAAATATCTTTCCCCAATCTTTATGTATTAAAAAAAAACTTTACACAAATATTGATCTAGATGGACAATTCACCAAAAAAATTGTCAACATTCTATTTTTCTTATATATTCAAGTATTTAACATAATTGAACGTTTATAATTCACCAATCCTTCTTCATAACTCTTTAACAATTTTGTGTGTTTACATTCCAAACCCTTTTTAAGGAGTGAAACTCTCATCTCATAATAACTTGGAATATTTAGTTGAGGACTGTAGTTTCCAATATCCTCAACCATCAAATTGATTTTTTTATTGTACAACATCAAAAGGAATTCCAATATTCATGCCAAAATATTAAACTATGTATTAAATAGTTTTTTCTCTTGCTTTATCATCAGAAGAAACAATTCCTATTTGCCTCTTGATTTTTCCAATTGGATAGTCACTTATAGAATTTTTAAAAGAAGGAAATTCATAGGACCTTCAACATTTACTCTTCTTGGTAGAAGACAAGGTGATCTTAGTTAATGATATTACAAGTCTTTTCCTCTAAGAATCCTCATAAATTCTTGCATATATTCTTGTTTCATCTCCATCTTCTTGCAACTTATTCAAGTATATATCATTTTTCATTTTTATCCTCCTTAAAGGTTGCTCTTAACAATGTTTTTGCTTTAGCTAGTGCTTTCTTACAATCCCTTAATTCTCATTTAATGCCTTTTAGCCCTAACAATTATTTCGATTATAGTTTTCCATTAAAGTCAAATTTGTTACTTTTCCTTTTGTGCTTATCTTTAAAATTGTTCCATTTTCATGCTATGTTAATATCATTAGCAATATGTTTAACCAATATATAAGAAGATATTGATGTTAATGTTGCTAAAAACTTTTTTTTTGTGTGTGTAACTACTTTTATGTGTGGTTGAGATGGTGAAATGACAAAATACAATTATTCAACTATTGAAGAGATGATTTTTTTAAAAACAAAGCAAAATAACTTCAACATGAATAAAATAACAAATAAAATTACTTTAAAAAAAACAAAGCACAAAATTGTGAAATAAAAAAGAAAACTAAAAATTAAGACAATAGAAAAAATTGAATATAAATCCATAAACAAACAATTTTTTCAAGCATAACATAAAAATCCACAAATAAACAAATTTGTTTTTTTTTCCAAACATAACATAAAAAGTAAACAAAAGAAAACATTAGAAACCAAAAAAATAAGTAGAAAATTGAGCACAAGTTCAAAAATATAAAAAAAGAAAGGATAAAAATAAGTGGATTCCTAAATTATGAAACATAAGTAGTGAAATAAAATAATAAAGGAAAAATGAAAAGTAGTAGAAGAGAAACCAAATCAATAATGATTAGGTTCACCAAAAATTGTTATGTGATAATTGGAGAATGCAAGTGTTTGTTAGAAAACATGAGCGAGTAGGTTGGATTACACAAAGGAGGAAATGCGTCACTCAAATGTCGTTCATTTCAAATATGACAAAAGGTTATGCATGTTTTTATTTTAAACAAAGTCTCGAGAAAATCCCTACATAATGTTACAACTAAAAATAATGACATTTTAAATTTTTTGGGAGAAAATTACACTATTGGACAATTTGCACCTGACAAACCACAATTCTATGTCAATTCCACAACACTACATTTCTCAATTGCTCAAATAGTGGACATTATCCACTTACTTATCTATTTCCTTGTTAATAACCTATATTATAAGTATAAAAGATGATTTGACTATTATAATATTGTTATGTTTTTAACACATTTTTTCGTTAGTATCTTGTTAACTTGATTGATAAAATTCACAAGTGTGAACCTAATTTAAAGTATAAAATTTAATTAAATAAACTATTTGTGTAAGTTTTAATGATTAATTCAACTGAACTTAATTTGTGTCGTGAAAAACAAAATTTTTTATTATTTTTGTGAGCAATCACTCAAATATTCCATTAAAATTGTGATTAGTCATTGTTACTCATAATTAATTATATGTGAAAATTTGGGTTAATTTTGACAAACTAGATTAAAATATTATTATTTTATTCAGTGTTGAATGCACACTTTACAAAAAATAATTTTTGGAATATCGAAATACCAAGTACCACCCACTATACATGTTAATTGACTAATATATCCTTCCTATGTCATTACTGACCTATTTAAATCATTAGGTACCTTAAGCTTTCACTAAAATGATTAAGCAATTCACTTACACCGGGTCAAACACTTTCTTACTTGCACTCTAAGGGAAAGAGTTCAAATATTTACATCTCATTGACTCCCATACATGATCCAAGATCACAAGATTAAAAAGAGTATACTTAAAATTTTTTTAAAGCCAAATTAAAGGTCATACTAACTTAAGTCACAAAAACTCTAACCTCATTTTTCTCACACTTAAACATTTTCTCTTGAAGTCTTTTCTCTTTTCCTTTTGAGTGGACAAATACCCCTTCTCTCAAATAGTTTTGTTCTCTTGCTTTATTTTAGCTTTGGAGAGACCAAAAGCTCTACGTTTTCTCATTTATTTACCACATTCACCAATGGTTGCCATAGTGGTGGAGAGTTTGGATAATGTGCATGATACCATAGATGACACATCCTTCCTTCCATTATTTAGTTTATCAACAAATAATATAATTAAATTTTATTACACCTTAATATTACATATTATATTTATTAAAAGAAAGACATATATAACTTAAACAAGATATTATACCATTAATTATTGTATTTAAAAGTAATTATTAAATATTTATGATTATAAAACTTGTTATTATAAGTATTACAATAAAAGCTAAGGTTGATTTTACATTAATTTGAAATGTTATATTTGTTAAAAATAATTTATAATTAATTAAAATAATATTAATAAATAACATAGTAATTAATTGTAACATATTTCTTAGGCGTATGATTTTTCATGATAATAATATATTTAAATAGATGTTATTATAAAAAGTAATTATTACAAATTTAATACTTAAAAAATATATACTAAAAAAATTTATTGTATTTTATTATCATTTCAAATAAGTTAAATTTCGGAATATTATATAATTAATTGACTAACCATTAATAATAAGTGGTATATTGAATTGAAACTTTAAAAGATTATTTTAGCATAAAAAAGTCTTGTGATTTCAAAAGATCATGTAAAATGTAGTAATTGATAAGATTTTTTTTGAAAGACTTTTATAATCAAAATTTAATAAATTTATAAAATTTATAAGATTTGAAAGGATTCATGAATTTTTTTTGTAAATATTCAAAGTGCACTTCTTTGTCTGTGTTTGTTATTTTCTTGTTGAAAAATTTTTATTTGAATTAATAATACAACATATATGAGAACAACTATTGTATTCTCATAAAAAAATATAGTTATCTCCAATAAAAAAATCAATTTCACAATAATACTTATCATACTAACCAAGTAATATGCTTACAAATATTTGTAAATAATATTATTTTAAATAAAGTTATTGTATTTTTTATTTTATTTTGTAAAAATGGATTGAAAATACATGAAAACACATAAAAATCATGTGAAAAATAGTAATTCACATTAATGCAATTGCGTAAAAAAAATGATGCAAGTAGAAAAAGATTTTTATAATAGAATCAATTCACAACACTCATATAAGGTAAAAAATTGTCTTTATGTGTTTTGATTGAGTACATAAAATGATCAAGTATCCAAATGTCTTAAAGTATTTTCAATATTAATTTGTTCAAACAAATTAATTAAAGACATAAAAAAGTAGAAAAATCTTTTACTTGATTACATAAAAGATGTGTAGGATTAAAAGAAAGAGATGAGCAAATATTGTACCAACATCTTTATTCAATTCGATGATGAGAGAAATAATTACATGGGATGGGAAAAAGAAAAGTCTGATAACGGTAAAAAAAAAAAAGAAAAAGAAATGAGATAGTTACAACTAAAAAGCCTTTTAGAGAAGCGTATTCGATTGAGATTTTAAAAGATTTTTTCTTGACTTTTTAAAAAGTCTACTAAGATCTGTTGGTATATTTTGATATATTGTTTTGTAAGATAGATTTTGATAGATTTTAAAGGAGTTTTTAGTAGTAAATCATCCATTCAACAATCTCACAAAACCCCTTGAGATTTTTAAAAACTTTTTCTATCATTGGTAGACTTTTCTTTCTCCCACTATACATAATTTTTTTTTTTTTTTTCTTGAAAGTCATACAAACATTGATATAGTAGTTGGTTATCTGTTGGGGATGATAATGATGTTGGAAAGTTTCACATCGCCTACCTCAATTCTAGAGGTGCAACTTATGTAATTTGATAACCTAACTTATTAACAATTGGTTTTAAGTTAAAAGCTGACAAATGAGATGGGGGCAAGTACAAGTAAACGTCCTTCCATAATATTTATAGGGATTCATAAATATTTGTTAAAATGTAAAATTTTAAACAAAAGTAAAAAATAAAATAAAACTAAAAGTAGATATTTTTGAAACATATATTTATATTAAAAAAAGTAATTTTTTAACTTATACTTATATTAAAAATAAATAAATTTTAAAATATATTTATACTAAAAATAAATTATAGTAATTTATTTTTTATATAATTAAGGGTATTTAAATAATTCTAAAAGTGTGGTACATGTACTTTATTATTTGTCTCATTTGTTAATAAATGTGCATCAATTTAACTATTTATTTTATACCTATTGTAGGTTTTATCATGGATATTCACCCGGCAAGTGTTTTTTTTTGCCATCTTTACTTTCAATCTTACATGTCTTATTAACAATAACGGAAAAAAACTTTTATAATTTGTTTTTTTCTTTGATTAATTTGTTTTAACAAATTGATTGTGTGCATTACAAAAAGATAAAATAAAAAAACACATCAAGATCTTTAGATACTTGACTTTTTTGTGCTCATTCGAAGTGCATGAAGATAGTCTTATACTTTTATGCAATTACATTAGTGTGAATCACCATTTTTCATATTTTTTAAATTTTTTTCTCGTATCTTTCTTTGTGTGTTTTTTGTTTATTTTTTTCAATTTATTGTTACAAAAAATTAAAAATAAATACAAAAAATATATTTAAAAATAATGTTATTCACAAATATTTGCGAGCATGTTATTTGATTAACATGATAGGTATTCTTGTAAAATTGATTTTTTTATTGGTAATAAATATTCTAATATATGTTGTTAATAACTCAAATAAAAAATTCACACTAAGGAAACAACAAAGGAAAAGACAAAAATATGCAATAACTCTTGTAACTTATAATGTTTGATAAAAATTCACAATCATTTTAAATCTTGTAAATCTATAAAAATACTTTCAAATTTTATAAATTCTTATGAAATAAATTTATTAAGATTGAAATTATAAAATCTTATCATAAAATTTTTTTTTTTTAAATATCTTATAAATCACTAAATATTTCTACATAGCTTTTTTTTTT